>BSBH01000012.1:0-382876 GCA_026013035.2 Dothideomycetes sp. NU30 | reverse complement strand
CCCCCCCCCCCCCCCCCCCCCCCCCCCCCCCCCCCCCCCCCCCCCCCCCCCCCCCCCCCCCCCCCCCCCCCCCCCATCAGATACCTTTACACTCTCTAAGATTGAGGTTGAGCATATTTGATCGTAAGTTACTTGTCGTAATCGGATACAGGAAGGTTTTCATAGACCTCTTCCTCGGATGAAGCTCTAATCGACTTCCTCCATCCCGCCAACTCTCACCTCCTGCTCCCCTACACCTTCCTTCCACCTATCATTAACCTCTTCTACCTGCTCCCTTCCTATTAAACCAGTCTCCCTAGGCAAGCCCCTCGTATGAATCATCCTGATACTAGAAGGACTGGTTCTCACACACCCTAGATCCGACAACGCAGTCGGACCGACATCGAAAGTGCAATTTTGTGTTATTGGGCCAGAGGTTGGACAGGAAGGCAGTCTGGAATGGTCGATACCCATTGTCTTTTTGTACTTGTTTTGTTTTCTTTTTGGTGTAGAAGGGGGGATTTCTCCGGTTGTGGGGTTGTGGCTTGTTGGTTGCTTGGGCCAGGTATGTTTGTTCTAGAATATGTTTGGAAAGGAGGGAAGTTGAGGTTTGGAAGGATGGTTAGGTTTTGAGGGCGAGAGAGGGAGAGATGAGGGTTTTGAAGTGATGGAGGTGGGGTTTGAAGGTCGATGTATATTTGACGTCTGGCTGTGGATGCCAAAGTGGAGGTTGAGCATGTTTGCGTGAGAGTTTATCGAAGGACCATTGGAAGCTTCATTTGAGCCTGCTCTGTTTGGCTTGTTGTGTGAACCTTGATCTGGTGAGTTTAATGAGGTGCGCATGAGTTTGTAGATGCGGGATGCTTGCTGAGATTTGATCATGTTATTTCTCTACTCCCAAATATACGCCTTACCCAAATGCCTTGCAACAAAGTCGATACAGTGTGACCCAGGTAGAAAAAAACAGTAGTGTAGAACTTGACAAGTTTTCGCTCTCCAACAAAACGAAAGATGTAACGCCGGTGCAATGACTTTGATAAGAGACAGCGTAGAAGCAAAGACAAACAAGAAAAACGATCTGGAAAAAACAAACAAAAATTCTGTGCATTGTCTTGAGGTGTATGCGTGTAATGCCTCCTGTCGAAACCACCGTTCATACCTTTCTTCTGCTGGTCTCCCTGTATCCAATATTTCGCTAGGTCTTTATTGACTGGGGTTGGGTATCTGAAATATATCCATTGTTTTTTGAGTTTCTTCCTCTTGTATATGGCTTCACACATCTGAGCCCGAAAGTATGAACGCTCGAGACGGGATTTTGTGGCTCGTCATGCGAACTTCAACCTTCGTAGTACTTGTAGATATCGGCATCATAGCCATTGGAGGGCCTTTGTTGTGAGCGTGAAGCGGAGTCGGGTCTTGTGAAAGAGGGGTTGCCGCGGGAGGAAACACGAGCAGAGGCGGCGGGAGGAGCAGGGCGGATAGGCAAGTTCATGGGTTGCGAAGGGACCTGGTTGGCGCTGGAGGTGCGAATGGGGTATGAAGGACGAGATGAAGGGCGAGCGGAGGCAGCACTGATGGGGATATCTCCAGAGGTGGAAGAAGCGGGACTGGGATTGGTGTCGGGGTCCCTGCCGCCTGAACGCAGCAGATGCTTGGAGGGAGAAGAGACTTGGGGCACGAGGTGGGACTTGCGGTTGTGGCGCTCCATCATACTGACAGCCCACGCCTCGAGATCGACCGGAGTGCGCTTAGCAGCCTGCAAGAAGGGGTCCGTGTCGAAGAGTTCTTGCGGCGTTGGGCGGTCGTCGGGATTCTTCATCAGGCACTTGTCAATGACATCGTGCAAGATCTTGGGGAAGGCGTCGCTCTTGGGCAGTCTCGGCGACGGCTCCAGCACAATCTGCTGTAGGAGATCCAGGATACCTTGGGGGCCTTGGGCTTCTTCATCGCTACCTGCCTCGCTATGGAAGGGGAATTTGCCAATGGCCAGCTCCATCAACGACAGACCGACACTCCACACGTCCGACTTGACTGTGTAGGGGGACCCTTGGATTCTCTCGGGAGCCATGTATGTGCCTGTTCCGACGAACGTATCTGCCACCGAGTTGTCGAGCTCACTGCTGACACCAAAGTCACACAGTTTGATCTGACCCTTGCTGTTAACGAGGATGTTGGAAGGCTTGATGTCTCGGTGCATGATGCGGTGTGCTTGGTAGAGGTATGCGAGTCCTCCGAGCACTGATTCGGCGATTTTGCCCAGGACGTCGACACGCACGGGGCCAAAGTTCTTAGAGATGGCGTCCAGCGAGCTGTAGTTGTGTCAGTTGGCACTGTCAAGCGAGGAGTGACCTTTCTCGTTCATGACGACTCACCCTACATCCATGTACTCCATGCACATGACAACATCGCCGCCGTCGTTGAGGAAAGCGCCGTAGAAGGAAACAATGGCGTTCGAGTTGCACTCGTGCATAATCTGCAGTTCGCGTACAATGCGTTTGCGGGTTTCCTTCTTTGCCTCGACGTGGATGATCTTGCGAGCCATGACTACCTTTGTCGCCGTGTGCATGACCTTGCTGACCGTGCCGCCATTACCTGCTCCTAGCTCCTTGATTACTTGCAAGTCTTCACTGCGCAAGTCTAGTCTGAACTCGACTCCGATCTCTAACGTGTCTGCGCGCTCGTTGGCATCGTCTTGGGCTCCGGGCGCTTGGCCGTCGGGTGTTGAGGGTAGTGTTGGTCTAGGGGCGGGCGCGCTGAGCGCAAGACCCTTGACGTTCTTGCGCTTCATCGTCTTGGTCTTGAATGCGTCGGCCGACATGGTGGGCGGCCGGCGTTAGGATTATGTTGAGAGATTCACTGCTATTGTTGTTGTCTTGCTGTACGTCGAGCTGAAGCCGGATGGTTGAGTTGATTTCCGAAGTCGACTTGGAGATCAAAGCCGATCGAAGGAAAGGGGGAAAGGAATGACTGTTGTGTGCTTTGCACTGAGAAATCAAGTAATCACGTTGATTCGGTGATTGTGGTGTAGGTGGTGGGTGATAGTGATTCCCTATCGTCTTTCCTCATGCACGTCGTGGACAAGGGGGAAAGAAGGTGGGGTAATCAATAATTAGACGTGAATTGTCAAAGCTGCCCAATGAATACAGTAAATTGAAACCCTGAGGTTGGTCGCCTTACAATAATAATAATAGCGGCAGGCGTGATCCTTTATTAGACCACTTACGTTTCGCTTCATCGCTTTGTCCTGAGACACGTTTGCATTGGCATCTTCCTTTTCAGGTAGTTTGCAGGCCCGTACCGTTCCCGCAGCGGGAATCGAGACTCTGCTTCTTATACATAACATACTGTAATCATTGATATGTTCCTACCTCAATCTGTTTGCATACCAAGTCCAACAATACTGTGACCCTCTCCTGTTTGCGAATATGCACTCTTAGGTAGGTATGTACATCCACAAGCAAAGCACCTACATGATTTTGTGCCCTGGTTCATACAGTATCTCCCACTTCCGAATCTCAAGACACGCACTCAGCACGTCTTCATCCTGCATTCTGTATGTGGCTATACCAAACAAAATGCTACAAGATGTCTCAACCTGCCTGTCGCCTTGTCACTCATGCAATGGACATATGTTTCGCATGGGCGCAATCCTGACTGGCAGTGTTGCTTTTCTGATCATGCGGAATCTCGTCAGATGTATCGTAGCCGCCATGCCAACATTTCTGGATGATGTTGCCAATAACTTGGATTGATCCAGTATCGGGGGACTCGCCTCTCGAGTACCGAGCGCGGATCTCCATGTCATCCAATCCCTCGTAAGGGGCGTGGCTCGTCATTATCTCATACAGCACAGAAGCGAATGCAAAGAAGTCGGCCTTGATAGGCAGAAGCGGGCCGGGTCCTAGTGAACGAGAGGATAACGACAAGACGGTGCTTACAGGCTCACAAAAATGCCAGATCAAAGGAATCAGCATGTTCAGGGGGTACGAAGAACAAGAGGGAGCTGGAACAAAGTTGGAATCAAAACAGCTAGGTAGCAGATGATAAACCACCTGACATTTATACATTCTTGCCAAGTCTGCGGATATTCAAGTGCTCAGTGAGATGAGGTGAGTGACTGTGCGTGGGGTTCATCGTTTATGGAAGTGTGGCGAGTGGCGAGCATACTCAACAGTTTGTAACACAACTATATCTAGTAAAGTATTCGGGTAAAGTGGAATCTAGGGCGTAGACGCGGAGGCTTCTGCTATGTACCTGACATTGTTATCCAGCAGCTCGTCGCTCACTCACGGAGGAGGCTTGAACCAGCGCCGGGGTTTAACCGACGAGGCAGCCGGAAGTCGAAAGTTGCGACTGCCAAGAAGTGACAGCACTTGCCGACAGTTGTTGCGGAGGACAATTGGAAGTTGAACAGCAAGCAAAGGGCAGCCAACAACATTTGCTCAGCTATATAAACCCATCGACTCGCCCACTTTTTGTTCTGATCTCCTCTGTTCCTTTGTCTTTCGGTGCCTCCACGGCTTACTACGCTCTTTCGATTAGCGCATATCACTTGGACGGGCACAATCGACCACTTGGCGACGCGCGCATTCATTTGACCCTACCCATCAAATCGCATCCCTGA
This sequence comes from Dothideomycetes sp. NU30, assembly GCA_026013035.2. Taxonomy (NCBI): domain Eukaryota; kingdom Fungi; phylum Ascomycota; class Dothideomycetes; species Dothideomycetes sp. NU30. Next base: position 378,273 of record BSBH01000012.1, on the reverse strand, counting down.
AACCGCCGTCATGACCACTGCCAACCTTTTCGATCTTGATGCCGAGCTCGGCAGTGAGGAGGATGAGGACTTTGATGAGGAGATGGGTGAGGAGCGGCCGAGAAAGCAAAAGCGCCCCAGCCAAGGAGTCGATGATTCCAGTGAAGAAGAGGACGAGGATGACGAGGAAGCTGAGCGAGAGGTGCGTCATCTTATCACCATATTTGGAGCGCATCTAACATTAAATTACAGATCCGCGAAGGTTTCATTGTTGATGAGGAAGAGGAGGACGATGAAGAGCGCCGCGCCCGCCGAAAGGAGAGAAAGAAGCGTCGCCGTGAAGAGCGCGAAGCCGAGGACGCCCTGCTTGACGAGGAAGATCTTGACCTGATTGGAGAGACACATCCCGACTACGAGCGCCGTCAAGCTGAGCAGGTATCTAATTCCGCCGCTCTTCTCAGTATCAGTTTCTTCTAACATCTTCGCAGAAGCAGTTCAAGCGCCTAAAACGCGGTCACCGTGAGGATCGCGATCGCAACGAAGCTCGTGGTATCGACGACATCTTTTCAGACGAAGAAGACCTTGGCGCCGACGAGGGCAGAGGGTATCGCCGTGAACCTCAAGACGAATTTGCCGATTTCATTGAAGAGGACGAGTTTGGTGATGAGCAACAGGATATCGATGAGATCGAGGTTCGCCGACCAGGAAAGCATGGATTCGTCGATCCCGTGCGTATGCAGAGTGGCTTGGACGAGTCTGCTCAGGAAGATATGATGGCTGCATTCGGTGACGGTACAGAGTACGACTGGGCTCTGCAGATGCAAGAAGAGGGCGAAGAGATGGAAGATGGTCTGGACAAGCCGCTTGAGCTCAAGGACGTCTTCGAGCCTTCGCAACTGCAGGACCGAATGTTGACAGAGGCCGACAACATTATTCGCGCCACAGACATTCCCGAACGCTACCAACTCGCCCGTCAACCGTTCAAGGAGATGGAGCTCTCCGACGAAGAACTGGCCGCCCGTATGCAAGAGGAGACTATGTGGATTTCAAACTTCCTCCTTCCCAAGAAGCGCCTGGACCGTGATCTAAATGAGCCCTTCCGTCAAGTCATTGCCGATGTCTTGCGATTCATGAATGTCGAGGATCTCGAAGTCCCCTTCATCCTTCACAACCGCAAGGACTATCTGATTCATGAAGATCGCGTACCTCTTTCTCCCGATCCGAACGACCCAGATGCCCCAAAGTACGAGATCAAGGCTTCACGATTGCTACAGAACAGTGATTTGTGGGAAATCTGCGAGCTTGACCTGAAATACCGTGCCTTTGTTGAAAAGCGCGAGGCTCTATCCAGATCAATTGACAGTATCAGATCAACAATGACCGACTTCAACGATGAAATCTTTGCTGACATGGTACCGGCCGCTGTCACCATGGAAGAATTGCAAGACGTCCAGGACTATCTTCATTTCCAATATGCTGCTCAACTCAAGGATACCACAGTCTATGATGCTGAGACGAATGGCACACAAAAGCGTGCCAGAGGTACTCGTAACATCTGGGACAAGGTCCGCGCCGGAAACGCCTACCACATGGTCAGAGCCTTTGGTCTCACTGCAGACGCCTTGGCTCAGAACGCCTTGAAGGTGGGCACTAGACAATATACCGAAGATCCCACCGAGCGCCCCGACGACATGGCTGACAATCTTGTCGACGCTTCTGAGTACTCCAATGGTCAACAGGTTCTTGCAGCTGCTAAGGCAATGTACGCCGAGGAGCTGGCTCAAAGCCCTCGCATGCGCAAACTTCTACGACAAAACTTCTACATGGACGGTGTGTTTGACTGCTACCGCACAGAGAAGGGTCTAAGAAGAATCGACGAAGAACATCCTTACTACGAATTCAAGTACCTCCGTGGAAAGGATCTGAGATCAATTGCTGGCAAGCCCGAGCTTTTCTTGCGCATGCTCAAGGCCGAAGATGAGGGCTTGGTTGAAGTCCGTGTGCGTATGGAGGCCTGGAGAGGATTCAAGGACAGTCTGTACAAGAACATCATGTCCGACAATTTCAGTGAGTTGGCTGATGCTTGGAACACCTTGCGCAAGGAAGTCTTGGACATGGCCTTGGAGAAGCTTTGCCGAGTAATTGTCAAGGGTGTCAAGGAGAATCTGAAGACTGAATGTGAAGCACAAATTGCTCGCGCCTGCAGGGAAGAATATGCCAACAAGCTCGATCAAGCACCTTTCAAGCCTCGTGGTATGGTTTTGGGTACCACTCCTCGTGTTTTGGCTCTCTCGAATGGTAACGGCAACCGCAACGACGCAATCTGTTGGGCATACGTTGACGAGAACGGTCGCGTACTCGAGAACGGCAAATTCTCAGACATTCGGATGGGCAACAAGGAGAAGTTCCTACCTGATGGTCGAGACGTGGCTGCCTTTGTTGATGTTGTTGAGCGTCGCAAACCCGATGTTGTCGCTGTTTCCGGTTTCTCTGTCGAGACTCGTAGACTTTACAAGGATCTGCAAGAAGTCATCGAACAAAATGACCTCCGCGGAACGCCTTTTGAAGACGATGAGGGCGACGAGCAGAGCGACAAACTCGACATTGTCATCACCAACGACGAAGTTGCTCGCTTGTACTACACCAGTGATCGCGCTACTGCCGAACACCCAACTGTGCCGCCACTCACCAGATACTGTATTGCTCTTGCCAGGTACATGCAGAGTCCTCTCAAGGAATACGCTGCTCTTGGTCGCGACATCACATCTATTGCCTTCACGCCCAACCAGAATCTGATTCCTCAAGAAAAGGTCCTGAAGTATCTTGAGATGGCCATGATCGAGACTGTTAATCTCGTTGGTGTCGACATCAATGAGGCTGTCTCTGATAGCTACACTGCCAATTTGCTGCAATACGTGTCTGGTCTTGGTCCTCGTAAGGCTGCACACCTGCTCAAGGTCATCAACATTAACGGTGGAGATGTCGCTACTCGTGATGAGCTGGTTGGTGATCCGGACCGCAACAAAAGACCTGCCGTCAGTGGTGGAAAGATCTTCGAGAATTGCGCAAGTTTCCTCTACATCAATTACGACGATACCGAGCCAGACTCAGACTACCTTGACAATACTCGTGTTCATCCGGAAGATTATGAGACAGCTAGAAAGATTGTTGCTGACACGCTGGACATGGATGAAGAAGATGTCAAGGCTGAGATTGACGAGGCTGGACCCAATGCCGTTGTTCGCAAGCTCATCAAGGATGACGCTCAAGACAAGCTCAATGACCTGGTTCTGGATGACTACGCCGAGGAGATTCTTAGAAAGCTTGGTCTGAAAAAGAAGGCTACTCTGGAATTGATCCGTGGAGAACTGCAACAGCCGTATGAAGAGTTGCGTCGCAGCTTCTACCTTTTGGCCACTGAAGAGGTTTTCACCATGTTCACTGGTGAGACTACCGAGTCACTGACAAAGGGTATGATTGTGCCAGTATCTATCAAGCGTACTTTCCCTGATCACATCGAGGTCAAGCTGGATTGCGGCATCGATGGTACTGTACCTGAGCAAGATCTCCCCAGCGGCGTTGGTAATGGAGGCGCAGAGCCGCGTCATGTTTATCAAACACATCAGACTGTTCAGGCCAAGGTCATGGAACTCGAGCGCAAAAGATTCACAGCAAGGCTTTCATTACGAGAGGAAGATCTCCGTGAACCCTTCCGCCGCGACTTTGATCACGAGCCTGGTCAATGGGACGAACAGCAAGAAGCACAGGACAAGAAGGAGGCCATGCAAGGAAAGGACTCTAGCACCGGCAGAGCCCAGCGTGTGATCAAGCATCCTCTGTTCCACCCCTTTAACTCTGCCCAAGCCGAGGAATACCTTGGATCTCAAGCCCGTGGTGATGTTGTCATTCGTCCCTCATCAAAGGGTCTGGATCATCTTGCAGTCACATGGAAAGTATCGGATAATGTCTACCAACACATCGATGTTCTTGAACTGGACAAGGAAAATGAGTTCTCCGTGGGTAGAACCCTCAAAGTCGGCGGTAAATACACTTACACCGATCTGGACGAACTCATTGTGTTGCACGTAAAGGCAATGGCCAAGAAGGTCGCCGAGATGCAGATGGACGAGCGTTATCAAGAAGGCTCGAAGACAACAACAGGTAACTTCTATTCTTTATCTTTGATTACTCTCCTTTTCCAAGGTGTTTGACTAACACATTTCCATAGATGAATGGCTCAACTCTTACACCGAAGCTAATCCCAAGCGCTCAATGTACGCCTTCTGCATCATGCCCAAGCATCCTGGATACTTCCACCTCTGCTTTAAAGCCGGAGAAGCCGCACCGCTTGCATCCTGGCCTGTCAAGGTCATTCCCAACGCATTTGAGCTGCAACGGAATCACTACCCTGATATGCGGGCACTGAAGAACGGGTTCAAGCTGTTGATTCAAAACCACATGGCCAGGGGACAGAATGGCGGAAGAAGGTGAACGGACACTTGAAGACGGATGCTTTTGGAATGGAGTTGGAAGGGGAAAGGATGGGGAGAAATATTGATTGCATGGCGAGGAAGCAATCACACTTCCAAGAAATCATTAGCGTAGCTGGAATTCTCGAAATTTAGGCTACGACAAAAGCAATCAAAAGAATGTTTGTAATTGTAACAAAGAATAGAGGATGAGATCAAACTCAAGTTATAGCGCATTGCAATCTTTGCCCTTACAACGATAAAAGATTTTGAACAGGCTGCGTAGCACAATCTTGACGCACTTGGTCACTGAGGACCATGACATCTTAATCAGTAAAGGCCCTTGGGGGGATGTCCCACTACCTAGTACTGTAGTTTGAACATGCATGCCTAGACACAGGCTGATGTGATGGCACTGTGTTGTCCATTGAGAGCCCCATATGAATGTGCCAATCATGGGGCTCTCATTGGACCCTTCTCTGGCAGTCCTGGTGTCTTTGTACAGTTATGCATTGGATTGAAGTGTCGTGGTTGGTGAGATGTTGGTGGCTGGGAGTTTGCAATGTGCCTCCAAACGCGTTGATGTCTTGGCATGCATCACGTCGCGTCTTCTGCTAATCAATTAATATCTACAACCACGCCTCGAATCCTCTTAGCACGACCACTACTATACACCCATTTTACTACCACTCGCTTGACGGTTATCATTCTTCAGGCCGGTCTACTGATTGCTATCACTACATATAACACATAATAGCCAATATTCCTCGCTATAAAACACAGCAATATTATGTCTTCGCCAGCGCGTTCGACGCGGTCAAGTCGCGCCTCGACTCCCACAGGTGCAGACTCTCCAGCTATTGAATCACCCAGAAGTCGCCTGCAGAAGCTCCTCGCACGTTTCGACGAAGATTCAGATGAAGATGAACCCCTATCCAGACCATTGGCAAGAACAACCACAACTTCTTTGGCACAACCGACAAATGCTACGCGTATCAAGGTCGCATCACAAGACGAAGAAGATGACGAGCCTGTATCCAAACCCATGGGAAGACTAGCAGCTAGGATGGCAGGTGTAGCGCCCCCAATCCAAGAAGAGTCTTCAGATTCGTCGGATGAGGATGTCTACCAAAGAATACGACGTGACCTCATGGCTTCCAAGAAAACACCAGCGACCGAGAAGACTTCCACCGAGACTAAGACCACCGGAGCAACACCAAAACCAGACTCACCACACACCAGCCCTGCAAGAAAGAGGTTGTTGAACCGTGCTCAGCGTGCTTCGACACCTGCTTCGATCAGATCTGGAAGTCCTGGTCTCTTCATGTCTCCAGGCCCCGATCCGAGTCAAAAAAGTCACAGTGACCAGGAAGAGAGAGACTCAGAGGACTCAGACTCGGACTTGCCCGACAATCCCACCGATTCAAACCGCCTCCGCGAATTGGTCGAACGTCGACGTGCCGAGAGACTGGCCAAGGAAAGAGCTGAGCAGGAAGCAGCCGAAGAGCGTGCAGAATCTGGACAAGCTCCTCTATCGGATCTGTTCCAAGATGAGGATACAAGAGACGAGCACACAGAGCGCAGGTTGACTCAGCAAGCCAGACCTACCCGCAAGGCCAGCAAGAAAGCCCTCGAGGACATGAACAGAGAAACACAGAGGATCAAGCGAAACATGCAGTTGACACATCAAGCAAAGGTCAAGAAACGGTTCACTCCTCAAGATTTTCTGTCTGCTTTCAACCGCCCCAAGCAGGCCAGCACTCTGGCCAATGTCACAAATGCCGCAGACATGACATCCTCATCACCCCCACCCGCTCCCTCGTCAGACGCTGGCGTCGACAAAGAGCGAGATACACCCCCTTCAAGCCCACCAGCAGAACACGATGACTTGCAGAAGGTGGCCCAAGCACCACCAGTCGACATTTCCGACGACGAACTGCCTACTCTTGAAGAAGCTATGACACAACCTCAACCCCAGCCTAGGGTCGACAAGGGAAAAGCTCCCATGCGCGACTTACCCGAGCGTTCTTTGCGCAAATTCAACATGCCTTCCAGACCTGTCAGCACAGATGACGATGACGACGACCTTGAGATTATCCACAACCGGTTTGCCATGTTTGACGAGGCCCCCAAAACCCGAGCACCCGAAGAAAGGACCATGTTGATGCTTAGACATCTTGCCCATCTGACAAATCAAGACAAACCTCGTCTGAAGAAGGGTCAGAAGCCTTCTATAACTCCCGCCCAGCTCGAAATCCAGCTACGGCAAAGAGCACGAGAAATTGCCAACCAGGAACGTGCAGAAAGACTTGCTGAACTGCGTGCCAAAGGAGTTGTCATTATGACCGAAGAGGAACGTGAGCAAGAGCAGATGCAGATCGAGGATATGCTTTCCCGCGCTAGAGAAGAAGCAGACAAGCTCAGGAAGAAGGAGAAAGCCTCTGCCAAAGCCGCTGGTGAGGTCGATGCCTTTGGTGACTCTGATGAGAGTGGAGACGAAGACTACGTCGGCAGTGGCGACGAGGCTGAGATCGAAGATCAAGATGAAGCGGAAGAACCAGACCTCTCTGCCTCTGAGAATGAGAATGATGCTGAAACAGACAATGAGGATGGTTTGATCGACAACGAAGCCGGCGAAGACGCTCAAGAGGACGTTGAAGCAGGACAAGGGATCAGCAACGGACAAGCCGATCACGACATGTCTGAAGAGGACGAAGTCTCCGCACCAACGGTTCGACGTGCACGTCGTAGACACGTTATCGAAGACGATGATGAGGAAGATGATACGACATGTCCGCAAAAACAAGCACAGCCTTCTTCTACTGGTATCAACGACGAGCTCGCGGCTGCTTTTGGTTTTGGTCCCACTACCACAGCCCCTCTCGGCATGACCCAGATGTTCGCCGGCACCATGGCCGAATCCCAAACTCAAGGAGACTCTCAAGAGGCCGATTATGAACAGAACTCGCTAGACATGCTTCGTCACATTCCCTCCGCTCCCATGCCCAGCTTGTCAATTTTTGAAGATTCGCAAGATGCCATTGGAGAGAGTCAGTATGATGCCACCCAAACTCAGACCAAGGATCCCATCCAACAGATTGACTTCAATTTGGCTCATTCGACCACCAATTCACCCTCCGTCAGACGCATGTCCCAATTTTCCGAGATCCCAGATCCGTCTCAAGACGTAGGCTTTGCAGCTGATGGTACACCACTAAGAAAATCCGCAATTTCTCAATCAACTGTCGATACCGTTATGCTCGGTGTCCCTGAATCACCGGTGGTACAGAGACGAGGACGTCTTCTTCGTAGATCCGAAGTCGATCATGAGTCCTCTGACACAGTACCATCTTCTGTACCGACAACCGAAGCAGTACCTTCTGATGCATTCTCCCTGATGCGTCAAGCCGCCAAGAAACCCGCCCAACCCGAGTTTGACAAGCAGAAGAGCAATGCCAAAACCATGGTCGACGAACAAGCCGAGGAATCCGAAGACGAATACGCTGGCATCGGTGGTGCAAGTGATGATGAAGACGGCGGTTCCGGTGACGAAGCAGACAAGCAAATGATTGATGAGAGTGAAGTCAATGTCGACGAACGTAAACTTGCAGCTCTCTACGCCGAGAAAGCTCGTGCAGAGAACGAAGCACAAACGTCCAAGCTGTACAAAGACCTCATGTCTGGTGCACTGAGAAGAAAACGTGGAGCCGGTGCTTTCGAACTCGACTCTGACGAGGACGAGCAAATCGTTGAGAGAAGACGTCGCAAGCAGCGCGAAGAAGCAAGAAAGAGAAAACTCTTGCTGCAAGACGAGTTTGTCGGCAAACTTGGTGGTAACGACAAGAAAGAGGCATTTCTGCGTGCTATCGAAGATAGAGACGAATTAGACGATGGACCAGACTACCTCGACGGTCATGAACTCGACAAAGACGAATCTCAAGAAGCGACTCAAGCTTCTCAACCCACGGCTTCCCAACCTACCGACCAAGCACAAGAAGCCCCTCTTTCCCAAGTCTCAGTCAACACACTCAAACGCGGTCCTGACAACACAGCATCTCAAGACATGGCACCCCCACCACCCAAGAAATCTACCTCTTTACGTCGTAACAATCAATGGGACACCTTCCGCAAACCCAAATCTCTGGCCGAAGTCCGCGAAAGCGTATCTTTCCTCATCGACGACGTCAACAACGAGGATTCTGCAGCCATGGTCTACCTCACAGATTCCGAACACGAGGAGGAAACAACTGCAACGGAAAGAGCTCCTGCGTCGGCCCGTCGTGTACCTGCCAAACCTGATATCATCGACCGCTTGACGCTGAAGAAGCAATCCTCAACATCGGCTTCCACCGTGCCCGACTCCTCGTTAGAAACGCAAGCCTTTACGTCGAACTCTTCGTTCAGATCGTTCAAGCCTCCGCCTAGCTTGTTGCGTAAAGCGACCTCCCTTTCCAACGAGAACAATAGCTTCTCAGCACCAACTCTAGGCAGAGAAGACTCAAGCACCGTCCGCAACGGAGGCAGTAAAAAATCTAGCATCAATTACCAAGCCCGCGAGGCAGAGAGGGCGAAGATTCTCGAAAAAGCGAAGAGGAAGAGGGACGACAACGTTAGGAAAATCGCAGGTTTGAGGCGTAAGGCCGGTGGTGGCGCATTAGGCGCTTTAGGCCGTGGTGGCAGTGATAGTTTTGAGAGTTGAAATGGCTTTTCTGTGGGAAGGAAGGCTTTTTTTTTTTTCTTTTGGTTTAAGGGATTGGGCGGGTAAATGCGTGGGAAAGGGAAGGGTAGATAGTGTTGTATAAGCAGAGAAATGCAAGATCTTATTCTTCTTAATTATCTTCTTTGAATGGTGAAGTGGATTATGAGGATCTCTGTGGATGATACACTAAAACTATCTTGGTCTTTTTGCGTTGTTATGTGGTTTCAACCTTGAAAATAGGGGTTTTTGGAGAAGAGTGGGTTGAGAGAGTGTATCATCGGGCTCTCAGTGGACAGTCTTGTTGTGGGACTGGTTCCTGAGTCGTGTTATGGTGGATTTTGGAGGAAGGTGTGTCCATTGAGAGCCTGAGTTTTGGAGTTGTGTCTTGGGCTCCCGATGGAGCTTCTCGAAAGTTGTATCCGTCTCTGTGTAAGGTTATAGGCTTTTACTTCTGGGACTTTGTTGTGGAGAGACTGGATGGTGGGATTATATCTTGGGCTTTCAATAGACAGTTTCAAGATCGTTTTGGTCTTTGTGCAGTGTTACGGGGTTTGAGTATCGGGCACTGTGATGTTGAGAGCCTAAAAATCTTCGAACTATATATCTCGGGCTTTCGAGGGACATTGTCCCAATCCGAGTGGTCTCTCTGTAGCGTTATAGATCTCGAGTCTTGGAACTGTGTTGTTGAGATGCTCGATGGTTTGAGCATATATTGGGCTCTCGATGGCGGTGATCACAAGCGAATTGATCTCTCTATACTACTATAGATCAGAATCGGGAAACATGTGTTTTTGAGAACCTTTAATCTTTCGAACCACATGTCGAGGGTCTCGACGAACGTCCTCAGATTTATATTAGTGTTTTTTTTTTTGTATGGGCATAACCTACTATGAATTTGACTGTGTTCATCACAAGTCTGGATCGTGGGATTATCTAAATCACTATTCCAAAAAGATGTGTAGTATATTCTATGAGATCAATAGTGATTGGTATCACCCTGTCCGTCGCCAATACACACCTCTTTCTTACTCTTCTTACTCCTCCATAGTATTATTTCGTTTTATATTCCAAAAGGGAATGGAGATCAGATTTGGAATAAGCGCTACATAATATACTATTTTCTGATGTTGAGACCTCATCGTGTACTTGCTGTAACATCTGTGGATTGTGGCATTATGTTCTTCCCAAATGTCTTTGTGTTCCCAGCGATTGACAATTTCCTCTTGACAGAATTCGTAGGGCCGGGAGTGAAATCGAACAAGATAGAAGTATAACATGTATATCATAGTTGTAAGCTTTCTTCCGCGAACCAGCACAAAAAAAAAGAACGAAATCTGCAGGATTTCCCTCCAGCAACTCGAGCACGCCGGCTCTTGTGGGAACAGACCTCAAACATTAATGGAACCACTAAAACACTCACGGTATTCAACTCTGTCAAGTTCGCAGGGACTCTCTTGGTGTTTTGCCTTGTGACAGATGATATAATTACTGACCACTTTCCGGCATCTTCTCGAGCATGTTTTGGTATTGTTGCAACTATGCCTCAGATCCTGGTGAGATAAACGGAGCACTTCGGACGTCTGACGATGTCAAGTTCCAGAGAGCTCGCTTGGTCGTCTCGAATTCCTTATGAGAATACGTTGGCTTGGGCTAAACTCAGATGTTGATATGACCCCTGGAATACTCACGACCTCGACGATATCACGTCCCAGAGAATTCGCTCGGTCTTCTCGGTCTCCCTTGCGAAAACAGGATGGGATGAGCTTCTCCCAACATTTCGAGCACATGTTGATTGTGATGGAAATCGATTGCGAGTTTGGAGTGCCTTGGACTTGACGCTTCCGAGTACGTGTCCAAGTTCGCTTCTTGTTTTCGATCAACCGATGCGCAGATACGTCTCATCTCGAGTAATGAGCCCTGCTGTAACAATCCTTGTGGTGGTTTGACCGTCACTCGTGTCGGCTTCGTTTGAGCCAAGTCACCTGGGCCTGCAAGACTTGTCGTGAGATACCGAGCTCCTTCACCATCACGACCATCAATCCGAATCACTATTCGTACTATTGGTGGTCCCGAAAGGGAACCGACTCGTGGCTGTGCCCACAACTGGACTTCTCCGGAGTTCTTTGTGGACATCGGGAAAGGAAAGCGGCCACCAAGGTGTATACCCTCCACTCGCCGGCTGAATAGTATTGTCCAATCTGTTAATGCGAGCAAGAACATCCGTAGCTCTTTGGAAGAGTCAAAATGGAACACCTGACCGCATCCGACGTCGCGTATCGTCTTACATGCTGAGACTTGATCCAAAGAAATGGCGGGGTCGACAGCGATCAAGTTTGTAAACTCAGAGTGGTATGTCGGTTTCCGAAGGCGCATCAAAGTGACCGAGGCCGAAGCGCCATCATCGGTATCTACTTTGATATCGTTCTCAGCATAGGCGAAGTGGATCGTCGAGTAGCTATGGCTGTTTGAGCTACGCTGTGTCGAGACCAACGCAAAATAACCCAAATTTTCCGGTGCATCCAGGTCACGTAGAACAACGACTCGCGTCTCGCGTCTCACTGTGTGTTCTGAGTTTATCGTTGTAGCATTTCTGAATTGTTCTTCGAGACGTAATCCAGTCTCGAATGGTAATAAGATATGACGAGCAAACTCAACTGCGAGTGAATCTGATTTGAACACAAGATGGAGCTCTTGGTTCGGTTCATTTGCCTTGTAGACATAGCTGTATTCTTCACGGTAGTCGCCGAGATTGTTGCGTTCGAGATGACCGCAGTCCGACCAGAGTACCTTGACTTCTCTCGACGAAACGCTGACTCGTACGTGATCTAGTGGCAACCAGATAGATTGAGAGAATGGTTGTGGGACAGATCGCTTGCTGGGCATCGAACATAGAACCAGACGTCGGGTCATCTTCCAGAGCTTAGAAGGTATATGGTTGTACAGGCTGATCTCGCAAGGTCGTGAAGGTTGACCAGGGTCGTTTTCTGATCTAGTGCGCTGCTTTACTCGGCTTGGTCCTTGCGATGAGTGCAAGCCTGTTCTGAACACTAACAACTCGTTCTTTCTAGGATATCTGTCTTTCACGTGCTTGAAGAATGAGCGGGGTCTTGCGATGAAGTCATCTGCGTTGGCATTGCTCAAGAACTTGATGATCGCTTTTTGGCCAGGAAAGTCCAACCTGAGGTCGCTCCCACTCGCAGTCAGCTCCTCATCATAATTGAGGACCTCTTCACGAGTGATAGAGAGGTTAAGTGATAGACTGCCGTATTGATTCAATAGAGATAGTTCGAAATCAGCTCCATACTTTTGCATCCACAGCACCAGTAGGTATGGAGCATTTGGCGACTTTCGTGCAACATCTTTATCACCAATCTGTGCGTTCACAAAGGTTCGGAATAGAACCCGTTCACCGTGGCTGCCGGCAGTCTCTTCGTCCCATTCGAGGAACCGCGAGCTGGCATCGAGAGTATCCAGCGCATCTGGCATGGCGTCTTCCTGCTCGAGTGGCTGGACAAACATCTCTGCTAGTGAAGTCCGCTGCTTGAGTAGCACGCTTGTATCCAGAGAAGCACCTTTGGGATTGCGAACAATTCCATGTCTGATAGCCGTTGAAAGCTCTGACAGTCGTCGTGACAGCGCCCAGGTGATACTCTCCCCGACCTGAAGCCTCTCTAGCACAACATTGTGTAATATATAGTCAGCCTTCAAGAGGTCTACCACTGTCTGCTCCATAGTGATGTTTTCCGTCATCCATTCGGTCGAGGACAGCGATGAGGAGGGAATTGTACGATGGTCATGCAATACGTTCCAAATTTTGTGCGCTTTCAGGGTCCACCATACGGCTCGGTATATCCAGGTTTCGACATCTGTTTCAGGATCGACATCTTCTTTGGCGCTTGCTTCGAAAGCTTCTTCAAGTTCCGGCCGTGGCACGCATTCTCGAACGAATTGCCTGAAGAACTTCTCGTCTATGGTTGAAGTTTTTTGGCCCGTAGTACTGAATAAACTGTTCTGTTCAGGTCTGCTGACGTCTGAAGTTGTATCAGACGAGAACACAGCACCAGTTTCGGATTGGTTATCGATTGGTGAGTTTGTATTGATTGATGTTTGTCGAGAAATCGCGAGACCCGACTGGGAAACATTTCCGGTGTCCACACGAAGAAAGTTTGTCAAGGACTCTCGTACGCCTAAGCTATCCCTTCTCAAATGATTAGGAAGCGGTGGAGAGCGGCGAGGAGTATATGTTGGCGAACGAAGAGGTATATTGCCAGCCGAGTTCTGACCATGATCCGATGCAATAAGGCTATCTACTTTGTCACTGAAAGATCTTCCAGATCCACGCTCAGCACTGCCTCCTTTCGTGACAGTCTCAAGCGGGGAGTATGCGACAGAGCCTTGCCGTCCATGGTGCTGGACCTCAAACTCTCTCTTGAGAGCTTCGAAAATTTGATTACAGGTTTCGCGAGTGTCGAGAGTTAGCCAGGATTGTAGTGCATTCTGTGCTTGATTAAGCTTCGAGTATGCCGACGAGATAGCTTCTCGGTCAGCTGCGAATTGGAAGCGCCGGACCCATTGCTGGCCCCGTTCGGCGTACGCTGTTTGAGGAACTTCAGCAGTAGTAGTTGGAGAGAACTGTGATACACTTACCAAGCTTCTCATACTTGGCCACGAGTGGCTGAAAGTCCTTCTGTAGAACGTTCGCACAGATTGCGACAACGTCTTCCCCAAGATCTTCACTGCTCTGTTTCAAAGACTTCTGAACTTGCCAAAGAGTTCGTTTGAAAACTCTGAGCTCGTCCAGTAGCTCTCTGAATGAATCCGGTGCGTGACGAGCGACCTGATAACCTTTGCGGTACAATTGGTAGGCTAGAACTGTCAAGGCGAGCGTGTCACCCACAGGTTGGTAGAGTGACATGATTCAGTATGTCAGAAAGCAGGTGATACCATTGGTATAGAGGGTTGGTGTGGAGAAAAGTGGAGGACAGCATGGGGAGAGGTCATCGTGGAAACACAACGCCGCCTCGAGGACGGGATAGCAGTATTACTTCATGCCATAATACCCGAGATACCTGACAGGTCCAGAAGCGAAAGCGACTCGAAGGAAGGATCAAGGACTGAAAAGCAGGGCAGTGCTGGACCAGGCGAAACATCCTTATTGGGCACGAGATCAGCACCTTCTTGGCCATGCGACTCTTCCCCTCATCAGCCTGCATTTGTCAAGCAGATTCGTCTACGTGCATACACATACGTGTAGCAACAGTTACTGATTGGGAAAAAGGTCAAACATGGTTTTCTGATTCTGGGATTGTCGATCGATGGTTCTCTAGATTTTATTGCGTGAACTGTTGTCAAGGTGGGCTCGTGTCAGATGTTCGCAGCAGGCTGGAAGCGTTCCTTCCTGAGGCAGGGTTCCCCGCGAATGTGAAGCACCACTACCAAGCCACCAACAGGACCACACTCCTTGGACTCACCTGCAGCATATCAATAGCTCAGCCTTGCCGCCTGGAAAAGGCTTACAAGAGTAACCATTCGTGCAGCTCAATGGAGGCTGTGATGATAATTAGTATGATGCTGAGCATCAAGGCAATTCTCAGTCATTGACCTACCACTTTTCCTCCTTCAATCTTTTGTCTACGCATGAGTGCTTTTCGAAGACAACATGGATCAACTCTCAAATCACTCGTCTGAAAATTTGCAGTCCGATGACAAACATGACGAAGCCGTGGCTCTCGACGGTCACCTCGTGAACCCATTCCGAGGTAAGAACCACAGTGAGATGACCGACATGACAGAAAAATTCTTGGAAGCAACAGCACTCGATGCGTTCCAGGCTCTATTTCGCAAAGCGGCCTTCCTCGCTCAGAATCCAAACGCTTTTCAAGGCCAAAATCGTCCAGATGGCCTGGCTTTGACTCCTGAGGAGCGGAAATTCTTGATGGAGGAAAGCTCAAGACCTGGTTCGAGATGGGCAAAATGGCATCAAACCCGAACATTGTATGCTATGATCGTGTGTTGCTCTATCGGAGCTGGTACGTCTGGTTTCGCACACAGGTATTGTGCATACATTAACAGACATCTAGTTGTACAAGGTTGGGATGAGACTGCTGTGAATGCTGGTAAGTTCTTGCCACCTGTCTGCGGTTTTTTGCTAATAACGTGAAATCTGCAGCCCAACTATGGTGGAGACCAGCTCTCGGTATTCCCGAGCCTGAACCGTCCGAGGGCGAGGTTAGGGACCCCAGCCTTGTTTATAATACAGAGCGATACAACAACATTACTGGATTAGTCAACTCAGCGCCCTACCTCTGCTGTGCTGTACTTGGAAGCTGGCTCACTGGTATGTATCCAACAGAGAGCATGAGCGTTTTGTGCCATCTGACGCACAACTAGAACCGTTGAACAAACTCGCCGGACGACGAGGCGCGATCTTCATCAGTTGCTTTGTCTCTTGTGTGACATGTGTCTGGCAAGCATTTACTAACTCATGGCAACACATGTTTGTCGCACGCTTTGTTCTTGGTAAGTATCTCCATCCTGCTTGGTAGCTTGAGCAATCCTAATGTATAACCACAGGTATTGGTATTGGCGTAAAGTCGGCGACTGTGCCTATCTACGTAAGTTGATTGCGCATACAGAAGATACTGATTATACTTTGCATAGGCATCCAGAGTTGTGTTTTGTCAGAGAAATGAAGAAATTCACATGAGTCGCTCTATTTCTTCTGCTGAATCAATGTCTGGGTGCTGACGCAATCAATAATGGCAGTGTTTTTTTTTGAATGTAGGTATCATAACAATTAGTGATAGGCTGACTGTCTTTGATTGCAATAGTCGAGCGAGTGTGCACCAAAAGCCATTCGAGGTGCGTTGACCATGCAATGGCAGCTTTGTAAGTCTTACTTTCAGAGAATGCCTCTCTGTCAAATACTCACCTGCTCAAGGGACCGCCTTTGGAATCATGTGTGGATACATCTCTGGAGTGGTGTTCAGCGCATCCAAAAGTTGGCGATTGATTATCGGCAGCCCTGTAAGTCATCCTGGCCCGAGCCGTAGTTTGCTTTTCTGACCATGAGCCATAGTGCGTATTTCCCGTCATCGTGTGTCTATATGTCTTCTTGTTGCCTGAAAGCCCAAGATGGCTGATCCAGGCAGCTCGAAGAGCGACCAATCAGAAGAAAAAGCAGAAGTATCTTCAGCAGGCTTTCAGATCTTTCCAGAGCCTGCGACGCAGCCAGATACAGGCAGCCCGGGATATGTTCCTTGTGTACCATATGCTTGAGAACGAGGAGAAGATTCGATCTCAGCACAACCGGTTCTTCGAGCTTTTTACGACTCCTCGGAACCGAAGGGCCGTCTTAGCATCGACCATATGCCTATTTTTTCAACAGTTTTGTGGAGTGTAAGTGCCCCTGAGCTGTCTCCCATAGTGGTTGAATACTCACAAAAATGTGATGCAGAAACATATTTCCATACTACAGCTCCCAATTGTTCAGCGATACAGCCACGCAAGTGTCAGGAAGTCACAATACCCAGGTAACATTGGTTAGTAGAGATCATCGCTCACCTCACCTCATCACAAAAGCTGACACAGTGGAGTTCTCCTTGGGCTTTGGCATCATTAATTTCGTCTGCGCAATACCAGCTATTCCATTAATCGATACCTTCGGCAGACGAAGCCTTCTTCTAGTCACTTTTCCTTTCATGGCCGCATTCCAATTGATGATCGGACTTGCGTTCATCGCCAAGAACCCAGCGACTAGAAGAGCACTAGTCACGACAGGGATGTGTATGTATTTCACCTGCTTGTTCTCATCACAGGACTGACCATGTTGCAAGACCTCTTCAGTGTGGCATACAGTCCAGGCGAAGGACCCGTACCATTTCTGTATGGTAGTGAGAGCTTACCGCTATACTGTCGCGATTTGGGCATGTCGTTGGTGACCGCTATCACCTGGTAGGTCGGCGTATACTCTTTATTGATTACAGATATGCTCACAAGTTGTTAGGTTCTTCAACTTCCTGCTCGCTTTCACGTTCCCACGATTTCTGCATGTCTTCGGGCACACCGGAGCTTTTGCCTACTACGCTGCATGGTGCGTTGTAGGCTTCGTCCTTATCCTGCTTTACGTGCCCGAGACTCGTAATCAGACACTCGAGGAGCTTGATGCGACGTTTTCTGTTCCCTCGAGAACACATGCTATGTACGGGATAAGACAGCTTCGCTGGTTTGTTTTGAAGTATATCTGCATGAAGAGACATGCAAAGAAGGCGGTCCTACCGGTCAAACTTCGTGGTGATAGAAATTCTCCTTCTAGAGGCAGCGAGTTTGAATGGGAGCCAAGATATATCGTGTTCGGTAAGGACTCAACAGACTTTGGCACCATGGAGATGGAATCAAGACCTTTCGAGAGGTTCATTGAATGAAGACTAGCTGGAATCGTGCCAGACCATCAACATCTTCTTGTCCAGCCTTCTGATCTCTTTAGTCTCGGGTGTGGCAAGATACGCTCCTTTCCTGTTATGATTGTAAAGTAGCATCAGGTTATCTCTTGGCTTTTTAACGCGAACTTGCTCACCTACGATATATATATGTCAAAATCTTTCCCCTTGCCGCTATTTCCTTGCTTCTTTATTCTTCCTTCCATTCTTCGTCTTAGAATTATTACTAAAAGCATGGATCTTTGCGACAAACCTAATCCAGCCGCATACCGGAAACCCTCCTCTTCTTGCGAGTCACCTCCCGCATACGAGTCAACCTGCACGACGCATACAAACAGCACGATATACGATACCAGCGGCCACAACAGAACACCGACCGTGCACTCAGCCCGTGAGCCTCCCCGAGACCCTTACAACGGTGAATGGACATGCCACTCCGTGGTTCCTGAAGGAGCAAGAGTCTGGTGGTCCCGGCCCATCAAACACAGAAGACAAATATGGCATCAATACGGTGTGAGCTATGGTAGGTACTTGCCTACCGGTAATCCCGACTTCTGGTTCACCTGCAAGATGATGCCCCGCATAGACCAAGGGGAAACCCTTGAACGGGTTCGAGATATCTGTATAGATACGGCTCGAGGAATGGGAGGCCATCAAAACAACCAATATTCTTGCGACTTCAAAAGTGTGCGAGAACGTGATGGAAAATGCAAACTAAGCCGGATACATATTGTCAAAAGGCCTTTGGTTTCCTTCGTCAGACATTGCATGAGAGTACACGATCGGCGATTTAGGTGTGGTTGTTTCGATCATGATTCAACTCTTGCCGCTACCAACGAGCGTAGTAACAGATAGCCGTCCAAAGACAGGATGCGCGTCAAGCGCGTCAAGTCTAGAGACAGAGTCTACGTCTAGTGTTGCAATAGTTCAGGTGCCAGCTTTGATGGCAGAGCATCTATCTTCTGGTGGTCAAGATATCTAGGAAGTTAGATGGTGCGGAGTTGACTACAGTGCGAGAACACAGCAGCTGGTAGTAATGTTGCTTTTGGAATCAGTATCTAATGTAGTCTATCTATTATCCTTTTCCATCTGAGTATGACTTTTGAGTTAATATGTACACATCTAGTCCGAGATAGCGGATATTCGTTCTAATGACCGGCTTTCAGTTTGGCAGCAATAACTTCCTTGACCTTGGCGACAGGCAATTCCGAGACGCTCTTGCCCGTCCAGTGACTCGATTGTTCCAATCCTTGCCAGATCATGGCCTCAGTTCCCAAAATCACTTGCCAGCCTGCTTTTTGTGAGATCTCAGCAATGGCGGTCCATGGTTTGGGATGGTAGCACATTTCCAAGATGGCACCCTTGTGCGGTTTCGCCAACATGATGTCGAGGATCTGACGAGCAACAACTTCTGTCTCCGTAATAGGTGGAAAGTCTGGAACACAGGAGACGATAGCACCAGGACCTTCGAGCTCTTGCGCCTGTTGAACCGATGATGCGTGGATAACGCCATCGCCATAGCCATGTTCCGTACACCAAGCTATCACAGCATCCACCTCAGCTTTGTCTCGATTGACAATGTAGACAGAACTGCAATGCATGAACTTCTTCAAAGCGTATACGGCACTGCGGGCTGCGCCTCCACCACCAACAATAAGACCAGGACGATTGTGGAAAACGGTGTCTGGGTCCGAGATGTTTTGGTAGAAAGCTTCTCGAATACCAATGACATCGGTATTCGTGCCTACAAGTACATTCTTGTCGCCATTCTTGCGGAGGAATAGTGTGTTACAAGCACCGACGTCACGACCTTCTTGTGTCAATTCGTCTACGTGCTGCATGATGGCCACTTTGTGAGGCATAGTGACAGAGGCACCTATTCAGAATCATCGTCAGAACCCTTTTCTCTCCCAGGGGAGTTTTTGGACTTTTTGCAATTGGTCATACCGAAAAACTTAAATTCGCGCACCAAGGCAAGAAAATGTGACATGTCGGTTGATGGTAAGGGAAATTGTTCCCAATTGAGTCCAATGTTTTCGAAGATGGTCTTGTGCATCAACGGGGACATGGAGTGTGTGATTGGCCATCCGAACAGGTAGCCAGCTCTCTCAACATGGTCGTGGTCTGGAGTCTCGCAAGAGATGACACGAGCGGTATGCAAGGTAGTCATGGTCTTGAGGTGAGAAAAGTTCGCAGTCCACTTTCAATTCTTCTCGAAATTGGTTTCTGGTACAAAAGCAATCAATTTCGAAGCAGTACCTGTTCAAGAGCTATGATTCGATCATCAAATTTGCGAACTTTTTTACTCCTCTATCCAAAAGATATACAACTTGAAGTTTTTTGCCCAGATGTTGTCAAGGCATATCCATTGACGTATTGTGTTGCGGCGAATGGCAACAGCATACCCGACAAACTGGAGGTCACGGCCCGAAACTGCCCGGTATCGGCCGTGATCATTTCCCAGACGTGAACAGACTAGTCAACACTGATCACTTATTATCCATCAACACTCCGCTAACCTTCTTCATGTGCATACCATCCGACTTTGGGAGTCTTACTTAACTCTAAGGCATCAACTTCGTGACGGCATTCATAGCTCACAGACCTGTATATATGAAAGGGCCGTGACTACTCAAGAGAGATTCACTGAGAGCTTTGACACAAGATCACCATTAGGAGCTTTTGATGGAGATATCTCGTATAATCTTGAGATATTTCTGCATGCATGTGACTCGTCTCAAAAGGATCTTAGTCAAAGAAACCCTCGGGAATTCTGCGTGCTTCCCTTGTGCCTCCGTTGTACTGTAAGATCGTACATTTGTTACCCCATGGGGATATTAAGCCACATCTGACCGGCAGAAGTTTCCACGTCAGACTTTTATATTGCCCACGCTTCACCCCGCTACCGGACTCCATCTACTGGATCGTCTCTTG
The DNA here is from genome assembly GCA_026013035.2 of Dothideomycetes sp. NU30. Classification (NCBI taxonomy): domain Eukaryota; kingdom Fungi; phylum Ascomycota; class Dothideomycetes; species Dothideomycetes sp. NU30. The sequence continues at coordinate 357,754 of BSBH01000012.1, read as the reverse complement.
ACTCTTTTTTCCCCAGAGTCTTCCATTTTTTGACAATTCGAAGCACCATCAACCAACGGTCAAGTCAAGATGAGTATCCTCGCGAAGGTAGAGGACAGGCCTACGCCCAAGGAAGTCTACAATTGGCGTGTCTATACCTGTGCTGCCGTGGCATCATTTGCATCTTGCATGATTGGTTATGACTCCGCTTTCATTGGAACTACACTCGCCCTCCCATCCTTCACCAAAGAATTTGGTTTTGACAAATTGGATCCTCATCGACTTGCTCTGATCAAAGAAAATATTGTTTCCATCTACCAGGCTGGTGCCTTTTTCGGAGCCCTTTTCGCATATGTCTCAGCACATTATCTTGGTCGTCGGAAAAGCATCTGGATTTATGTTGTTGTCTTTATGATTGGTGCCGGTATTATGCTGGATGCATCTAATGGTAATCTTGGACCCATCTATGCCGGTCGAGTATTGACTGGTCTTGGTGTTGGAGGTGCTTCCATGGTTGTACCGATTTACATCTCCGAAATTTCACCACCAGCAATTCGCGGACGTCTTGTGGGTACCTACGAACTCGGCTGGCAATGTGGTGGTCTCGTCGGATTCTGGATCAATTACGGCATCTCCAAAACTCTTCCAAGCAACCACGAGCAGTGGATCATTCCCTTTGCCGTTCAACTTATCCCTGGAGGTCTTCTTGCCATTGGTTCAATCTGGCTTACAGAATCGCCTCGTTGGCTTTACTCCAAGGGTAAAAGAGGTCAAGGACTGAAGAATCTTTGCTGGATTCGCAACCTCAAATCCGATGATTTGTACATTGCCGAAGAGGTCGCCTTTATGGATGCAGCTCTGGAAGAGCAGAAGACCACCGTTGGTCTCGGATTCTTTGATCCTTTCGTTGCTGCCCTGAAAAGTACCAGCATCCTCTGGAGATTGTTCCTCGGCACCACTCTTTTCATTTTCCAGAATGGATCCGGTATCAACGCCATCAACTACTATTCACCGACCGTCTTCAAATCAATCGGTATCAGTGGAACAAACACTTCATTCCTCACCACCGGACTCTTTGGTGTAGTTAAAACTGTGACTACCTTGATCTGGCTGTTCTTCCTTATTGACAAAGTGGGTCGACGCAATCTTTTCATGATCGGTGCTCTCGGAGGCTCTATCTGCATGTGGATAATCGGTGCTTACCTCGCTAGCGCTGTGGACACATCTGGCTCTGCTAGCGAAGCCCCGCGCCCTCTTTCTTCTGGAGGTATCGCGGCTGTCTTCTTCTTCTACCTCTGGACTGTGTTCTACACTCCTTCTTGGAATGGTACCCCTTGGGTTGTCAATGCAGAAATGTACGATCAGAATGTTCGTGCTCTTGGCCAGGCTATGGCTGCTGCCAGTAACTGGTTCTGGAACGTAAGTCTACCTATACCCATCCCATTCAACACTCAATCAATACTAACAATATACATACAGTTCATCATCGCCCGCTTCACATCCCAAATGTTCTTGACAATGGGAAAATCCGGCTGTGGTGTGTACTTCTTCTTCGCCAGCATAATGCTCCTTTCCATAGTCTTCACCTTCTACTGCATCCCAGAGACAAAATCCATACCTCTGGAGAACATGAATCGTCTTTTCGAAATCAAGCCGGTTCGTAAGGCTAACGCTATTGTTTTGGAGGAAGTAAAAGCTGCGGAGAAGGATTTCAGGCATGAAGTCGGGGAAGACGCTGCTGGATTTGGTGTTGAGAAGAGTACGGTTGGGCATGAGGAAAAGAGTACGGGTGGAGTTGGACATTGAAGGGAAAAAATTTGTTCTGGTCTGGTGTCAGTAAATGTGGGTGTACAAAAGCAAAACTTTTCGGTTATGTATATATGTATGTACGATCATGACGATCCTTGTATGAGAGACCAATCCTGATGCTAAGCGATCAACGACTTTTGTGTTCCTCTTATCGAAATGAGACTAGATGCAGAAAATTGCTTTCATCTTTTAAATAGTAATTATGAATGGCTACCAATCCCCAGAAAGGATGTATTATCTGACTTCCGTCGAGGTCTAACGCCAAGCCACATGATCAACATCATCCTCGCAGGCAGCCACATTCTACAAACCTTCAACCATCGATTGCTGCTAGTTGTATCTCCATCAAACGTCTCCACCTGATCGAACCTTCATAACCGAGGATTCATACAAAAATAGACACTGTAAAAGAAAGAAGATGGAACGTTCCCAAGCAGTCATCGTCGCATCTTTCCCAGTACATGGCCAGAACGTAGTAACCACCCTCCTCTTGACCCCCACAGATATCATCTCCGCCACCGATGACAGTACAATCACCATTTACTCACTCCAAGACTCTTCCCTTCTGCACACCCTGAGAGGTCACACGGGAGCAATATGCTCATTGAAATTAAGAGGCGATACTTTGATTTCCACGTCCTCTGATACTACGATAAGGACATGGGACATACAGACCGAAAAATGCTTGAACATCTTGCGGGGCCATACAAACACAGTTCGACGTGTTGAGATTGCCAGAGATGTTGGAGATGTTGAGACCAGAACGGAGATTGATAGTCAGTGCATCTAGAGATTCCACTGTCAGGATCTGGAGATTGCCAAACAGCACAGATGATCCGGAAGTGACTGGTTCGTCAATGGAAGACGGAGACAAACATCTCCTGAGAACATTACGAGGCCATGAAGACACCGTTAGGGAGATAGCGGTACATGATGATACCGTGGTCAGCGCATCCTACGATAAAACCCTCATAGTCTGGAAGATCTCGACTGGGGAAAGACTTCATCATCTCATTGGTCACGGACAGAAACTACACAGCGTAGTCTTGGATGTCAAGAGGAATCGTACTATTTCTGGGTCTATGGACAATACGATCAAAATCTGGTCAAATGACACTGGTGAATGTCTGTACACTTTACACGGTCATACTGCATTGATTGCGTTACTCTCACTTGAGTATGGAGGGGATCTAGTGAGTGGATCTGCAGATGGAACATTAAGGCTTTGGGATCTTGAGGATGGGAGGTGTAAAAGGGTTCTTGATGGACAGATGGGTGCCGTGACTTGTCTTGCGCAACAGGGAGGAAAGGTGGTCAGCGGAGCTTCTAATCGATCATTGAAGGTTTGGGACATTGAGAGTGGGGAGGATAGGGATTTGTTGAAGGGAGTGAGTGGGGTGTCGCAGGTTGCAGTTCAGGATGATAAGGTTGTTGCTGCTGTGCCGAGGGATGGAAGGACGTATATTGAGATTTGTCCTCTCTGAGGGGAAGGTAAGATTGGTGCTGCAGTTGTTCGATACTCAGGTTTTGGATCTTCAGTGATATCGACCTTGGACGTCATCCTGAGTTGTAGATGATTCAAGAGGCTAAGGTTGTGACAACGAGGGCTCAACATCAAGTCGCAGGGAACAGAGTTCGTCAAACAAGTTATATGACGAAAACCTCAATTGGATTTGAGACCTGTAGAGCACAAAGGATTCGGTCGTCCTGACGTGTGCTCGAGACGGCAAGCAATCGTGCAGAGGCTCGAACTAGGCAAAGGCCGGCAAGGACTATCAACATATGTCTCCCTCCCTGATTCCAATATGGTTTTGTTTCTTGTCAGGTTTTTGAGAATAGAGAGTGTTGAGTTGTTGCATTAGTAGATGAAATGCCGAGTCAGATGCATGAGAGAACGAAAAGGTCATCAGTATCATTTCAAGAAAGTGTCCGCCAAAATACTCCTAACACCCGAACTGCAATAGTCTTCTGGCTCACTGTTGAAGCTCGAGGCAAGATCAAACCTGCAAGAATCGTTGTAGCTTACTGGTAAAGCTTGGTGAAGCCCTCAGTAGGAGGCTGCAACCAGTTCTTTGCATCATAATCGTTACCACCCTCGATGCAATGGAAGGTATAAATCATCCTTCCCTTCATGCTCGTATTCTTCTCGCTCTTATGCAACAAGTTACCGTGAATCAAGACCAAAGTTCCGGCCTTGACCTCGCCAAGTTCATAGACCTCCTTCTTGACCTCGTTGTCTTCTTGCAGACCCTTGGGCCATTGGCTTCCCTCATTTTCTTCAAATCCAGTGCCACTGACCTCGGGATCATTCAATCTGACAAAGCGACTCCTCACGGGAGCACGTTTATGTGACCCGGCGGCGAAACTTAGGCATCCATTATCGACGGTGGCGTCTTCCAAGGCATACCAAAAACCGACTGCTGAAGGAGGGTCGGTGTAGAGGAAGGTACTGTCTTGATGTGGGGGAACTCGTCCACCGATTTCCGGTTGCTTGCAGATGATCATGGATTGGAGTACGCGGGGGTCTTGGAAGCCGAGGCTGCGGGCGATGGCGGCATTGGAAGAGGAAATAGAGGCAGAGCGGTAGAGATGGTTCTTGCCGTGGAGGTAGTGGCCTATCTTGTTGATGGCCTTTGCCTTGGGTTTTGTGAGAGTGCCGGAGTTGTCAAAGGCATCTTGAGATTGTGTCAGCTGTGTTGAAAAGAGCTTGGCCGGATTGGCAGGGACATACCCTCTTCAAAGAAGAAGCGGACTTTGTCGCCGGAATCAAGGAAATAGTCATCGCCGACGTGATCGCTCTTCTCGCCAGTGCTGAATTTGGTCATGGGATGGTCATCTAATGAGAAGCCGTCCAACAGACTGTAAGCCTCATCCAAGAGAGCCTTTGTGGTTTCCGGATCTAGGGCATCGGGGATGAGGAGATAGCCATTTGTGTCCCAGAACTCGAGCTGCTCCTTGGTCAGACCGAGAGAGCCATCGGTGGCGGGCGGCGGGGAGATTCTGGCCGGCATGGTGATGTGCGCTTCCTCGAGGGAGGGAAAAAGGGAATTAGAGAAAGTGAGGGAAGGGAGAGAAGCAGGAGAGAAACGGTAAACAACACGAAAGGGATGCAGTTGAGGATGCAAGATGCGGGATATTGATAACAAAATGTCGTGATCAACCAACTGATCGTACTCGTGTGTACTTCTTATCCCCCACCTACTGCCTCGGGATTTCGGAGATACCGTCTATCATCATCGTCCCGAAGAGCCGCATTTTTGTTCTTCAAGGTATCGATAGACCGTACTAGTCAAGCTCGTAAGAGCAGCCACGAACGCCATGTTGTTTCGAAATTAGCAAGTGCGACCGATAATTCCTTCTAAGATGCGCCATGCGCCTTCCCTCGTTCCTCCCAGTTCTCGTTCTTCTCGGATGCACCTTCGCCAAAGATGTCGGTCAGAACTTCGACTCCAAAGATGAATACGCTTTCGAGAACAGCTACGGCCCGTACCCGTTCAAGTCATACCACTCGACCGATCTCACATCTCCCGCCGTGAGAAATGCATACGACTCTGCACAATGCCATGACGACAACCTTATCTTCCTCGCACCTCGAGGCTTCCGCGTACAACAACCCGCCGTCACCATTCTCGACAATGAAGGAGAATTGGTCTGGACATTGCCGGTCAAGGGTGAGCCATACGGCTTAAAAGTACAAGAGTACAAGGGAGAGAAAGTCTTGACTTTCTGGGTCGGCGACGATGCTGTTGGTGGACATGGAGAAGGCTGGTTCTATGTCTACAACGACAAGTACCAGGAGATAGCAAAGATGAGGGGTGTCAACAATCTTCGTGCTGATCTTCACGAATTGACAATTACTCCCGAGGGTACTGCTCTTATGGTCTACTATCAGATCTATCCTCTGAACCTACCTGGTTTTTTCAAGCTTAAAGATGTTGTCTATATCTGGGACTGCTTGTTCCAGGAATTTGATATCAGCACACAGTCTCTCCTCTTCGAATGGCGGGCATCGGAGCACCACCGCTTGAACGAGTCCTCCCAGTTGATTGCTGGCGATGGATTCACTCCCGAGCATCCCTATGATTGGTTCCACATCAACAGCGTCGAAAAGGACGAACTGGGCAACTATCTCATCTCAGCCCGCTTTACGTCAACCATCACATACATCAACGGTACAGACGGCTCCATAATCTGGATCCTGGGTGGAAAACGCAATTACTTCCAAGATCTTAGCAATGGACAAGCAACAAACATGCAATACCAACATCTCGCTCGTTTCCATCCGCTCATCACATTCCCTTCACTTCTTTCCAAATCTATCGAATCTCATGGTGTGGAAAAACATAAAGATGGCACCACAAAACAATTACTCAGTGCCTTTGACAACGGCATCTTGAAGAGACCTTCACGCGGTGTGCTTATCGAACTCACCTACCCAACCAGCCCTGATCCCTCAGCACCATACACAGCACGACTAGTCCAGGCCTACAATCATCCCTCAAACATCGCCTCAGTAAGCCAAGGAAGCTTACAACTCCTCCCTACCTCCAACACCACGGATCCAAGAGTTCTAGTCGGTTTCGGTCACGTAGGCGTCTGGTCAGAGTACACTTCCTCAGGAACACTCCTCTGCGATTCCCACATCTCACCTCAGAAAACATGGGGAAAAGGCTACGTCCAAAGTTACACTGCTCTGAAATATCTCTGGGAAGGAGATCCTCAACATCCTCCTAACGTCACATTATCACCAACTCGCGAATCTGTTTTTGTTTCCTGGAACGGAGCGACGAGAGTAAAAGGCTGGCAGCTTCAGATCCAATCCTCAGACACCGAGGCTGAGATCAAAAATTGGATCAACGTGGCATCCAAGCAAAAAACCGGTTTCGAAACAGAAATCTCACTTCCTTCAAGCTACAGAGATCAAAGATTCGTAAGGGTAGTAGCTTTAGACGCTGACGGAAAAATGTTATCTACATTCGACAATGTGGATTTGTGGGCTGGTAGAAGGAAGACTAAGAGTAGAATTACGGGAATGGTGCCTGCAAATAGGCCTATGTTCGTCATCCTAGGGATTGTTGGCTTTGTCGTGTTGGTTGTGGTTTTGAGACAGTGGGGGAAGAATAGGGCTGCGATGAGGGGGTATCAGAAAGTGAGGGTGCACTAGTAGATTGGTGCTCTCACCAGTAGATTGAGTATAGACATGTATAACAGCAACATATCACGTACAAGAAACCATCTTTGACCAAGTCTCGGATGCATGCATATGTATAAGAGGAAAACAGAACAGATTTTGAATTGGAACATTGATTATTCCATCTTGTCTATCGACCCGCCACAGGAAGGGAAACAAACCCCAACAACAACAACAACAACAACAACAACAAAGAAGCCCGTCACCTCTGAAGCTCTGCCCACAGGACACATCCGTGTGACCGGAGACACGAGTCCTCTACACCTCTGCAAAGAACCCCACCAACAAAAATCCCCAAACCACCTTCTTTCGGAACACCCCGAAATGATCAAGAACCATTCTATCCCTGCAGACCACCGACACCACAACCATCACACTTGATAACCCTAGTACCCTCGACAATCCTCGTCTCCTCTGGTCCTCGTCCCTCCAGAATCTCAACAACCATTTCCCACTCGAGACCCCCATACTTCCTCAACAGCTCCAGATTCCCAAAGATGAACAATCCCTGTCTCGCACGACTCAACGCAACACAAACCCGATTCGCGACACTCAGGAACCCGACTCTGCCGTCGAAATTATTGCGAACGAGACTGAGAACGATTATGTCGTTTTCCTCGCCTTGGTAGGAATCCACAGTCACGACTTTGATGGCTCGTTCACCCAATCCATCCGTTTCGCGGAGTTTACGGTTCAGCAGACGACGTTGACCGTTGTAGAAGGTGAGGACGGTGATTTTGGAGGGGTCAGTGCCTTTGCTGATGAGACCGTGGACCATATCGCGGATGAAATCGGCTTCGCCTTCGTTGAGACTGGAGCGGAATTTGTCTTGGGTTTCGGGATTTTCGTGGTGGAAGAAATAAGTCTTCTTGTCGGCGAGGCCAGGGACAGGAGGGCGGTCGAGCGTGCTTTCGTGGTCGGTGATGCGGTTGCCGTAGATTGGCCACAGGAGACGGCGGACTTCGGGTGGCATACGGCGTTGTACGGTCAGCATGCGGTAATCAACTGTATTGCTGGCCAAACGCTCGAAGAGGGAAATATCGTAGCGTTGAGCATTGTGATAGGGTTTGTTGGCGCGGGGACGCAGTTGCTGGTGGTCACCGACTAGGATTAGGTGTTGGAGGGAAGGCACGAAGAGACTCATCATGTTGGCCTCGAGACATTCTCCTGCTTCTTCGACTAAGATGATCCGAGGCTTGAGGCTGTGGATTATGGCACGGTTCTTGGCAAAACCTGTCAAGGTCAGTCCGATGACTTTGTAGTCTTGCAAGACTTGGAGGTCTCCGGTGAGTTTGCCGATGCGGTAACGTTCGACTGCTTGGCTCCATCGTGAAGCAAGACCACGGAATCTGTCGAGTATCTTCTGTCTTTGTTTCTTGACAAGGAATTGGTATAGCGGTGCGCGATACTGCTTTGGCATCTTTTGTAGATCTGGGTGTTTCTTGAGAGCATTTTGTGCCATCGGCTCGGTAAGAACTTTGCAACTAGGCGTGACAATGCTGTGGTCGACAAGAGGGATGTACTTGCCCTTCAGCTCTTGTATCTCATCATCGATCCTGGCCTGTTCAATGGCGGACTCGTCGAAAAGCTCCTCTTCCGCCTCGAATGTTTCGAAACCAAATTCTTGACTGGTGACCCATTGGCTCTTGCTGTTGTCGACGACTGTGTCTTTTCCCAACCAGCTGATAATGGCAGGCGTACCAGTTGTATCATTACCACCCGTCCAGCTGGAGTTGAGAAGAGAGTTGATCTGCTTTTCAGTCAAGTGCTCACTGAGGTCAGCTTCAGTCATCGGACCACAGCCCGCTTTGCTATCGTCCCACGCAGCCAGAGCCTTGTTGAATTCCTTTTCCAGCAACAGCATCTCATTTGAGGTTTGTCTGGAAGCCGGCGGAAAAGGGCTGCGGATGCCATCAGCCTCGCGATCTTGCTTGATCTGATACAGAGTATGGCAGCGCACAACTCCAGTATCCTTGGAACGGCCGCCCAGACGTACGAAAGAGTCTTCAAACGCAGCAATGTGGTTGAGAAGCTGGTCGAGAGCATGATTGGTCTGACATGCTACGATGAGAGGAGGCACGGGCTGGCTTGGAGAAGCGCACCTGCGGTGTTCATCCATCTTTCCGAGCATGACACGAAGAGCCTCGACCGAGACATGAGTTTTTCCAGTTCCGGGAGGTCCTTGGATGAGAGCCAACTCCTTGGTCAGGATTTGGTGGAGAGCGTGCATCTGTGAAGTATCGAGAGATGTGGAGTTCTTGGGCACAGGGTTGTCGATAACGTTGAAGTCTGACTTCATCTCATCACCAGTCGCATGGGCCAGATTCATTCTAGGATCATCCTTTACATAAGATGGGACACCGACAGCATGTATGCTCGGAGAGTCGTCAATGGTCAAAGAATCAGCCATGTTGGATAGTTCGATGAGATCGACGTTCTGTTTGACTGCGGAACCGGAAGCGGATGCAGGCTGGAGAGGCGTGATGAGGTACTCTTGTAAGGGAGTCTTCTCTGTAGTCATGTGCTGCATGGCCAACATATTGTGGCGGAGTGCCTCAAAGAACGTTGTTGTCTCTTCCAACATGACATACTCTTGAGAAGGATCCAACAATGTCTCTTCGGGGCGTGGAAAGTATACATCAATCTCGGGGATGCCTTCGGTAAGAAGTTTGATTGGGCGTGCTGCGACTACAGCGATGATGATGGACTTCTGGAAACGGTCATCACTCGGTGAGATGGCAATGAGAGAACCAGTTTGAAGACGTTTCGACGTGTACCAATCGATTTTGACGCCAGAACGAACTGTAGAAAAGCACATGCGAACACCCAGACCGGTCCTGGAAAGAGTGACTCTAGTCACGAAAGCCTTCTCGTAGATCCCAGCGCCTTTGCAGGTCTTTCTCAGTTCTTCTTCATCAGTGTAAGAATCCAATTTGAACATGTCGATGGCTTTGCGGAGGGCAAAAGTGGACTCTTCTCTGAGAAACTTGTATTGTGCGGTAAGATGCTCATGCTCTGAAGACCAGTTGCAATCGACGCGGTTGTTGGGCACACTCCGATGATCAATATCAAGCACGGAGAGCTTTATCTCGTCAGTGCTGGGCACCTCAGATAAGAGTAGCCAGTCCTCGTCTGTATCAGTAGATTCGGCACGAGCGCATTCGCCATCCCTCATATAGGCGTCAATGGCCCTTTGATTGGCCATGACCGGATTGAACATGGTTGGATCAGCCGTAATTTTGTGAGCAGGAGGCTTTGTAATGTTGTTAGCGCAGAGATTAGTAGATTGTTAGAGAAACAGACAAAGCTCCAAACAAAAGTGATGCAAAATGGAGTCGTGAAGGAACTCCGGGGCCAAGAGCAAGCCTGGTAAGACTCTCAGAGCATCGTGCTCGGGATCTTGCGATAGGCGCATTCTTTTGGCTTCACTATCAAGCAAAGGCATGGCGACAATCTTCACTGTTTGTTGTCGTCAGGTGATCGCATCAAGTGTTCGTCTCCAGTGCCTGCATACATCAAACAAGCTCTTTGTTACCTACTTATGCATAGATTGCAACTGTGCATAGCTTGGTCATCGAAAGCATTATATCTCGGTCTTAGCTTCCAGTGCTTCTTACATCAGTCTGTACTTTTCTACGTGTTCAAATTGCCCAATGTTTCATCGGTTGGGACCTGTAGGTACCAGGGCTTAGCATACGAGGCACAAACAATTACACAAGATGAAGAGCAAGGATGGAAGGCTTCATCGGGTGCATGCATGAGCATGTCTTTGTTCGGTTATAGGATGTGACAGCTCGCACAGTATCATTACAATGTTGCGTACAAGCGACCTGTATCTTGAGAGTAGTGAAGCTTCGAGTACAACAAGGTGCTTAGACTATCTTCGAGCCAAGAAGACGAAATAACAGGAAGGCACGAAGGACAGGACAGGTAGTCGGAAATATCCCAATGGGATAACTTCGGGACCCCACGTTCAACATTGGCAGTCGCGTCCCTCCGCGTCTGTCGGAGTTAGGTAATTTAGAGCATCTAAGCACATGTTCAAGACAATTGTTGATCACGTATATATTTCTACCGGCGCATAGTGGTGTAGGATAGCGGTGTATAAATTAGACTGAGGCCTTTTCCGCGACCACTGCCGAGGTGTTGAGGGCCTTTTGCGACGAGTATCCAGCGAGCAGCATCCTTGGCCGCATCCATACATAATGGTCTCCTTTGAGGATGACGACGACCCAATAGCAGGTGAAACAAGACGAGTGTAGATGAGATTCTGGTGCATGAAACTGACACAACTCAGGGTCGGGAGAAGAATCGCAAGATGAAGACGACAACATGGACGACGATGGGGATAATGACAACGACAATGACAACGATAACGATGCCGACATGGACGACGGAGGGGACAACGACGATGAGGACAATGATCAAGATGATGAGGAGGATCAGGACGACGACCAAGATCAAGACCAGGACGAAGACCAAGATCAAAATCAGGATCAAGATCAAGATCAAGATCAAGAGCAGGAAGACAACGAGTCACCGTCACAATCACGGCGAGAGAGTCGCACCTCCCCTTCTCAGTCACGACCGCCAAATCCTACAGTCATGTTGACATCGCCCTCCCCACGTCCTTCTGCACATCAATCGCCAAGCATGCAGTCTCTATACCCGAGTGTGCGCCCTGAGTGCGTCACTGCGGCCACTTACGATATTGTTCCCACCATGGCTGCACCTCAGAGTACCTCGATCAACGCAGTCACGGCCACGCCGGATATGCGCTGGGTCTTCAGCGGCGGCTCTGACGGTTACATTCGTATGTACAACTGGGTCGAGACGGCCAATGGCAAGGTGCCTCTCACAGTGGCCCAGAAACATCCTTTTGTCGACAGCGTCATGAAAGCAGGTTCATTGACCACGTATTGGGAGAACGAGGAAACTTCAGTACGTACACCGCCAGCCCAGTCTGCCGAAGAGCCCAAGGATTCATCGCCAGTCTACTCCCTGGCAGTACAACATCAGGCCGTCTGGTTGCTCTCTGGTCTCGAATCTGGCGCCATCAACCTACAGACGTGCCGCCACCAAGCCGGTACCAAGATCACTACTCTTCGCGAGCACACTTCGGCAGTCTCTGTCTTGAGTCTAGCACAGGATGAGTACTCATTATTATCTGGCAGTTGGGACAAGGTTATAAACGACTGGGATCTCAACACTGGCAAAGTCAAGCGCTCCTTCAGAGGCAGCGGTAGTCAAATATCCGCCATTGAACGCCGTCCAGAATCTTCATTACCAGTTCCACACATCACCGAAGACCACCAAATAGCCAGTTCTACCTTTTCTTCCAACAATGCCTCCAAACCTTTGACCAACGGAGCCGGCCCACAAGAAAGAAGGGGCTCCAGGAACACTGAGGCCGGTGCTTCGGACGCTGCTGCATCTCCAGATGGTTCTCTTTTCGGCGACGACAGTGGCTCGTTGTTTGGTGACAACGACAATTCGAATACCAACGGCGGTACTTATGATGACGATGATGAATTTGCAAAAGCAATCGCAACAGGTCTACAACAAGACGATCAAGACACTGAGATGACCGACGCCGCCCAGCCTCCTGAGACAACAGCAACAACAGCAGCAGCAGAAGAAGCGGCACCAACAAATACCGCTCCCAAAGACACTCAACCTGACAGCTCAACTCAGGTCCCTGAACCTCTTTCTCAAGGCCTCCCTCACTCCGAAGACCCACCCAAAACCTTCACGAACGGCAACCATACCACAGACGACACACCCCCGCAAACCTCTGAAACCACCTTCCTAGACGCCGCAATCGATGGTACATTCCGAATATGGGATCAACGTGCCTCTACTCCCATAGCCTCCATAGCACCAACTCAAGGTGTGCCCCCTTGGTGTATGGGAGCCTGCTGGTCAACCGACGGCAACAGCATTTTTGCTGGCCGTAGAAACGGTACTGTAGAGGAATACAACATGCACAAGGGTTTCAGACTTGCGGAACCTCAACGCACGTTCAAGTTCCCTGCTGGAAGTGGTGCTGTCAGTGCTGTGAGAGCTATGCCTAATGGAAGACATTTGGTTTGGTAAGAATTCCTCCATACCTTCTTTTCACTAACCCTCTCCTTCCTATTCTTCTCGTTTCCAAACATCGTTTGGTGGCAAGAGAAAAACATGACTAATGTGATGAAAACAGCGCATCTCACGACATTCTCCGCCTCTACGATCTTCGCGACCAAGAAAACACAAACACCCGCTCCACAGTACCTTTCCTAATCGTACCCGGTCACCGCACCGGTGTAATCTCTGCCCTTCACATCGATCCCGCTTGCCGCTTCATGATCTCGACAGCTGGAAACAGGGGTTGGGAAGGTGCTAGCACCGAAGTCATGTTGGGGTATGAGATTGGTGTGCCTCAGATCTCTTAGACAGGATTCGGTGCGCCGTGTAGACTTTGGCAAGGCATCGATTTTCACAAAGGGGCTTGGCGAGGGGAATGAGTCTTTGAGGTTGTCTTGGAGGAGGGATTTAAGGGATGGGGAATGAAAGAGAAAATCGGTGCCGGATCGGCGGAGAGGAAGGATTCAAGATTGGAGGAGACGTTGTGGTGTCGAGAGACGGATAATGAACAGGAGAGGGAGGTCAGTGTTTCTGAGGGAGATGAAGAATGGTTGTAGTTTGTTGGGTTAAAAGAGATTGTTGGGGCCTCGCTGAGCTGCAAAGTCATTGATTTTTTTTTACCAATGTTGTTTGATGAGTCGGTTCCACTTCAACTTGCCGGGAGAAAATTTGTTCTCTTCTTGCAGGAAGGACACGGGAAAGGAAAAGGGAAAGCCGTGTTTGAATAAGGTAGATACCAGAGTCAGCAAATTGTATCAGTTACAAGCATATGCACCTACCTCTAGTCATGTTCTTTGAACAGCCAGGCACAATACTATTCCATAGCACTCTATGCAAAAAGAGAAGAAGAAAACTTTTGGATTCAAGTGTATGTATGTACATGGAATACAAACCTATCGTTCCCAATAAATATATGTCAACTTTTCGTCTACTTTTCTTCAACTTTCCACTGCTGGTCAAGAGGGACCACAATACTAATACATGGAATCTATGTATTCTACCAAATGCTCTCGTGCATAGGAGATGGTCTACCAAGACACCCGTATCATGGAAGATTGAACAAGTGCATTCTTATCATTCACTTTTCTCCCATTCTCAAGCCTTCTCGACCTTGACTTCCATCACCTTCTCAAGCAACACACCCAAATCCCTACATTTACCCATTCCCTCAAGCGCCCACCTAGCATCCCTCTCCACCGCTTCCTCAAACACATCTTCAAGACGCCTCTCCGGAACAAAGATTCTCGCAACCTCCGTATCATATTTCAACTCTGTCAATCTCTGTTCTTTGATTTCCTTCTCTCGTCTTTGTGCTTCTTGGGGTGTTATCAAGTCTGCGGCATCAGGCGTTGGAGCTTCGGGCTGATGCTCGAAGTGCTTGGTGTTGAAAGTTTTCGTTAGACCGATGGCTGTCTTTGCGGCTAGGGATTTGAAGAGTGCTGGGCGTGAGAGTTGGGGTTTGGCTTCGAGTTCTGTGCCAATGTCTTCTGATTCTTGAGAGGTAGTAGTTGAAGGTAATGGTTTCAAGAGGCTGTCTTGCATCTTGTGCTTAAAGGGCCCAGATACGTGACCGGACATGCATGCGTAGCGCCATATGACTCGCAATGTATTGTAGGCTCGTTTCTCGAAGGCGAGTTTGGCCAAACGATCATAGGTGGAGGCATTGGGTCTGACTCTAGGGAACCCGCCAAGTATGGTTTTTAGGGCGAAGACAGCGAGGGGTGGGTATTTGTGTAGTACTGCTGCACCGAGGAAAGTGTGCAAAGTCACGAGGTTGGGAGATCTATTCCGACTGATCAAGGTGTCAAGAACCATATAAGCTTCGTTAAACTCTCCACGGGATAGAAGCGTTTCGATCATGATATTGGCGGAATAGTGGTCCATCCACTCGGGTCCTTCCCATAATGCGTCGTAATGACCAAAGAAGGAAGCCGCCGTGTCGCCACGCTTGATCCATTCGTGAAAGTCATGAGCTATGAGCGTATTTGCGACAGCAATGCGAGAGCCAGGTGAAAGCCAAACGTTCTTCGCTCGCATGGCTGTAATGACATGCCTCGTATTGCGAGGAGTTTGCTTCTGTACGAGTCGAGCAAGTGAGGCCCAAGTCTCGTGATTAGGAGCTATAGAGCGGTCTGTCATCATGCGAAGAAGGAAGTTGTATGTGTGGAGATCGGAAGCTTCTGCGGCCGCACGCATGCACGTGTTGAGAAGATGAGGCGTGAGAAAAGTCGTGTCACGACCACTGGAACGCTTCTCCAGCTTCTCAAGAATATTGCGAGCGAGGGGCAGATGGCGATGGTGGAGCATGAATTGAAGGGCTTGGGTTGCTGCATGGGCTGAAACATGACGCCTAGCTTGCTCGTTTTGGAAAAGAAAGCTGAGTTTGTTGGTTATGTCGTTGACATGAGAAGTGAAGGCACGAGGATTCTTTTTGTCCTTCTGCTTTGTCTCGTGCAATTCTGGCAACTCAGACGTGACCAAGGCGTGCACATAATTGGCAAAGGACACGACTGTCCAAACTGGGGGTATCTCAATGGTGGATGCGTGTTGAGGTCGAGGTGGATTCCACACAGCACGAATCCTCAAATCATCGACAACAGGTTTCCCTTCCAGGTTGTAGTCGCCCATCTTGCCCTTTGCATTCAAGTTTCCACCACTCTTGACATGGATGACCTTGTTGAGCATTGCCTTGGCCAGTTGAAGCGCCGAGCCTGTTCCTGCCATATCCAGTGCTAGGAAAGAGCCATCCTCCAGATCACTGTCCCGTGACAATTGCACATGACATCCAGTATGCAAGTATACTTCAAGAAACAGCTCTTTCAGATCACCTTCATAGTACCCTCGCATGCCTTCGGGCATGGCTAATCGCTCAAGCTGTTTCGCATGATGCCGCGGGTTTGAGGGTGTTCCAAACCTGAGTAGAGCTAGTGGCGTGTTCCAGTCTTGTGCCCAGAATGCCTTCTCGCGTAATTGTTTCCGCTTCTTCTCTTCTTTGCGCTGTACAGCCTCTTTCCGTTTCGCTACCGATGGCCAACGTGCCCTATTAGAAAGCCATGGCTCCTCCTCCTCCTCCTCAGATGGCGCATCCTTTCGATTTCCGTGTGACTGTGCTGTAGCTTCTTGTTGCGTTTGGCTCAGAGCTGCTGGCTCTTCTAGTTTGTGTTGTCTTTCGGATACTGTGGTTTGTTCGGTGCCTGATATTGGTGCGATTTGCGCTGCTTCAACGGCGAACCATCGAGGATATAGAAACAGCAGAGGCTCATGTCGTGGAAATAGACGTGGCCATTGTAGGCGAGAGATACGAGGCGGCATTCGCTTTAGCTATTGCATAATGGGAAAAAAGTTATTTGGTTGCTCTTGCCGTTGGGCCTCTCCACGTCTCGGAGGAGCCAGCTCTCCGCAATGCCCGATGTTTATCCGATGCCTCGACCGCGGTATGCCAACGACAGCGACCCTGTCAGCCATTCGTTTCTGGTCATTCTATCGGAATTCCTTTAGTCGTTATCCAGACATCCTTGAGCAAGCTAAAGTCACTTATTCACCATGGATCCAAATCCCGATAATCCCTTGACACCTCCAGCCCAACCGTCTCTCTTCCGCTACGTCCTTGGATTCCTCCTTGTGGGCGCAGCATGGGGTCTCACCACACCTTTCATGCGCCGTGCTGCCGTCAATTCTAGTCAGACCTCCAAACCCGAGTCTCGTGCTTGGGTAGACCATCCCAATACTCCTTGGCTGAAGAGCAAGATCTGGGGTGTGTTGTATGCTGTTCTGGATGTCTTGAAGAATCCTGCCTATGCTATTCCGCTGGTCATTAACCTTACGGGAAGTGTTTGGTTCTTCTTGTTGATTGGTCAGGCTGGTGAGTTTTCTTCGATGGTTTGCATTCAGTGAAGAGGGGAAGATGCTGACGATTCCCTCCAGAACTCAGTCTTATGGTCCCTATCACCAATTCTCTTGCTTTCCTCTTCACCGTTCTTGGCGAGTGGTGGGCTGAGAAGAAGGTTATTTCGAAAGGTAAGTTCACTTTGAATCCAGTCTTGCACTTCTTTGACTGACAGATATTGGTAAGATACTTGGTTGGGCATGGGTCTAGTTCTGGGCGGCATCGCTCTGTGTGTTCATTCCAAAAACACTTGACAGCACTCTTTAGATTTAACACAGATAGATAGTTCAAAAAAGAATGAAAATCAATATGCTCAAGGGGTATCTGTGATAATGACTGCTCGACTAGAAAGATCGCGGAAGGGGCATGTCTGTATGTACCGGTTGTGCCATGGCCGCGTTGGGGTTAGCAACCAGCTGGGCTCTTCTCTCGGCATCCTTTTTCTTCTTTTGAACCAACGTGCCTTTCAATCCTGTAAGGTATTTGAGTGCTTCATGCTTCAAGTGTCCAGGCTCTTGACTCTCTTTGACCGCCGCTATCATCTCTCTGACTTGGGTTTCGGAATTGATGTGGGGGCAGATACGTGCAAAGCCGTAGTGTGCGATGCCACAAAGGTTGCAGTGCTCTACACCAGCAACTTTAAGAGGACAACTACCGAGGGGATGGATATGCTGACAAGCAATGCAGGACACCATGGGTGGTCTGTTTTGCTGGGTTTTCGAGGTGGCCATGTTATACTCTGATCCGTAATCTCGATGGACTGGCTGTTGAACACGTCGGAAAATTGGAGCTGAAGATATTGCACGTTAGCAAAGATTTTCACATGTATCAAAGAAAGTTTCAATGAAGCTCAAACTTCAGGTGGGGAGTTGGTGGTGTGAAGAAATTGACGTTTGTGTTGACAAAGTTGTGTGTGATTTCATCTTCACTGTCTCCAGTAAGGTCAACCAAAGCAAAAGGCCCGGTTGAGCCAAAGCTCTGCATATTCCTGTTTGCCTCTCGCACCGTGGGGCCTTCAAAACTTGCAACAGGGACTTTGCTTCTGGTGACCTTAGATGTGGAATAAGGTGTAGTTCTCTGTGACGATTTTTTCTTAGGCGTTGAGGCCTCTTTCTTGGTTGGTGTTGAAGTGGTGCACTTCTTGGACTTTCTCGCCTTTTTCGGTGTCTTTGATGGGGATTTTTTCAGTGAAATTGTAGCCTTACCCGATGGTTTGACATATTTGGATACTATCTTTGCCTGTTCACCAGTCTGCAGTTCAGCAGGATCAGCTGCTTCAGTTGCTCTCTTGTCTGCTCCACTCTCATAGTCACTGTCGTCTTGAAAATCAGTGTCGTAGTCGTCGTCTCTTTGGGCTTTCTTGGAACGTGGTGGAGGTGAGCCCACATCGACAGGGTCACCACCCTCGAGGCCATCAGCGGCGTCGCGATTGGAGCCGTAGTCGACCATCTAGCAAAAGTTAGTAAGAGATATTAAGTACTTTCATATCCACGTACCGCTTTGGCTCGGCGACCACGGCCAAAGGTTTGTTCTGCCGCTGCTGCCTCTTCTGCGACAATCCTTTCACGCTCTCTTAGAATCTTGTCCCACACGTCAGGATCTGGGGCAGTCTCTTCTGCTTCAGGGCCATCTGCGATAGTGTCCTCCAAGTCGTTGTTGGCCCAGACTCTGGCTCTGGAGAATGTGGACTCGGCAGACTTGTCATCGCCAGCCTTCGTGGACTCGACATGACTGATGCCGAGCAACCTGTCAATTGCGGCAGCATCGTACTTGATGTCCTTTTCTCCATCGTCGTCAAAGAGTTCTGCGGCACCGTGACGAAGGATACCCTCAAGGTCACGATCTTCAGCATCATCAGCGTCCATCTGTTCGATCAATACATGATCAAGCGCCATTTTTCTTCTTCCATATGACATGATCTTCTCTTCCGTACTTGCACGGGTGAGGAGTTGGAAGCACAAGACCTTCTTTTTCTGGCCAATGCGATGTGCTCGACTCAAAGCTTGAATGTCTTGATGTGGGTTGAAATCGGGGTCAAGAATGATGACAGTATCGGCTGTAGCAAGATTGATGCCAACCCCACCTGCCCGAGTAGAGAGTAGGAAAGCGAACAACTTAGAGTCAGGAGCGTTGAACTTGTCGATACGCTTTTGCTTCTGCAGACTGCTCATAGTGCCATCCAGACGTGCACATGGCAATTCCAAACCGTCTAGGAAATCCTCTACCATATCAAGCATGCTGAGGAATTGACTGAAGATGAGCACTCTGTGGCCACGTTCCTTGAGTTTGGGAAGGAGAAGCTCAAGTAGCTGAAGTTTCCCACTGGCTTCAACAAGATTGCGATGGCTGGTGGCTCTTGAGAGACCCCTCTCTTCTATCTCTCCACTGTATACGAAAGGATGGCAGAGACACTTTCGCAGTTGCATGAGAATGTTGTTCAGACTACCACGTTCCGAAGGTTTGAGCTCTCTAGATCCACCAAAAATGGCTCTGAGAAGATCGGGATTCTTTGCCAGAATGGATTTGTAAAGCTTCTTCTGAACCATGGACATTGAAACTGGTACAATGACTTGAGCCATAGGTGGCAGGAATGTCAAAACTTGGGCTTTGGTACGGCGCAGGAAGAACGGACGAATCAGGTCATGTAGTTCCGTAATCTTTGCAGCGTCCAAGTTCTCATATCGTCGTTCGAGTTCACTCGCATCATGCGAGTCATCAAGAAACTGTAGAAGATTGAAGAGTTCTCTCGCATTATTTTGCAGAGGAGTACCAGTCAGGAGTAACTTGAAAGGCACTCTCAGGGCACCCAAAGCCGAGTACAGCTGTGTTTTGTCACTCTTCAAACGCTGACCCTCGTCAACAATGAGAGCCTGCCAAGGGATAGACTTGAAGAATCGGCGAGCGCTGTCATCTGCCGCGCACTCGTAGGAAGTCACAACGATGTGGCATCTCAATTCCTTGCTATCGCGTGCGAATAGTTCGTAGCGATAGGTCAGGTCACGAGCTTCCTTGCTCCCAAAATAAGCCACAACTCGAAGAGAAGGGGCCCATTGCTTGACCTCTCTGCGCCAGTTGGCACAAGTCGAGTTGGGCACGACGACCAGGAAAGGGAAGCAGTGCCAGTCCTGTACAAGTGTTGCCAGGAAGGAGATGACTTGTATAGTCTTGCCGAGACCCATCTCATCTGCCAGGATCGCATTCTTGTGCGTGAACCATTTGTAGTAGAGCCAATTCAGACCTTCCATCTGGTACTTCATGAGCTCTCCGCCGGTGACGTTGTTGGGTTGACGTGTCTTCTCCAGCTTGGTGGCAAAGTCTTGTGATCGTGCCTTTTCGAGTCGAGTCTTGATGGGCTGTGACTTGGGTTGCTTGACGTATCTTCCAAGGACCCAGTCATTGTAGGCAACAACAAAGTCAGTCCAACGCTCTCCATCGTCAGGACTGGGAGGCTTTTCCCAAACAGTATCCTCATATCCGAGACCCTTGAACTTGACCAATGCCTTGTCTACTTCCCGGATACGAGCCTTGTCGACTTCTTCTGTAGCGATATCAACAATGCTCGTGTACTTGACATCAAGGACAATGTCAATGCGTAGATAATCCTCGGGTATGGCATCCTCGGTGCGCATCTTCGGTTGACGAGCTTCATCGCGCTTTGCAAAAGCCTTGCGCATAGCTCCAGCAGTGTAGCCCCAAACCCACGGACCAGGCATCCACGTTGCTTGAAAGTAACTTTTGTTGTCCCAGCGCACAAGGTACGCCTTTTCGTCCTCTTCGATTGTCTCGTAACCATCTTCTGGAGCGTAGTTGTCCTCGTCGATGGGCTTCCAAGCGACCAGTCCTCCGACCTTGCCTGAGCAGCCCAGACACTCTTTGCACTTCCAGTCTTGGCTGTACTCGGTCAATCTCTGGGCGGCGACATCTTCACTATCAATGTCCATGAGAAGGTCAGACTTGGATGGCAGGTGTCCAAAGTGGAAAGCTCGAAAACAAGTGGTGCATCTGAACAAGACGTTCTCAGGGTTGTTGATCAGATCACGAGAGACAGGGTAAATAGGATCTTCGCCAAAGTTCTCCTCGCGGTCCTTTTGTTCCTGCGATGGTGTCCTTCGTTCTCTGAAAGGGTGACACGACAGCCCATGAGTCTTGCAGTCAGAGCATTTGCCGTGATCAGGAGCAGTGTGTTCCTTTTTCTTGGGGAATGCTACACAGCGACGGCACTGAAGGACGAAGTCGTTGTGACCAATTTTGGTGACCAGATGTTCTCTTGCAGAGCGTTGACCAAGGCAGCTTTTGTGATAGGCAAACACACAGCCCTGACAGTAGACAAGTGGGGCGAAATTGTTGCCGTTCTTGCAAGAGTCGCAGTGCTGAATATGGCGCACACGGAAGGGATCTGAACGAGAAAGTTCCTTAAATACCTCGCGAGCACCGACGGGCTTTGGCTGTGCGACTGGACGGGGCTCAGAGTCAGATCGGTAGATGTCGTTGACACCTGGATCCATCATGTCACCCTGATGTCGTGTCGAACGGTCAGACTGACGGACGGGTTCACGTGATGTCTTGTGCCTGGCTGCTTTGGAGGGTCTGTCGTAGCCGACTTCATCAACATCATCGTCGTGGTAGAAGACTGGAGCATTATGAGAGCGGAGAGATCGCTTGCGCTTTCTGCTGGGTAAAACATCTGACTGGAGGACGAAGCCATCATCGTCGTCTTCGTCTTCGTCGTGGGATACTTGGGCGCGCGAATTTCTGGCAGGTTCATCAGAATCAGAAGGAGCTGGAACCACTCTGCCGGATCTTCGAGGTATGGCTTGGAGCTCGTCTTCTGAGTCACTATCGGCTTGGGCACGTCTTCTGCGAGTAGTGTCTCTACGGACAGAAGTGGATTTGCTTTGCTTTGGACGCTTGATTGCTTTCATTTCACTGTCATCCTCGTCGTCGTCTTCGGCATCGTCCTCATTATGGAAATCTTCGTTGAACTCTTGCAAGGCTTCTTGACCGTTCTGGTATTGTATGACATCGTCAAAAGTGACCTTGTTGCGGGGAGGAATTAGCTTGATTCTGAGAGGCGCCATCGTAAGGCAGGACGGAAGAAAGATGATGTCGAGGGAGTGTAGAACTGTCGTCGTGACGATAGCAAAGGTAAAGTCTTCACAAGGACGCTTGATCGCGAGCAATTGGAGGGTAGAGGGAAGTTGATGAATGGTAAAGGAAGGTATAAATAGTGAAAGAAAAAGATTGATTCAGAGTTATGGAACATGTGAAGGAATGGATAAGTCGACATATTCATGTGATGGAGGGCCAATAGACGGTGAAGGAGACGGAATGGGCGCCTCAAGGCAGTGAAGCAATAGGATAAGTGTTGTTTTAGGCAGATAGGGAGAGACAGATGCATCTCGTGTTGTAGGCTCACCTTTTCTGTATGTCTATCGGCAAATTCGACTTCGTAGGTAATCTTTCCATGGCGAGTCGTCTCTTTCAGTATACGGCGTACAACAGGCATGTCTCCAGTGCAATCTTGGTAGGCATCTCGATCGAAGTTGGGATCCTGGACAATAACAACCTGGACGTCGGGGTTCCTCTTAGTGGAGTGAACAGGCGACGGTCGGTGTGGTGCACAAGATTGGACGTGAATCTCTTGAATTATGTCCTCTACGTCCTGGATGTCTTCATCTTCGTCGTTGACGTCGGCAGGAAGAGCTTGTGGTCGTGGAGGTGGTGCGTTGATAGAAGCAAAGGTCCTTGGTGGTTGATTGACAGCACGAGGCTTCCAAGTTGAAATACCTGCGGCTACGGCGAGTTCATCGTCGGAGTCTGAGTAAGACATTGTGCTCTAACAAAGCGCATGTACAGTATCGTTTGGTTTGGATCTAGTCAGTCTAAGACGCAAAAGTGATGATGACGAGCAAAGACTGATGAAATGATCAGCGCCTCAAAAGGGCAGACATGAGTGCAGAGAGGATGGGATATTGACTCTTGCGAACATGGGCAGGAATCAATAATTGACTAAGGTACCATTATTCCGAGACGCGCGAGAGGAGACGCGAGGCTTGAGCTTTGGCTATTTCAAGGCTTGATAAGGAGAAAGGACCTTGATAAGATGAGATGAGACAAGGTGGATAAGATAAGATAAGATAGTGAGCCGGAAAAGATGCTGTTCGCCGCCGAGGCAAGAGATGCATAATTATATGGGGAAATGATTATTTCATCAATTAACTATTTTCAACTCTCCCTCACTCAGTCTAAATACCAAAGGACCACGGTCATTGTGACGCCCGCCACATTTCGTGGAATGTTCACCGTCGCACTAGCCCAAGCACGTACTGTACCGACATGGCTGCCATCATACCAAGCCTGTTCACAGCGACGATGCAAATCCACCCTTTCTGCCATCAACCGTAGCCTTGCCCAATCTTCCGACTATCCTAGTCTCACCCGATCCACAGGCCAAGATTGGTTTGGACATGTGCAAAGAACCCCGCGAGACGAGCGACGGACGAAGTCTGCCTCGTCAAATGATCAAAACCAGTTTGGAGAGAAGCCGTCCTGGCCAAGAAGACTTAGACTACAGTCTGAACACACGCTGCCAGCACGGGAGCAGCCAAAGGACAGAAGATTTGGAAAAGACAGACGCGTGCAAGAGTCTGTACCTGATTCGACATCTCGAACACGGAAGGAAAGAAGAGATAGTCTAGGCAAAATAGTTAAGCCTCGTGCACAGGACCATACTTCTCTCACTGCCCCCTCCAACGCCGAAGAGTCCGTCCTTCCGGATCATGTATTCACCAGGGAGAATCTGGACCGTATCATAAAAGATGTAGCAGATGCCGAAGAAGCGTATAAAGGACAACTACCAACACGTCCTGATCACATCCCTGTCTTTGACAACCCCTCCGACACTGTTGTGACAAAACGAGCTTTGAGCAAAGCCTACCACGAAACTTATGTGCGCGCCGCCCAATCTACTCCTGCTCTTAAAGAGTGGACTCGTGTTGCGAAGCATCTGTATCAAATCTACAGAACAGCCTGGAACCGCTCCTTCACCATACCTGGCAGACCCTGGGTCACCGATGACGATCCTCATTCAGCTAGAGTCGTCTGGCATCACTTCTTGCAAACCCGATTTGGTGGAGATTTCCATTCCAATCCCCTTTCCCCTCTTGGCAAACGAGAGCTCAAAATCATCTATCGAACCTACATTGAGCAAGCCCTTCCTCATATCAAAGCAACAGGCAAATTCCCTGACAGCATTACCAAGGTTTCGGATACACGGATTACTGACTCATCCCCCAAATTATTCAATACCAATGCCTACGAAACTCCCAGATCTTCTGCAGAGTCCAGCAAAGTCTTTGATACCTCCAAGTCTCCATCCAGACAACAAAAACCAACAATAAGAACAGACAGATCCGCAGAGGTGACGATAAATGGAAATGAGAACAATCAATCTCACCGTCATTCAGGCAATGATGATGTCTATGTGTCCATTCCTTACACTACAGCTTCATCAGAATTCATCTACGGCACCAACGTCGTTGTAGCCGCTCTCAAAGCCCAACGTCGCAAGCTCTACAACCTTTACATTCACGAACGTGCTAGAAGCGCGGCTACTGATATCGTTGCACTTGCCAAAAAAGCTGAAGTCAAGTATACCTACGTGGATAACGACTTTCTTCCGAAGATGGACAAGATGGCTCAAGGTCGACCTCACAACGGTGTCATTCTGGAAACCTCACCTGTACCAACTCTCCCTGTTGAAACGCTTGGGAAAATCTCTCGCACCTCTTCAGACATTTCCATCTCATTGCTACCTCAGTCGAGGGAAGAGCGCGACCTCAACGGTTCGCCCAACTCCATACCCTCCCGCGCGAGGAGCACATGGCGACAACCTATCGTTCTCATGCTTGACGGTATTCTAGATCCGGGCAATTTAGGTAACATCATCCGCACGGCGTATTTCTACGGAGTTGACGCCGTAGCCATCTGCGTTAACACATGTGCTTCCTTTAACCTCAGCTCCGTTCAAAAAGCGGCCAGCGGAGCAGCCGAGGCAGTCACAATACTATCCGTACAGTTTCCTGCAAAGTTTGTCACCGAATCCGTCCGAAATGGCTGGAAAGTCCATGCGGCCGTTGCTCCTGAATCTCCTTCTGGAAACTTGTCCAAGGGCAAACGACCGAAACAACTGTTCACCGAGAACATGACTAGCCCGTTGGCCAACGAACCCAGCATCCTGATGCTGGGTGCTGAGGGTGAAGGTTTAAGGCAGAACCTTATGGCCAAGGCAAACTACAACGTCAGTATTGGAGGAAGGGAAACTTCTTCTGATATCTCCATTGGTGTGGAGAGTTTGAACGTCAGCACAGCCGCTGCAGTTTTGCTTGAAGCGTACATGAAGAGACCTCCTAACGTCGAAGGTCTGATTGAGAAGAGCACCGGTGATTTGCAAGACAAGATTATGTAGTTTTAAAGATACCCTATTACTCACTGTATTACTAGAATAGATTTATCCCTCATTTCTTCGCTTCCTCGCTGTTGCAATCTTGGTTCTGGACTGATATGTTCCCAGGCTCCGAATGATGTTCCGAGTCTCTATCATTTTCTATCTGAGTTGACAGTAAAGCGAGGGCTACCTGATCGCGGCGACGCTTGAAGCAAGGAATTACTGGTCCTGAAAAGTGTTTTCTGGTTGATATGAAACTCTTATCGATAAGACCAAAAACCGACCCTGATGACGCAGCTACCAAAAGAATCTCAAGGACCCTTTGCATGTCATTACTCTCCCTCCAAACCAAACTCCCTCACCACGAACCAGACAATCGCAACCATGACTTCAAAAACAAAATCCTCAGACGCGCAAAAGCCCGTCTCAGTCCTTTTCGTCTGTCTCGGCAACATTTGTACGCTCCAACCACCACAACCCACTTCCTCCAACAAAAACTAACCAAAAACCATCGAATTCAAAGGCCGTTCACCCATGGCAGAAGGCGTATTTCGCCACATAACAAACCACACCCGTCCCAACGCCCACCCTCTGATTCATTCCATCGATTCCTGCGGTACGGGCGCCTACCACGTCGGTTCCTCACCTGACCCCCGCACCATCTCCGTCCTCGCAGACCACAAAATCACTTCTTCGTTCTACACCCACTCCGCGCGCAAATTCCAGACGCAAGATTTCTTCGAATTTGATTATATATTCCCCATGGACGAGGAGAATGAGGAATATCTTGTGCATGCTAGGGATAGGTTGTTGAAGAAAGGAGATCACAAAGAGGAGGAGTTGGGCAAGGTCATGTTGTTTGGGGTTTGGGGTGGGAAGGGCCAAGAAGTTGTGGATGACCCTTATTATGGGGGTAGGAATGGGTTCGAGGTTGCTTATGAGCAGGTTGAGAGGTTCAGTAAAGGATTTGTCAAGATGTTGGAGGAAAGGAAGTGAGAAAGGTCTCGAACTTGAATGGGAAAGTGAACTGGAGGGATTGTAATCAGTTTTGGAAGGACAGTTGAAAGAAGAGTCGAAACATTTTCTTTGATACCTCGCTGCGGCATTCTGGTTGCGACCGTCATCCAAGCTCGACTTTGTGGTTAACGATGCGGAAATAATCATGCCAAGTCATCACCGCCATCATCTGTTCGAGGAACCTCCGAGACAATCCTTGGAAGAACACGAGACAATGTTTCAAAGAACATACGACGCTGCATGCACAGATATACTCTTCAACCACTCGCCTATCGCGGTCAGTGGACTGATTTCTAGACAGAATTGACAAGTCAAGCTTGATTGAAATTGTGGCAGTCTATACAACAAACTCTCCAAACACAACAAGAGCCAAATCTATACACCTTCCCATCCACCACCTGTACAATCACAAGCCCTCTCCTCACTCCTCTGCAGGAAATCCAATACCCAACAACAAAGCCGGTTCCTCGACACTATGATGCTGATAACTCAAAACTCCCACACCACCAGGTTCCATCATGAGCGAAAGCGGGAAATCCAAGGGGTAACCCAACCACCTCTTAGCAAAACACCTAGTCAAATGGCCGTGAGCAACAAGCACGACATCAGCAGGTGCTTCACCATTCATGTTGGGTGCTTGGATTTTGCGGATCTCAGCGATCAGGGCGTCGATGCGGGAAGTCACTTCAGCGGGGGATTCTCCGTCTTCGCAGCCGTCGCGCCAGATTGACCAGGGTTTTTCCTGGTCCAAGCCACGTTCCTTGCGCAAGGCTACAATCTCCTTTGGCTTGAGACCTTCGTATGCGCCGTAGTCCCATTCTCCCAGCTGTTCTGTCGTGGTGACTTTGCCTCCATCTCTCAATTGCTTCTCCTGCTCAGGGCCGAAGAGCAGGGAGAAGGTCTTTTGGGCACGGGTGCGTGGGGAGATCCAGCAGTGACCGAGCTTGGATGGGGAAATGAGCTTTGAGGGACCGACAGCGATGGCGCCGGTAGAGAGAACTTGAGATTCACCGTGGGCGGTTAGAGGGATGTCGGTCTTTCCGGTGTGTTTGCCGGACATGGACCATTCCGTCTCGCCGTGGCGGACTAAGAAGACGCGGGGGGTTGAGGCGTCTTTGTCTGGCATGGTTGAGTATATAAAGACTGAAGGATTGATTAGTCTTGGAGGTTTGTAAGACGGGTTGGATGAAGGGGAGGCATGGTAATATATGTTCAAATCTGAAGAAGAAAGGAAGATTTGGGGTCTGATATAGTGCTTGTGGATGACAATGGAGACGAGATTTTCAGTCGTAGTGATACGCCTGCTATCAATAATAGCCTGATTTCTTAGGTAGGAGGACTCCAAGCACAAAACATCCTCTTTGTCAAGATTGAACAAAAGCTCTACATTCGTTCATGAAGAACGTGGTAGCCTTAACGTTCCCTTTGGAAGAGGTTTGCTGCTTGCCTCAACGAAACCAAACGAATTCTCGGAGCTCTTACTGCCACTACCCTGGAGCTTAATCGCATGCTCTGGCACCAATGCTATCACTGAATGATAGCAGTATCTCTTGGATGTCCGGCGACAAGTCTCACCAATTGAGGACGATCAACGTAGTTTCTCTTTTCTTTCGTGATTTGGAGTTGGATAGGGAAATGCTTCAAAATAACGAAATGTCAATTATACTCACGTATTCAAAAAAAAAAAAAAAAATGTTCAATTGTTGGCAGAAAACAACAAGCAGTAAGGTCGTACTCGATGTTGAACAAAATATATCATGGCTCCTCGTCGGCGAAATGACGCCCGATGTTGCAATTAAAGTTTGACGCTAGAGTGGATCACCTCCGGCTTCGAAACGTATCCACCATGTCGTGTTTGCCATCATCTGAATCAGACATATAAAATCGTCCCCATTGTGGAAGTCGGATATCACCAAAAAGCAGGATTCGAAGGATAAGAGTGCCTTTGAGTTTCCATATATCGATATACAGAAGACTCTCTCTACAGTCGTCTGGCTATAAGCCAATCGGGTCAATCCTTCAATATGGCAACTCCATCTGCAACACCATTCAATGGCCGAATCGAGCTCATCCCAGGCATGTCCCTGGAAGCCACGGCCATGACTTTACTCGGCACAGTCTTCGCCGCGATCATAGGTCTCTGGTACTACGCCAACTACATGTTCGACGAAGAAGCCGCTCGCAACCTGACCAAGAAACCTTCTTCTCACCTGTCATCCACAAAAATCGTTTCCCTGCGCATCTATCCCATCAAATCATGCCGAGGTATTGAAGTCCAAACCTCCAAAATTCTGAAAACCGGTCTGGAATTGGATAGACAGTGGATGTTTGTCGACAAGGAGACCAGGAAATTCTTGACCATTCGCTCGGATCCGAGTATGACCCTCATCGACACTGGATTATCCACTGCCTCCTCTGAAGACAACAAAACTTCCTCTCCTTCTCCTTCGAGATATGAAAACCTGCACATCAGTATCCATGGTACTGAGAAACACGTCTCCATCCCATGTTACCCAACCAAACAATGGCTCCAAGAAAACACCACCCTAACCAAAGTCGAGATCTGGGAAAAGGAAACCGACGCCTACGAGTACAGCGAAGAGATAAATTCAATCTTCAGCGCCTACTTCAAGAAACCCGTCGCCTTGGTCTACAAAGGTCCCACACCCAGACTCGCCCACGGAAACGCTGCACCAGAACTCTACGGCAAAGAGCAAGAACATCATTTCGCAGACGTCATGTCCGTGCAAATCGCCTCGGAAGCCTCCTTGAACGACCTGAACTCTCGTCTCAAGGACGCCGGGCATGACGAACTCACAATCGAGCGGTTCCGTCCCAACATCATTGTCGCGGGCAACTCGCCCTGGGAAGAAGATCAGTGGAAGCAAGTCCGATGCAGCACGACCGACCACGCCCGCGAGGCACTCTGGCGTGTACCCTTCGATGTCTTGTGTCATTGCGCGCGCTGCCAAGTGCCCAACGTCAATCCCGATACCGCCGAGAAACATGCGCATGAACCTTGGGATACGCTCATGAAGTTTAGACGTATTGATATGGGCGGTGTGGCAAAGTACAAGCCTTGTTTCGGCATGCTCTGTGTGCCTCAGGGTGAAGGGCCGGTTAGTGTTGGTGGAGAGGTCCAGGTTTTGAGTTTGACCGATAAGCATTCTTATAATACTGCCAAGTTTATGGATTTGTGAGGAGGGGTTGCGTATGGTTCTTAGTGTATTTGGTTGCAACAGAGGTTGTAAACATGATACTAGGTAAAATAGGAGACACAGGGAAAGCACCAGTCTGATGTTCTTCTTTTAAATACTAGCTCACGTTCATCATATTAACAGATTTGACATTTGATTCAGAGACAACTGGCCACATGATCCCATCATGTAAAACTCGCCCTTCTCTTCATCACGTGTACACCGATCTGGAAGTCTTATCGTATGGCCAGGGAGAAAAGGCTTTTGGAAATGTTTTCGTATAATGCTGTCATCTACAAATTCAGAATACCTGCCCGCCAACATCCTCAGTCCATCTCTAACCGCCTCAATGCTCTGAGGGGATCAAATGCACAAGCAACAAACTATGCAGAAAATGTTTGTAGTAAACAATGAGAAAAATGAAAATATGCCCAATCCCATGCAACAACGCCCAAGGGAAGAGAGACTATGGTGCTCATCAATAACCCGCCCAGCAACCTCTCTCGATCCAACACACGCCGCAAAACCGAACCCCTCACGAGATGAGAGGGAAACCAGAAAGTGGTAGAAGCCATCCCTATTAAGCTCCCTGAGCTAATTGGACAATGAGGCTACTAGCCACGTCCATGAAGGGGAACGGACTGGAAATGTCCTTCTCTTCGGTGATGCGGCCACAACCCATGTATCCTTCATCCATGTCTTCATCATCTTGATCATCTTCGCGCCAGACATCAGTGTCGCCATCCACTTGAGACTTGATCTCACGCCTCAGACGTCGTACAAGTCGCTCGTAGCCAGCACACTTGAAATCGACCATGAAACTATCCGCTTCGATACAGTAAAGCTGCACTGTGACGAAGACCCATGCCGACTCGTTAGGAAGGGGATGGCGACGACGAAGAGAACCAGGGTTGAAGCTACCAGGACCCGTGGCTGCGACGTTCTCGGTGGACGCGTGAATGCTACCGTGCACACTGTTGTGGCCAGGACTTGGCTGTGTAGGTGGTGTGTATGCAGCGGGTGAATTGGCCAAGCTTGTGCTGCTACCCATTGTTGAACTGCGACGACGATAACCTTCGTGCAAATCTACGCGACTGGAATGAGTCGATGAAGGATGAGCCACGCCAGGTGGGAACATGCCGTCCTTGCGGAAGCGAGCGTTGATAATCCATGGATCTTCTGGTATCTTGTAACCCCAGTCGTTCCATGGACCGTGGCGCTCACGAACTTCAGACTTCTTTCTTTGACTGCGAGACAATTGCTCGCCAAAGTCATCGTCGGACATGTCTGATGCATTCGCAGAACGACGATTTGCTCGCTCCTCACGGGATGTGTACTCAGGATCCGTGCCAGCTTCCGGATCAGAATCAGAGTATTCTGGACTCTGGCTGCCTTCCCTCTCGCGGCGTCTGCGATTGGGTCTGGGACTTCCCTCACCACCGGGTCTGCGCATAGTTGGGGCTTCCCAAACAGCACCCATGGCCTTCAGAGCCTTGTAAATGGCAAGCATAGCCTCCGAAGGGCTGTTTCGGCTTCGTATACCGAATTGCCACTTGGTTGGCTTTGACTTTTTGTGGTCCTTGGAGGGAAGTGGCGTCATCATTTCGGGCTTCTCTGGACGTCCGAGGCCGTTATTCTTGATGTGAGGTTTAATTCTCTTCAAGACGGCGGCTCGTTGTTCAGTGGTCAACTCCTTGCCTAGACTGGTTGAAGCGTTGGGGTCAGTGTCATCGGGTGTTGAGTGATCATTCACGGTGCCCTGCATGTAAGCTTGATGGAAGGACGGAAGAGATGAGGGTAAGATGCCGATGGTGGTGGCAGGGGTGCGGGTATCATGGGTGGAGCTGGTAGAATTGTGGCGAGGATGGTCGACATTTGAAGCTGATCCAGAAGGAGGGTGGCGTACTGTGGGTGGTGAAGCATGGGTGGTCTGGAACGTGGGAGGAGACTGAGCTAACCAGGGTTGCAGGTCAGGATTACGGGCGAGTGAAGGGTTGGCCTTCATGATGGTGTTTTCGCGGACGATCAAGTAAGCATCTTTGATGGCGCTCGGCTCGTCCTTTGCAAGGGCTTCCTGGACGTCGTCTTTGGCATAACCCATAGTCTTGCCGAGTTTGCCCACAACGCTCTCGTGCAGCTTCTCTTGGACAATGATGGGCTTATCAGGAGCGAGCTTGGTAGGGTCGATGGACTTGTTGGGATCGACTCCTTGATCCATAAACTCCTCGACAGGCGGGCTAAGATAGTCTGGCAGATCTTTGAGGAACCATGGATCGAGCTTGATCTCGTCGATGGTGATGCGGTTGACGGGGCTTACTTGCAGCATGCGCTTGATCAAACGGGCAGCGCCCTGGGACATGTAATTTGGCGTGTGGTATGTGCCGGACTGGATCTTCTTAAACAGAGTCGGGATATACTCGTCGTCAAAGGGAAGGCGTGCGCAGAGAAGGACGTAGAGAATGACACCACAACTCCACACATCAACTTCAGGGCCAGCGTAGAGCTTGCCGCCAACAACTTCTGGAGCGGCATAGTTTGGACTGCCGCAGCTTGTCTTGAGGAAATTGCCGTCGGTCATGATGTTACTCAGACCGAAATCGGCAATCTTGACGTTGAGAGCGTCATCCAAGAGCAGGTTTTCGGGCTTCAAGTCACGATGGACGATCTTGTGACGATGGCAGTATTCGACAGCACATACTATTTGCTGGAAGAAGTTGCGGGCCTTGTCTTCAGGCATACGACCGTGGTCAAGAATGTATTGAAACAGTTCGCCGCCAGCATACTCGAGGACCATGATGATCTCCTTGGGGGTGGTAATCACAGTATATAGTTTGATAATGTGAGGATGGCGCAACAATTGGAGGTACTGGATCTCGCGTTCTATGCGACCGGCCATGTCTCGTGTCACCAGCTTCTGGCGTGAGATGATCTTGAGGGCAACCTTTTGACCGCTGACCTTGTGCACGGCCAACTTGACCTTGCCAAACGAACCCTCACCGAGTGTCTTGACTATGTCATATTGGCCTAACCGTCTCTTCATTGTGTTTGGTTGCGCATTCATTTGCGGGGCTCCAGTCCTGAATTCCGTCGTCGGAGCACTGGGGGCTTCATCGATTTGTGACGAGTTGGTCGGACGACGGGTCATGGAGAGTGAGAGATCGTCATCGTCAAAGCCGCCAGCCATGCTGGGCTAATGTAATTGCCCACCGAGGGGGCAAGTCGAGGGGTGATAGTGGGAGAGGAGCGGTAATTTGGAGTAGATGCGCGATGAGCGATGACGAGGCTAGACGTCCGAGTTGGAGAGGGCAACGGTAGTGGAGGACGTGTGGTGGTGGTGGTGGTGGTGGTGGTGGTGAGATGTCGACGACAGAGTGACAGAAAGAGGGGCGGTGGTGGTGGTTTTGTTCAAGTCGCTTGGTTGGTGAGGAGTAACAAGTCGACCCGAGGATGTCCAGTCACTGTCAAGTTTCAGACTGCCTGTTACTGTACAAGCGATACCAAGTGCAACGTCTTCCAATCAATACAGAATCCGAGTCTGGTGAGTGTCGGTGAGCAAAGTCGTCTGAGGCTCTGAGTCGTACACGGCCAGAAAGAGGACGGCAGCGGCGTCACAATTGACTTTTCTTGTTCCTCGTGGAAAGCTATTCGGTTGGTGGGTATCAGTAAAGGAATAGGCCGCTGAGGCTACAGTCGTGCAGGGAACAGGAAGCGGCGGTCGGCTGAGCTTCACGTCAATTGCGCCTTCCCTTGCTGCTCTCTCCAGACTCTCTCCATTATGTGGCTTGCAGATATGGCCCGAGCGTCAACTAGTTCGTCATCTCGTGATCGTATCTCTCATACTTGGTTTTCCATGCATTCTTGCTCTCTGTGTCACTACAACCATGTCCTCTTGCTACTGTGTAAAAGAAGCATACATGGCCATGATTTGCCTGTCTGCAGAAACTTGCACGTGAAGTTTTTCAGTTGGTGTTTCACACTTCGTTGCTCCATCTTCCCAAGCTGAATTAAAGACCGACCTTGCCCCGCGCTTTCAGTGATTTAAAAAAATCATGCCCCTCTCTTACCATCCAAACGCCCTCGCTTCTCATGCATCTGGCCATTTCCAGAAATTTCTCTAGCCCCTTGTCGAATAATTCATGTTGCTCGTCCCTATACCTTTATACAAGTACCTACTTTGCCTGGGTCTCATTCGTGAGAGAGGTGTCGAACCAATTGCACAACATCTGAGTAACCGAATTTCTCAACAAAGTCTGCCTTACCTTGCAGAGTGCATACATAAATTGTACAGCGCCCATCACATGCATGGCATTTTCTTCGTGCCATGACAGCTGCTATGTTACTGTGCTTGAGTACGGATATGGCAAAGTCCCCCGAACTGATGCATTTCAGGTCATCCAAGTCAAATCCGGCCGAGATGACCAGATAGAGCTTCTTTGTCAGCTTGCTACACTTGAGCACATATTCGTGAACGAGTTCGCCAGATGGATCGGAACGGTTCGGTGTCAAGTATATGTCGTTCGAGGGTTGACTACTAGACTGCCATCGTGTGCTTCACGTTCACCTATTATGATTACAGGAGTGTTTCTATATAATTTGCAGTCCGTGCTTCATGTTCAAAGTATGACCGCGATGCCGTGGCCGCCTCCTCTTGCGGGACAATAAGCAAACACGATCCCCATGCATATCACCTATACTACAGCAGTTCCAACGCGAGCAAGAGTTACCGTCTATAGCGCAGCAAGCCTCACCTTCCTTTCCTCGCATGTACAATGTCACATCAAAGCTTCGTTCTGATATCGTAACCAGTCCGGAGAATTGAATCTCAATCTCCGGATCTAAAAGCCACGCTACGGCTATAGACTTCCAGAGAAAATTCCCCGAGCGCTCAACGAACAAGTTCAGGACAGGGAAAAAATTATGAAATGTCCGGATCTTTCATTTGAGCACGCGACTTCCATCTTTCCCAACGATTGTCCCAGCGCCGAAGTCGGTCTTGTGGTATAGAAACGAAAGGAGACCTCGTGAGTCATCCTGCATAAGAAAAACACACAAAGGTTCGACAATTCTTTAAGAAGGATTTCTAATCTAATCCATCTGTTTCTTCCTGATTGGGAAGTCGAGGTGGTTCTGAAGAGCTTTGGTTGAATCGTCTTCGTTTCTTTCTCACCTAGAGCTTCGTGTAACAGCCATGAGTAGTATGGCACAAGAGCAAGCAGCAGCCGAGGAGCTGGCTGGCTATAGGAACAAGGAGATGCATACCGTCGAAGACTCGGAACTAGGTTCAGAAAGCGTCGACATGGCACGAATTGAACGAGTATACAAGTGAATATCCCTGACCTCGTCAATGAATGCAACCCACTGACAGACATATCCCAGGAAAATTGATCGGAGAATCATTCCTCGTATGAGATTTCACCTTACTCTGGAACCACACTGAACTTCCTCACTAACAACGATGTCATAAAAACAGCCTTCTGGATCCTCTACTTCCTCTGCTCAGCAATCCGCTCAAACGTCGGCCTAGCCCAAACAATGAACAGCAGCGCCCACCACAACCTAGCCTCAGTCCTGCACCTAACCCCCCACCAAGTCTCTACCGGCCTGGCCTTGTTCTACGTCTGCTACGTAATCTTCGACTGTCCCTCCAACCTCCTCATGTCCAAACTCCAGCCTCACATCTGGATGTCCAGAATCGTGTTGTCGGTGGGTATAATTGGTACCTGTATGACGGCCATGCACGCGGCTTGGAGTTTCTACCTCTTGAGACTGCTCTTGGGTATTGTGATTGCGGGCATGTGGCCGGGAATGTGTTTTTATCTTTCTTTGTATTATCCGCCGAGTAGGTGTGCCAAGAGGATTGGACAGTACTACACGGCTGCACAGGTTTCTGCCGCAGTGGTCGGTTTAGTCTCTGCCGGGTTCCAGAAAATGGATGGTCTTGGGGGTTTGGTTGGTTTCCAATGGATGTTTTTGATTTATGGGTTGTTGGCGGTGATTTTGGGATTGGTGTTGCTTTGGTGGTTGCCGGATAGACCTTATCCTCCTGGTGAAGAACCCGCTATACCTCAAGGTTGGAAGAGATGGTTGCCCAGGAGTAGTCCGGTGCTGAGTGGTGAAGACGCGAGGATACATTACGAAGATCTGACGAGAGTTTACCATCGTCCAGCTTGGGGATGGAAAGACCTTGGCAAAGTGCTCCTTGACTGGCGCCTATGGCCTCTGGTAGTCATGTACTTCGGCGTTGTCGGTGTCGGTAAGTCTCCATTCCCTAAATGCCGCTTTCACTTTCCCACCTACCCACCCAAAGTTCATACTAATCACATACTCAAGGCATCGGCGTACAATCCTACGGCACAGTAATTATTCGCGGCATCCGTCCCACCCTCTCCAGCGTAGACCTCTCCCTCCTCTTCGCTCCCATCTGGATAATGGACCTGATAGCAATCCTCCTCGTAACCCCCATCTCAGACCGCCTGCACCACCACCGTCCCCACCTCTTCTCCCTCAGTTGTCTGGTAATCCTCGCCGGCCTTCTCGTGACCACATTCTCCGGTTCCCCGACCTCGTGGTCTCGTTACGGAGGTCTGCTCATCATCGGTTTCGGTCTTGGTCCCACGGTGCCCATCACGATGACTTGGTCTACAACGATTTTCCAGGCTAGACATGGTGAGGTGGGTGTTGCCGCTGCTTCTGCATTGGTCTCTGGTTTAGGCAATCTGGGTTCTATTGTTACTACTTATGCTTTGTACACTGGTTGGCCCGAGGATGCCGAGGGGAAAAACAAGTATAGGAAGAGTAATTTGGTGTTGGTGGCCATGGTTTGTGCTAGTATTGTTGCTGCGGGGGTTATGGCTGTGTTGTTGAGGGTTACGGGGGGTTTGCCCAAGACTGTTGGGGAGGCGAGGGAGATGGATGTTGTGGTCGACGGGGCTGCAAAGAGGGAATTGGCGGATGAGAGGTTGCATCGCCAGAGTGGTGGATGGGGTTTGAACAGACTCAAGATTCATAGGTGAATTTTGTTCTGAGCATGTTTGTATGCATGGGGAGATGGAATAGTCCTGTACAATTAGAACAGTTATCATAGTAAAGGTAATATCAAGAGAATCAATTGGTTGATGATGGGGCAAAAAAGTGTTGAAGACAAGTAATGTACATGATTTGGAGAGTATTAGACAACAACGACAACAAAACAGCACCAGGAAACTCCCTTTTTGTATAAGCTCTCTCCTAACTCTTTTCTCCAAGAGAGCGAATTCACAGGCCAAGATGACTTTCATGACCTTCGTTATGGGCAAACAAGGTCGCTCCTCTCATCTCTTGCGCTACTGCATCTCTCATTCCTCCTATTTCGCTCTTCTCCTCGTTCCTAATCTTAATTCCTGCTCTCTTGCTCAGAATTTGTTTACCTCATACCGGGAGGGGCACCCATGCCGGACAATCTTGCGGCAAGCTGAGGGTACTTCTCCTGGACCTCGAGTTGAGTGCGGGTGGCCTCGGCGTACGAGAGGGCGTTGACGACCTCGCCTTCGGTGCGCGAGAGCTCGGCGGCCTTCTCGAAGTACTTGAGGGCTTCGGTGACGTTGCTCTGCTGGAGCAGGAGCTGGGCCATGGTAGCGACGGCGATGTCGCACTCGGGGTCGACTGGAAAGGAAATTAAGTTAGCATGGCTGTCGCAAGGATCACAATTCGATTGGGTGTGTGCTTACTGATCAGAGCCTTCTCGCACAAGTCCTGAGCGGCCTTAAAGTCCTGCTTCCACTGGAACAGAGCCAAAGCCTTGTTGATCAAGGGCAAAACGTTCATGCCGGTAACCTTCTGGGCCTTCTCCATCTCAATGGCCATCTCGAACTTCTCGACAGCCTCCTGGTACTTTTGCTGGTCGAGCAACAGCTCACCGTAGTAGTTGTAGACATCGGGCACCTTGTCAAAGTTCTTCATGCAGCGGCGGAAAGTGGCCATGGATGAGGCGATGCTGCCCATCTTGTATTGTGTGACACCGAGCTGGATATGCGAGAAGATGAAATCGGAGTCGAGGTCGATGGACTTTTGGTAGTCCTTTGCGGCATCGGGGAAGTCGGTGAGGATGAAGTGAAGCTGGGCACGGTGGTAGTAGACGTCGGGGTCCTTGTCGTTCTTCTCCATGGCAGTCTCAAAGTCCTTGGTGGCTTCGTCACGACGGCCTAGAAACGGTCAGTCAGTATGTGCATCTTCAATCCACGCCATCCCAACAAAGGGCTAACTTACTAGCCTCGAGGTGCATGCTGGCACGCTTGACGTAGCTCTGGGTCATGGTGTCGTCCTTTTCAATGCTCTTGTTCAGGTCCTCAATGGCGTCGGCGTCGCCGCGGAGGTACTTGAAGGTGCCGCGCATGTTGTAGGCCAGAGCCTCATGCTCGCCGAGGTCACCGGTCTCAATGGCCTTTTCGAAAGCCTCGGCGGCCTCGTTGTAGCTGTCGCCGTTCTTCTTCTCAACGGCGAGCAGACCCTTGCGCAACCACCACTTGCCACTGTTCTCGGGGAGGTCCTGCGACTCGGCCAGCGACTCGGGCAACTCCTTGGGGCGGAAGCTCTGGAGGTAGTTGGTGATGAAGGTGGCGCTCGGCAGACGGCGCTGCTTGCCCTCCATGATGACCTTGGCCTTGGCCTCGGCGACCTTCTTGAGAAGGCGCTCGACAGCCTGGGCGCTGGACTCGGTGCGGAAAGAGTCAATGATACAGCTGGCCGTGTAGTCGAGCAGAGCCTCGCTGTACTTTTCCGTCTGCTCATAAGCGTGGGCGCGGCGGTTCAGGGCCTTGACGTATTCAGGGTCGAGGTTGATGGCAGCGGTCGTGTCCTCGATGACCTTGTCCCAGTTGGACATGGCGTTCCAGCATGCGGCACGGTTCGAGTAGAAGACGGGGTCGGCCTTGCACAGCAGTGCCTGGCCGTACAGGTCAATGGCGCGGTTGTAGTCTTTTGATCCGTAGGCCTTGTTTCCTGCCGCCTTGAGCTTGGCGGCGTAGTCCTTCTTGTCCTGCTCCGAAAGACTTCCAACAGTGGATTCAGTCACTTCGGGCAACTCATCCTCGCTTTCTACCGTCGCTGATTGCGCGGGCTTGTCATCTGGCAGTACGAGTCAGCAATTGACCCCGTCCATGGCATTGAGCTCCAGCATCAGCATCAGCATCAGCATCAGCATCAGCATCTACACACCTTGAGGCTTGGTCTCTGGCGAAGCCTTGCCAGCCTGCTTCTTGGCCTTCTTATTGGCCTTGCGCGCCTTCTTCTTCTCAGCTGCTGCCTCAAGCTCTTCCGGTGTGGGGGTGTGTTCGGATGTGTAGTAGTAGATTCCGGCACCGGTTGCAACAATTGTGATACCGGCGATGGTGTAAACAGCTGCCTTGTTCTCCGAGGCCCATGTGGTGATGCGGTCCCATAATGACGACGACGGTTCGAGCTTGGTCATGCTAGGTGTCGACACACCTTGTACGGCGGGAGGTGCGGTATCCATTGTCTATGTGTGCTGTGTGCTGGGGTATTAGAAAAGGAAAAACAATTTTGGACAAGAGCTTGCAAGGAAACGAGGCAAGAAAGTGGTGGTGACGTGACGCAAAATTATGAATTGTGAGATATCGGATGTGAGAGTCGCGGAGCTTCTTGGCATCATCCAACTTGCATATGAACATGGACATCCATAATTATTCCATTCCATAATACATATAACGTCTCCTACTACTCAGCTGCTCAAGACATGATATCATGTCAAAGTGGAATCACCAGTGTATTCTCATGACAGAAGATTTCCTCCCCTAGACTATCTCCATGAACATAGTGCTCTTTTGAAGGCGATATGACTGTTGGGTGCCATCGACGTAACGATGTTCATGCGTCGCCATACTGTTACTGTACAGAATCTCTTTCAGGCCGACGAGCTGAGCATGAAGAGACTCTCCGGTTTCACATCGCTGCCTCTTCTTCCAAAGTGACAACGAAGACAGACTAAGAATTCGATACACACCTAGTGTAGTTCAGCGAGTAGTAGAGCCTCTTTTGACTAAGTTGAGTTCGACTTTAGCCTGCACCTGCTCTCAAATCACAACTGTCTACCACTAGGTAACTTTCTCTAGTTGAGTACTGTAGAACTCACTCCAAACACTCGGGAATAATCGACCATCGGCCAGATGTTTCGCATTCGCTCACCCCTCCAGCCACACAAAACATCATCTGCCGCATCTTTTGGCGTCTCAGAATGGTCATGGCCGTTGCTGTCATTGTACCACGTCCGCCGACATTCGGACCTTGCCACTAAGCCGGCGCGAACTGGTGTGCTTTGTACGAAGATACGTTAAGCAGAGCCGATAGGTTCACGCGCACAACAGTCGATGCGCGACATCTTGGTCTAGTTTTCTTGGAGGCCTTCTTGGCTTTGGAAGCGGCATGCTTAGCCTTGGTGTTGACATGGGGTCGTTTGGGGTTGTTGTTCTGTCTTGTCTTGGGTTTCTGCGACTTTTTGAGATATAATCCTGCCTCACCTGCTGTCTCACCTTGAGGGCCTTTTCTCCATCAGCCATATGCTCCCGACCCTCTTATCAAGCGCTTCTCCTCCAGATGACCAATGACCATAAACCAACGTAATTTTCCTAGCCTTAGCCACCAAAAGCTTGCCGAGCTATCCTTAGATTGCCAACCGGCAATATCGGCCAGCCTACTCCGTCGTTGCGCAAAAAAATACAAGAACTTGGGGTCAACAACCTCGAATTAACCTTGCCTTTTCTTGTCTAATTGTTCCAGCCAACTCTTTCTATCCTTTTTCGGGCTCATATTATCGCTCGAGTTGCCATGGCCTTTTCCCTCACTGGACACTTGCAAACATAATTTCTCTCAGACGACTTTACTTACCCTTGCCTCTCCGCGCTCTTACTTTCACTACAACACCACAATGTCTTTTCAATATTAACCACTTCCGCAACAAATTCAACAAACACACGACATTTTAATCTACTTCTTATACCTTCA
This sequence comes from Dothideomycetes sp. NU30, assembly GCA_026013035.2. Taxonomy (NCBI): domain Eukaryota; kingdom Fungi; phylum Ascomycota; class Dothideomycetes; species Dothideomycetes sp. NU30. Next base: position 317,108 of record BSBH01000012.1, on the reverse strand, counting down.
TCAACAACATCTTAATCCGACTCTCCATCACCAAAGTCCATCCAGAAATTTTCTATCCGACCATGTTGAACGAGGTGCCAATCGAAGATCAATATGTCTTCACTTCTATGCGCTACGATAACTCCATGAAGCGCAACGCACAAAACCCAGGTTGTTGTCCGGACTCCAAGGCTGCCTATTTGATGAAGTACCATTACGAGCGTCTCGTCACTGCAGCCGATCATCTTGCCTGGTACGACACGAACAAGTTATTGAAAGGTCCTGTCGATCTATTCAATCGCGTGCAAGCCGCTGTTGCAGAGCACAAGAAGAAGACCAGCGACAAATGTCCGTTCAAAGTGAGTTTATCCGGGTCGGTTTCTTATGATCATCCATCTTTTTGTTTGTAAAAGAAAAAAAAGGGGAGAAGGGAATCTTGATCTCGAAAGCGCAAAGTGGAGCGAAGCACGAGACCCCTCCCTCCAAGAACAAAGTGGCTGTTTTGATTGGTCCTCGTATATTCCTTTCAGGTTCAAAAAGATGTCACAGGAGAGTGAAGCTGACAAGTCTCTCCACCCTTTTTAGGTCCGAATATGTCTGCGACACAGCGGGAAATTGGAAATTGGCGTTGAGCCGATTATGGCCGTCAAGCCACCGCTCCTCTTCCCCACGACATTGGACTTTGGTAAACAGTCTGGAGAAGCCGCATCGCCAACGACAATCTTTAAAGCTGTGTTGGATGTTTTACCGACGAGGACGACGACGTTCACCCGCGAAAAGACCCATTATCGTACAATGTACAATTATGCCAGAACTTGCGCGGGTATCCAATCATATCAAGACGCCAAGGAGGTTATTCTGTTCAATCGTGATAACCAAATCATGGATGTGAGTTTCTTTCTTGATATCAACATTCTTCCTTTCCATGAACCAAAAATTGATGTTGGTTTACAAAGGGCTCAATAACAACACCATACTTCTACCGCGACGGTAAATGGATAACACCACACAAAGACTGCGGAGGCCAACAAGGTACAACCCGCCGCTGGGCAATAGACCAAGGCCTCTGTCAAGCCGGCGTAATCACAGTCGAATCACTCAAACACAACGAAATCATCTGGCTTAGCAACGGCGTCAAAGGCTTCTTCACAGCACGTTTCATAGCATGCAACGATCGTCTCGCTCGCACACCGAGTTACGAATCACGCATCTCGACACGGAGTGATACTCCCACCGAAGATGAAAAGCAAATTCATGTGGATGAGGAGGCCGAAGATGATGTTGAGCCTCAACGAAGGAAATACGATCCGGAGCCTGGAAGTGATATTTTCAGGAAAGAGGCTTTCACGCTTGATGTCTTTGAGCGCAGCATGAAGCTGTGAAAAGACAGTGTTTGCGCCCTTGCATTCATCCACCTTACCATTCTTCACTTCTCCATTTGATATCCCCTATCAGATCAAAACCTCATGCGACGAGTATCTAATGCTACTTTTCCTCGACTGAAACAGAAATCACAGTCAATACACATTCCAAGCGTCAAGTTCCATGTCCCGAGTTTGGACAACAATAACATCCACAAACACCACGATAAGGATGAAACCCAAAACCTATAGAGCTTTTCTTTTGCTTTCTGTTCCTTATCGACGATAGCCCTTCTTGCTCGTCATCCTTTTTTCTACCATTATATCTTTTTGTCAACCCCCAAAATCTTTCTCGCATTGTTTGTTTTCCCAGAAGAAGGTTTTTTTTATAGATATCCCCTTTTTCTCTTACTTCCAAGTACCACCAAACCGAATTCAAACCTGACTATTCAAGGTCCTTTTTTTTGCTCTCTCTCTCTCCTTGTGTTCGAGGCATTTATATCTGTCTTTGTTTTCATGCGTCTGTCTTTATCGTACAAAACTTCCCTTGCGTGACAATGAATTTTGTGTATGCACGGCCTACTCACCTTTAATATTCCTCTTGCTATGATGGTCATGATATCAGTAGCTCTAAAGTTCATCAATCACAAACATTCTCCTCCTCTATACCTTGATACATGAGAAAACAACGAAGACACTCAATTTGGAAACTTGACATGCCACATGAAACTCGTGTATAGAATTGAAAGCAAGTATGCATGCCGAACATACTCTTACTAGATAGACTTGACCTACCGGAATCCACCAACACAACTGTGCCAACCCAACTAACTCTACCCAACACAGCTATTGTATGCCAAACCAACTCACCCAACACAACCCCACCAACACAACTCCACTATCCAACTAAACCCCCCCCCCCCCCTCCCCCATATCTCCCTCGACCCCACTATACCCTCTAGAAAGATCCTCTGCATCTCATCACATCCACATCATATCTCATCTCAAACTGAGTCTCTGGTTGAAGCCTTACTTCACAAATACAATGACAAGGTGTATATCTTCCGAAAAATCGAGCTCGCTCTACCCCTTATTCTCAAAAAAAAAAAAAGAAAAAAGAAAAAAAAAGCCTCAACAACAGATGATAAATGTCACTTGTCACTTCATCTTTGGCGTTCACAAAAGAAGCAAAAAAAAAAAAGGAAGGAAAAAGGATTTTTAAAAGAAGCTCTAAATTAAGGAGTGTGATAGAGTATCTGCTCCAAACTGAAAGCTCTCCAATGGCGACTTGTTATACTTGACTCGTTCTCTCTATGCTTATATGTTTGACCTTGGTAAGCGTTTTGTTGAACTAAGGAGAAGCAATGCCTATAAAGTCTAGACGCCCTCCCTTTGAAGGTCTGGCGACTTCGAACCAGAGGTTATTTGTTCTCATGAGAGATAGGGAGGGAGGGGGGAGAGGTCACTATAGAGCATTCAAAAATGATGGAAATCTGGAAGCAAACACGATGTGTGGTGTCAATCATTGAACATATTTGGGGGATATGTAGGTAGAAATCATTCCCATAATATCTCTTTCACCTATTCTCCAACATCTCTTTCCTTAGTAACATCCTGGGTATCATAAAACTCTCTCGTCCTTTTCCATACAGACATTTAAACTCCGGAACTACCACTTCCATTCTCCAGCTTCTCAACATCATGACCCTTGGCCTTCTCACCACCACGGCCACTGGCACTGACAAGCGAACTTCTTCTTCTCTCGCCGGCTTGAGCTTCTTCGGTGTCCAAGTAGTTGATGAGGAGCTCTCCGTTCTTGTCGTAGCGGTTGGGGGTATCCCGAGCGATCTTGACGACACTGAACCAGCCCTTTCCACCCTTTGCCTTGTGGAAGATGCTGTCCATTTCTTCGAGAGAACGATAAGCAGTTTCTGGATAGAAAAAGTAGACACAAGGGATGATGAAAGCGTTGATGACGGCGAAAATAATGTAGGTCTGGTAGCCGATGGTGTCGAAAGCGACAGGGGTGATCATGACGACCATGAAGTTGACTGATTACTTATGTTAGTTTGATTACCACTAGGCATCGATGAGCGAAGTCACTTACAGATCCAGTTGGCAGAAGTCGAAAGTGCGTTGGCAGGCGCACGAATACGGAGAGGAACAATCTCGGCTGGGTACAACCAGGTCATGCCAAGCCATCCAATGGCGAAGAAAGTGTTGAAGATAAAGAGGAAAGCAGCAGCGGCAATACCGTTTGCGCTTGAAGGGTGTGATGTAGTACCAGCCAGAATAGCCATGGATGCGGCCATACCTGCAGCACCGAACAACATCAGAGCGCGACGACCGAATCTTTCAATAGTGAAGACGGCAATCCAAGAGGCCAAGAAGTACTCGGTACCGTTGGCAGCAGCCAAGATGCGCGAAGTGAAACCGTCAAGACCAATGTTGTTCTCGTAGATGGTGGCGGCGTAGTAGGTAATCAAATTGATACCGGAGATTTGCTGGAACATCTGGTTGGTGTAGCCAAGAACGACACGGTGGAAGTTGCGATCCTCGTCCATGGTGAACAGGTCTCTGAAGCTTCCGGATTGCATGACCATGGCGACATCCTTGATGGCAGCAAACTCGCTTGCAATGTATGGATCATCCTCAGTCTTGTTGTTGAGAGCGCAGAGAACCGTTATTGCCTCATCTTCCTTGCCCTTCATTACCAGCCAACGAGGCGATTCGGGTAGAGGTAGAATGCAGAACAGGATGATGAGGGCGAAGAGAATCTGGAAGGCGATGGGGAATCTCCACGAGATGGACGACGGCTCGAGGAAGGAGAAGCCTAGTCGCACAATTAGGGAAAAAGCGAATTGCTTAGTGATCGGGCGTACTTACCAAAGTCGAGCCAGTAAGAAAGACAGACACCACCAGTGATCAAGGCGCCCTCGATCATAACCATCTGACCTCTCTTGTGCGACTTAGAACATTCCGACTGCCAAGTTGGGACGGTTGATGTGTTCATGCCGTTTCCAACACCAGTAATGACTCTGCCGGCGATGAGATGTCCCAAGCTAAAAGCAGAACACTGCAGTGTAGCGCCAACGACCATAATAGCAGAACCAAGGAAGATGGTCTTTCTGCGACCAAGCAAGTCACCAATCCAGATAGTCATTATGGCGCCGAGGAAACAGCCAAGATTGTAAGATGCGATCGAGATACCCTGCAGAGTGGATGTGTAACTTGAACTGACTCCTACAGGAGGGCTGTTGACATCGATTTCGGGGAACACCTCGACGAAGGATTTGAGAGTAAGAAGACCACCCATGACACCTAAATACAGATATCAACAAAGTGTTCACCTCTGACAAGATGGGGGGTCATGCTAACCTTGATCATAACCAAAAAGCAGGAAATCTAATCCTGCAATGACACCAATGGCCACATTGAGCGGCGTGCCCGTGAGGCCGAAATATCTTTTGCCAAACATGACGGGCTAGACTTATTCTATTCCTCTACCGGAGAGGAAGTGCAAAGGCACAAAAGTTCTGCGAGAGGGATTCGATATGTAGCAGAGATGAAAAAAACGAGTGCGATCTGCGAGCCATGAGAGGGCATATGAGAAGGATATATAACTGCTCAGACACAACAACATCCTCCAGCATGTACCCACACCACATTTTAGCGCTCCGCAACTCGCGAGGTCAACTCCACACCTCCGCATAACTTTACCTTCAATTGAATGTGCTTTCTCCATTCAAAGCCAACGGCTATCGGAAAGGGTACCATTGTGAACCCTGCAGAGGTTAACCGGTATTGTATGACGTACAGAGACTCGGCGGAGGAAGACTCCTTCCCGACCACGAGCCGGCGGTGGACATGATGGTTTGTGGAGCTCAGCGACCCGGCTTTCCTGATTGGGACAATCCGCCGTTCTCTCCACGATCGTGCCCGAATTTGTATGGGGCTCCGGGAGTGGCTTTCTCTCCGCGCGGCTTCTTTTCAACCTGCATAAGTACGGATATATCCAAGTACAGTATCATGTTCTTGAGTCGCGGGAGCCAGTTGACAAAGTAACATCAGCCTGCGCAACACGGTCATGCCTTGAAGGTCTTGCGACTGAGCAAATAAACAGCACCACACCTGATCTTTCCATGCCCAGAAATTCATTGGTACAAAGTCCGAGCGTGTTCAATATCATAATAGTAGCATCTGACGTGGGTGGCCCTTTTCACGAATCAAGTCGTCTAATGTCTCATATTTCGACAACTCCACTCTACTTTGCGACTCGCGGGTGGTTTTACCATGGGGATTCGAAGATCTCTCTGTACAGGGTAAAGTTTGGCGCCGTATTCACCCGCACCCCATTATTTTCCAAGGCGGAGAGATGCAAGAAGGCACGGAGGTGGCCGAAGAGAGACGGCCATATCACGGCCAAATAGAAAATCAAGGCGGGTGTGACATATGAATAATTCGATGTGGAATGGTGCGGGTGCTCCACACAGTCTTGACTCACTCTACCGGTGTCGTTTTCCGGTTCCTGGCCAACGAACGTCGTCTCGTATCTGAGTTGGATAATACTGCATGTCCACAGCACGAAGAAAGTACCGCATGAGGTTCGTCGCTGTATCTTACCCGGCACCATCTCGCGAATCCTCCAATGCCGCTAGGGCGACTGTCTTCCCACAGAAAGTGAGGATACGAAAAGCGTTTCGATCAGGAGAAATTTCAGGAGACCAAACACGAGTAAGATTCAACCTTGGAAAAAGAGAAGGGAAGTCAAAAACCACGTGCGGAACTTCCACTTGAAGATAGCCGGTTTCCGTGCGGGAGGTTGTCACTGATCCGTTTAGGTTTCTGTATGGCACTGTAACCTTAGCTTGCGACGCGAGAACCACGCTTGAATGTCAATTTCCAACCTTGTTTCTTTGAATCTCTCGGCCATGCAATTGATTGGCCATTTTGACCTCGGCCGTCCTTGCGGGTTTTCCTAAGGGCTTCCTGAAACAATCGTGGATCCAGGTCGTCGTGTTATTGTCGTGTCATCTGTCGGCTCGTTGACAAAGTCCAAGACGCCGAGTGAGGTCCAGAGCCCTGGCTCATGTTCCATGGGTGCAAAAGATCGTCGACGTTGGAATGTTGACAGAACAGTCGCTGCTACGAGCATCTTGCCATGAACAGGATCTTGGGACGATCCGCGTGCTGCCGGCATATCGCAAAACAGGCTTGGAAGAAGAAGGACAGAAGAAGCAAGAATACCACGTGCGCCTATCGAACGACAATCTAGGGTGTGATGAACAGGTGGAGATGAAGATCGCAACTGGTGTTAGCCAACTTGACAGCTTGTCGTCTGTTTGACACTTTACCTTACCTACTACCTGTCGATCGATCCGTTCTCAAAGATGATTATGTCGCATATTGCTAGGCTATGTCTTCCAAAGCACAATTCTCACAAAGTTCAGTCAGTAGGTAGGGGAAGAGTGCAATGTCATTACTGTAAAGGCTCTTCAGCTATCTGATTTGCTTGCAAGTATCTTCTTGCTCTGAAATCTCCTTGCTCGAAATCCCCCTTGCTCTCCGACAAGAATCCAGCCATTCGTCCCTCTTCCAAAGTCGCTCGTCCCTTGAAGTGCCTCCTCTCTCAGAGTGCCTCCGATGACGAGATGAATTGAGTGTCATCTACCAAGCACCAACGGCGGCGGTAGGAGTGCTGGTCCAAGCGGCATCGGTGCCAGTGGTGTCGTCAGCAGTGGTGGTGTCCCAGCTGGCGCCTCCAGCATCTCCGCCAGAGACAGCGTACGCATCATCGCCATCAGACATGGGAGCGGCAAATGACTGCTCCTCCTGCTGCTCCTCCTTGGGAGGATTGGGGCAACGAGCAGCGCCATGTCCCATCTGCTCACAGAGTCTGCACTTGACTCTGCTGTAGTCACGAGGCTCAGGGCAGTCCTTGGAAATGTGACCTTCCTTGTCGCAATTGCGGCAGATCTCGACACGCTCGTTGGTGCAGTCAGCAGCCTTGTGACCCTCCTGGTTGCATTTGCGGCAAGCGAAAGAAGGTTTCTTGGGACAGTCCTTAGCAAAGTGACCAGTCTCGTTGCAGTGGCGGCACTCAACATTCTCAGCGGATCTAGGCTCGGTGCACTCGCTGGCACGGTGGCCTTCCTGACCACAGTTGCGACACTCGCCGCCTCCACGCACAGCACGAGGCTCAGGACAGTCGCGCTTGTAATGGCCTTCGTTGTTGCAGTTTGAACAAGTGACCTTGGGGCGTTCAATCTCCTCAACATCCTGGGGGCAATTCTTCTTGACATGACCCATCTCGTTGCAGTTGGTACACTTGGGCATCATACGATCGAGAGCGAAGCCGGCATTCTTCAAGCGTTCCATGTTCTCCTCGGCCGATTTGGGCCAGGCCTGAGCGTTGATCATACGACGAGGCTTCTGGGTCTGCTGGAATGAGATGACATATTTGCGATCAGCAACGCCCTGGAGATCGACATTGGTGTAGACGTCGGATGGAGGATCCTGTTCCTTCGCGATGATGAAGGTCTTGAATTCGGCGTCGCGGAAGCCAGCCTCGAGCGTGTCGAAGGTGAGCTCGGGCACCATCTTTACGTAGACCCAAAAGGCAGTCTTGAAGTCTTCAACGTCCTCGGACTCGTCGGCGGCGACGAGAGCTTCCCAGGCATCGTCGGGAGTGGCGACGACCGGAAGGTCTGCAGGGTAAATGTTGTAAGCTTGGTCGCAGGCGGCGGCGAGGTGACCGAGGTTGCCACATTTCTTGCAAACTTGGGTAGGACATTCAGCACGACGGTGACCTTCTTGGCCACAGCCACGGCAGGTCTGAAGAGGGCAATCCGAGCTGCGGTGTCCTTCCTGGCCACAGTTGCGGCAAGTACCAGTGAAGGGACGGTCGACGGCTTCATTGGTGCAGTCGACCTTGTTGTGACTACAGAAGGTCAGTAGATATTGATGAAAAGATGAAGAAGAAAATACTGACCCAACCTGGCCACAGTTGAAGCACTCTCCCGTGAGCTTGCGAGGCTCGGTGCAATCGCTGGCAAAGTGTCCGACTTCACCACAGCTGTGCTTGGTGTTAGTGATACAACAGTCATTGAAAAGAAGTGAAAGGTGGCTTACTTGCGACAAGCATCAGAATCGTTCTCATGCTTGGAGACGTGTTCATTGGAAATGCCAGGGTATCCGCCGGCAGCAGTAGCGGTGGAGTCCTCGAATCCAGTCGCTGAGGTTGCGTTAGTCACGACGGTTGGGTGGTTATATGAGGTGAAGTCACGACTTACAGGCTGCAGCAGGAACGCTCCAAGGATCATCGCCGTGAGCAGGGACAGTGGCGGTGTCGTCCCAGCCAGAGGCGGCGGCTATCATGGTGTCAGGAATAGTCATGTAAGTGAAGATCTGAAAGATGGAGAGTGCTTACGCGTGGAATTGTCCCAGCCAGACATGTTGTTAACGGTGAGAGTGTGTGATGAACGTTGAAAAGTATGACTGATGAAGGTGGATGAAGGGGTGTGGTTCAGATGTGGAGGCGTGAACAGGTCAAGTCAAAGCAGACCATGTTGCGTGTTGGTAGTGGAAGAAAGAGAGGGTTGTTGAGTGGTGAAAGTCGTGTTTAAATAAGGCAGAGGCTGCGCGGCGGATTCACGCGATCACAACTTACAGTGATTTCTGAAAATGGAAGTGAGCGCGGAAGGTGAGAGAAGATTATTTCGATCAAAGGAAGGAAGATCACAGAACTGTGAAGGCAACGGAGAGAGAAGACCTTGCAACACTTCCTGATTAGGCAATGACAGAAGGCTGCGGGATCTGCGCCAGTTCTCCTCTCACTACGAACTTGACTGACAGGTAGGTAGGTAAGAACGATATGTTTGTAGAAGAGTGACTAACTATCTGAAAAGTGAACCACGTTTACCTATGTCTGCATAACCTTTGTTTGACCTCGTCCCATGCCCTTGAGGCATACGGGATTGGGGTGCATTCAAATCAAGCCAACGAGTCTTAGAACAAGGTGGAAAACTCTTTCACACTTTGATACATATCTGTTGTTTCTACAAGTTCATAGTACCTCCATGTTGATAACAAAAGTCGTAAAGTCAGTCCTAAACCTGAACATCATGTTCTGTGCAAGTCTGAAGTCATCAAGGGCGACACCCCGAAACGCCGGAAACAAAAAATGAACGCCTCGCTGCTCCAATCACTGAACAAACACTGCTTCTCATGCATGCATGCATCCACAATCAGACACCTCTGAATAGACGGACAATCAAGAACCAACAAGCGCCAATAAATCTGAAAGCACTCAGGACAGCCACACTCCACAAGACAACACTCATGTAGATGGTACTGCGCTGGTCCTCGTCAGCAGTGCCGACGGCGACTCGGTTGAGTCCACCAGTGTTCAGGACAACAGCTGACAAAGCCAAGTTGCAGAACATCCAGAGCAATACGACAGCACTTCTGAAACCCTTGTAATAATCTTCATGCTTCTCGGACTCTGAGATGACCTTGACTGGTGGGACATATTTGGTGGAGAAGACACGAAGCTCATCCTCGTACTGGCTATTGAGATCGTGGTCATCACTAGGTATCGTGACGTCAACTTTACCACCAGGTTTTGTGACAGCTGTTGGCAGCTTCTCGGCTTTGTCGTCTCCTTTGGTGCCCCAGGTAATGTCGTGAGTGTTACAGAAGGCGTAAACGTTGAGAATGTTGATGTAGGTAGGCGTGAGAAGGAGGTATTGGAAGAAGGACGTGAACATGTGCCAAGGGTCGAAGAACATGAAGGATGCCACAAAGTACAAGACATAGGTGCTCGCCATGGAGACGATCAATGTCAAGAACAGTGAGTTGGTGAAGAGCATGCTGACAGTGAAGCTCTTTTCCTCCAGCTGCTTCTGTACGGACTTGACGGTGATGAAGACGGTAGCGAACATGAGATAACTGGCTGAGATTAGTGACTGAGGCGCAAAGGAAGAAGGGAAAATGAGATGACTTACGCCATGAGAATAGCCCAGAAATAAACCTGCGTCATGTAAAACTTATTAGACCCTTGCGGTCGATTACCAAGCGCAAGGACGAAACATGTGATCAAAACAGCTAGGTAGGCCCATTCGAAGAAGACACCTAATACTTTTCCAGGCGGGAAACCCAAGTCTTTGTCGGATAGAGAAGACGTCAAGATGCGGAAGACCAGGAAGAAGTTACCAATAGCAAACCAAGCGAAAAGCATACCAATGCCTTGGTAGAAGAACTCGACCATGAACATGAACTTTCGTGAGATGGAGTGGTTGCTTCTGAAGATTTGATGGAAGTGAGCAAGTGCGTAAACGGCAGCAAAGAAACTACCGTTCAACCAACGTCTTCGCTGCAGAATAAAGTCTGCCATTTCGGTAGGTACGTCAGTCTCGCCAGTAGATGACTTGACATACTGCAGAATCCAAGAGCAGTTGCGCTTGGAGACAAGTTCGAAACAGAGGATACGGTCCTCGGCGAGGTACATGTTGGCAGTGAAGATACCGGCATTTGAGCCGTGCATCTTTTCACCAGCAAAGTACTTTTCCAAAGGACCTTGACCAGTCTTGTCATTCTGCAGCGCCATGTAACGGTAAGCAGAGAAAGCACCTGGAAGCACACTGATGAAGCCAAATGCCGACTCTAGCGGCTTGTCGAGGATGTTGCTCATTTTGTACTCGAAGTTCTGTGCTGCCACAAGAGGGTTCCACAAGTTCTTGCCGTGGTTCAACATGGCTTTGATCTCACCACAGGCGCCAGCGCACATGGGCTCGAGGTCGAAGGCTTTCCAAAGCTTGTAGACGGAGTCCTTTCCGGGCTTTGTACCTGCATCAATAAGAACGCAGATGTTGGGGTCCAAGACTTCGCCAAAAGCTTGGAAGAACCATCTGTGGGAGTTGATCTTCTTCTGGTTCTTTTCCTTGAGACAGAAGAGCATCTGGACAGGAGTGTTTCCCTTCTTGACTTGGACGACGTTCTTCTTGATGTCGACAGTCATCTGAGTGGTGTACTCGTAGATATGAGCAGTGACATCCTGGCCATTGACTTGTTGCTTGGCAATTCCGTCTTGATATACACCGAGACCTGCAAGAACGGCTCTGGTGCGAGGGTTGATCTTTGCACGACCGTCACTGACAACGCAAACGACAATCTTCTTCCAGGCCTCCTTGCCCCATGTCTTGCTGCTGTTGCGCGAGTTCATGTATTCGATGTTCTTGACCACACCGCTGAGGGTGCGGGCGAACAGCTCATCCTCTTCGTTGTACATTGTGATGACGATGAAGAGCTCGGTGTGTCTGGGCTTAGCAAAGAGCTTCTGGCGCAGAGTGAAGCGCTGGGCGTAAAATTCGGAAGGATCGCATGTTGCGGCAGAATAGCGCATGTGGGTGAACTCGTCGCGCTCGGGCGGCTGAGCGTGCTGGATCTGGTTCAGAAGTCTTGGAGGCACAGGACAATCGAGGACCAGGTTGCCGTTGAACAGCTGCACCTCCTTAACCGTCTTCCACCGACGGATACCAGCACCACCCTGAGCAGGCTGTGCCTGAGCCTTCTGCTCCTCGATCATGGGAGAAGGCATGCCATGTGGATCAGGGCCGTAGGCGTTGTCTGGCTGGAGTATGGGGCGTGCATCAACGTCATCTTGCCAATAGTGCGGCGGTTGCTGTGTGCCACTGGAGGGTGGACCATAGATCTCTTCCATGGGGGTGACTACGGGTTGGTACGGGTCGTGATGGTATGCATCGTGGTGGTCTTGGGGATTTAGGGCGTATGCGCCTGGCTGGTGGTAGTCATGCTGGGCCTCATACGCCTCGTTGTGTCCAAAGCTGCCAGGCATGTGTTCGACTGAGAACTAGATGATAGCGGTCAGCCTTCTCTTACTTTATCCAGTGTGGAGGTGTGCACTCACAGTGGGTTGTGCTTGTAGTCTGTCGCTCGGGGTTCCTGGACCTGGGCCGGGGCCTAAGGGCATATGCAGAGGGCCGTCGTCGTGTGTATAGGGGTTGTCGTGGAGAGCGTAGCTTTCTAGGGGGCGGCCTGGTGAGGGCGATCTGCCATTGTAATGAGGATCCATAAATGGGTTTTGCGAGTGCGCAGCGTAGGTTTCATCCTCTGGACTTTGACGCCCTCCATATGCTGGTAGAGAGGCTTGGTTAGCTGCTTGCTCAAACGCCTGTCTGACCCGCCAGTATCATTCATTCCTCAGGGCTCTCGACGTTGTTTCAGAAATGCTGTCGCGCGGTTTCGCGTTGCTCTTGCACAAGAGCCATGGAAATCCAGAAGACGGTATGGTATAGATAGATGACTTACGACCAAGACGATTGTACGACATGATTGCGACGACTCGATCTTGTCAAGTCGGTCGTTTGTGGTGAGCAAGGACAAGGATAAACAGCCCCTCGGCTTTTGATCTCTTTCTCGTTCTAATCTCCTCTGTGTTTACAATGACGTCCAAGGGATGGTCCGGACGGCGAGGCGATGGTTTGAAACAACCCCCAAAACAGTGCGACAAAGAAGAGATGTTTGTTGCGAATAGGTAGAGTTGAGTAATACCTGAAAGAACAGATGGATGGTTTCGAAAGAATATTATTCAGAAAACAAAAAGCCATCTAACCGACCAGCCGTTGGCTAAGCAGCAGCAGCAACATGCATCCACTATCCACCCACCCACCCACCCACTCCAAGGGTCACCTTAGTAGAAATCCGCACTGCCTGCACTGGAACGCGTCACGTTCTCAGTGTGTTCCATGGCTCAGCCCGCTTCCTATCTCGTTAGACTGGACTAAACTTCGTATAAGATTTGCCCTTTCTGCTTCATCATCTGCTCGATCTTACAACTGCGCCATGCTGTCCGCCTAATCGATATGACGCCAGTCCATATGATAGACAAAAGTTGTAAGCAGCTGGCAAACAACCTTGACTTCAATCACATAGGGGACGTGCGCTATTATTAGTACCATGGCAACCGCCTCATCAGTGATCGGCCCGGCGGCGATCGATCAATCAATCAACCTCACGCTTCTACTGTTGATGAACGTGGTGACCCTGGCATTGTTTTATCTGCTACCTTCTTGCCATGATTGAATCATGATCGTGAACCTGATTACCATGCTACTCTCCAGTGTGACTTTTCTCGTGTTAGTATGGGATTTTTTCTTTCTACAAAAAGATCCCTGACTTGACTTGTGCCATGCTTAACATATTGATGGGCTTTTCGATAAACCTAATAGGTAAGCATATCCTCTCATTATCACTACTAATGTATTCTGACATTCATCAGCAGGACAGTCTCATAGAAACAGATATGTAGAAACGTCCATAGAACGGTCAATTGTCCAACGCACCCCAGACACCCAAAAATTCAGAACAAGAACAATACAAGTTAGATAGTGTACACGATTGTCTGCAGTAGCCATTTCTACCATGAATACCATTGGCTCTGTCCCTGGATAGGGCGATCTGGCAAAGGAGTCCAGACCTTGGCCTCACGTTGCCTCTTTCTCTTCGCTTCGCGGTCATTGTACTCTCTGACTCTGGTAGCCTCCTCCTTCAGAACAAAATCAATGTGAGTCCACGGTGTGCGCAAGATGTTAACCTTTCCCTTGGCACGGTACTCGGGCAACTTTCCATAGGGACCTCTTCCAACCCAAGCCTGGTCAATGTACATGGTTGTAGGGTCGGTGACTGTGTGTCTCGAGCCGTCCTTGAGACGAATGTCGACAGGCTTGTCCGAGTCGGCGACGGTGGGTTGATTCAATCCCATGCCGCGAGACACGATAGCCTCATCGCGAGCATACTCCAGGTACTCGAGCACAGGGATGGCGGCCTTCTTCTTGCTGAAGCGTAATTGCACAATGGCATCATCGACCGTCTTTCCAACAATCTGCCTTGCAATGGGGCCCAACTTCTTGACACTGGTCTTGATGTTCTGACTCTGGCCGTAGCTTTGCCTCTCGGTACGCTTGATGAACAGCTCCTTGCCAACACGTCCACCCTTGCGGATCTCCCGTATCACCATCTTCCTCTGCCACCTCTCGCGCGCATTCGGGTTGGGGTCAAGAACGGTCGCCATGACGGCCGGGTTCCGTCCTGAGACCTCATTTGACATTTCTTTCTCTGCCTGTTTCTCTTGGACTTGACGATCTTCTTCGAAGATGGAGGTTTCGGCCAAATCACCACGAACTAGTGGACCTTGGCCAGGCGTCGTGGTCTTGCGCTTCATGTACTCATCCAGAACCGGATTGGTGACGTTTCCAGGGGTGTTGCTGGCACTCTTATTCTTGCGGAAGAAGTTGAAGAGGGTACGACGACCCAAGGTCATGGGTGCCGGTGAAGGCGAATGGAGGCATTGAAGGCCGCCTGTGTTCGCTGATTGTCAATACGCCACGTTCTACAAACATCCACTATGGATGGAAGAGAAGACTCACCAGTCTGCAGCAGCCGCCTCGACGGTGTTTGAACGCTCATGGCGATGTGGATATGTGCGTGTTATACCTCGCTGCCGCTCATGTTGGTCGTGCATCTCTAGATTTCCCAAATGCCAAGCCCATAAGAATTCGGACTCGACTCATGCTGCCTCAAGATTTGTCCCTCGCATGACTCATGTCAAAGTGATCCATAGGTATCTTCCTATCTATGTTCCCTACATGATCCTGACCTTCTCTTCTACCTACTAACTGACCATCTGAGACGATAGTCTAGGCGGTTGTCTAGTCTTGTTCACAAAGAAGGTCGGACATCTCTGCGGGCCATATATCCTTCTCAGAACTTCGACCCCGGACACAATTTGATTGGTCCAAGGCCCCGAAGCCGTTGCAGAATTCAAAGACTCACAAACCCCCGTCGTCCTGTACCCGGACGACGACGTCTCTTTCTCTGTCTGTCTTCTCACTTTCGAGCTTGACTACTCTGATCGCTGCTTTTCAACCGGAAGCAACGACGTCCCTGTAGGCTTCCGGTAGACCGGATTACCTACAACATAGATTGGCCATCCTCGAACTTGTCACTCCGGTCTGACAGGCCTGACCGCAAGGCAGGACGTTTCATCACGTGGAAAGTCCAACTTTCTGCCCTTCCAAAGCTTCCATCTTACATACAACATCCATCTTGAAGTGTTTTCTTCAAGCCTCTTGTAGCTAGCGTGTCCCGCTTTTTTGTTGTCCCGCGTCTGATCCAGTTATTCGGTTCCATCGAAACAATTCCCGCTGCCATGGATATCAATTCATTGCTGTCGCCGTCAGAGGCGCCGACTAAGCAATCTCCATCAAACTCTTCCGCTTCAGCGTCAGCTCCCTGGCCAAGGCAGCCGCGACCTGCTGGTGGAAAGCGCACCACTTCTACCTTGAGCAATGAGATCTCCATGACCTCGCCGCCGCCGGATGCACAACGCTCAGCGCCCTCCCTAGGACATGAATCAATCGTCCAAGCTCAGAGAATGCCTTTCGCTCCGACATACAACGGCGCGCATGATGTGAGGACGCCGGCTGCAAACATCACCACACCCATGTCTGAAGCGAGGATTCAATTTGGAACGCCTCAGGCGCAACGTCCATCACTTCAATACGGTGCTCATCGTACTTCCTCCACGCCGCAAATGGAGACTCTGGCAGGTAGGGCTTGTTTTGCAATCGTACGACCTTGAGATCTGTACTGATCATTCGTGTTTCCAGATCTGGCTTCCATGCAACATCAACAAATCCAGCGACAGAATTCTTTCGCCAGCGAGCACTTGTCACCCGCATTGTAAGCCTGCTCATATGCTCTTTGTCCTGATCAAGGCTAATGTTCACAGGAACCGCCGCACAAGTTTTGCACCTCCCATTAATCGCTCCTTGTCAGGCTTATCATCCACACACTTGGCCATGGCAGAAGCTCCAGCGCAGACCCCGCCACCACGAACAATCACTTCGTCTTCTCTAAAGGATGAAGAGGTACAGACCATAACTGGTTTGGTCAAGTATCTCTCCGAAAACTCGTACGCGTATGATTCCCATGTGCAACTGATCAAGCTGTTACACAAGGGATTCGTTGCATATGTCTATGGCACTTCGTCCGAGCCTATCAATGATGCCAGGGACTACAGCCTTTTGACAGATATGCGACAGGCTCGTGGAGCCATGGACTCTCGATTTGCTGTTGGTGAGGATATCTGGAAAAGCTGGATCACCGATGAGGCGCTGTTGGCTCGTACTAGCGAAGAGCGGATCAGTGTTATGGAGCTATGTCAGAGAGCCGTTGCCGAAGAGCCCACCAGTGTCGATCTGTGGAGAGTGTACGGCGATTGGGTGTTGCAGACCTATACTGTTGCAAATGGGTTTGTTGATGGAGATGCCAATATCTGGACTGACATGGACAAAGAGATTTGCAAGGAAGTCTTCACTCGCGAGATCGTTATGGATGTATGGGAGAAGGCTGTCGAGGCGACCAAATGGCGCATCGATCAAAGCCACCGCATCTGGGATCGATACATTGACCTGGTCCTGCAAGACTTGCCGGAGAACCCTTCACCAAAGATGATCGAACATATCAACACCATCTTCATGATGCGCATGCAAATCCCTCACGCAAACTTTGACGAGACTACCTCAAAATTCTGGCCAGTTGTGTCCAAGCACAACGCAAACGACTGGGAGGCGATCATGGCTGCGACCAACGAATCAGCTGCGCCAGCCAAGCAGCAATTCGGCCTGCGAGAAGTCCATGAACTCAACATAACTAGAACCATGGAGTCCGGGGATAGCGCCGCTCTTTACCAAGCATTTGCAGACTATCTAAATTGGGAGAGGAAGAACAAAAGACATTCACAATTCGATCTTGAGCTTCGATGTGCCTTGTTCGAGAGGGCACTGTTACACTTCCCTACCATTATTGATTGGTGGTTGGATTATGCCGACCATCTACTTCAGGTCAATCCTCACAGTCAGGTTGTTCTAGCGATTATGGAGAGAGCGACGAGGCATTGCCCATGGTCTGGAGATTTGTGGTCTAGGCGTATCTTGCGCTCCGAGGTCGAAAACAGAGCTTACGAGGAAGTCGAGAACGTCAAACACAAGGCTACTAACAGTGGTCTCCTCGCCATTGGCGGAATGGAAGAACTTCTCAAAGTCTACTCTTCTTGGTGTGGATATCTCCGTCGCAGAGCTTTCGCGCCGGACATGACTGATGATGAGCTTGACATGGCTGATATGGGTATCACTGGTACCCTCGAGGATGCTTCGGTTGCTGGCAAGAATATATACGGCAAAGACTACAAAGGTGATCCCCTATTCCGCCTCGAAAAGATTCGTGTCAAGTTTCTGCTCGAGGCACGCAGGTTTGCCGACGCCAGATCCGTCTATGATCGTCTTGTGCCCACCCACGCTCCAAGCTCTGCTTTCTGGCTCGAATTTTATCAGACGGAACTCATCGTTTGGGCACATGAACGTATGTCTGACAGAGTTCGTGTTGAGACACCTGATTCGGCACCCAACAGGGCGACTGCGATCTTGCGCAAAGCCCTTGCTCAAAGAGATCTTGACTGGCCCGAGAAGATTCTGGAGGTCTGGCAAACCCATTTCAATCAGAATGAGACACCAGAAGCACTACAACAAGCACAGGTTGAGGCTCGAACTGCGCAGTACTTCCTCACGCAGAGACGCGCGAGAGAGGCGGAGGCTGCTTCTGCCGCTGCTGCCAGTACGACCGCGACTGCACAAACTCAACAGCCCCAGCTTGAAACGATTCCCGAAGAAGCATCGACTACTGGCAAGAGAAAGCGAGATGATGAGGTTGAGCAGAATGGAGAGGACGTGGTCAAGCGGAACAAGACTGCCGAAGAAGGTCTGACCTTATCAGCCAACACCGAAGCTTCAGCGTCTGCTTCAGCCCAGATCAAACGTGATAGGGAGCACAACACTATCACTGTCAAGAACTTGCCTGCTACTGTTGCAGAGAAGCGGATCCGCCAGTTCTTTAGCGACTGTGGTACCATTCTTTCGGTTGCTATCCTTGAAGACGACAATTCTGCCACGGCCAACGCTACTATCGAATTTGAAACGCACGAAGATGTCCTCTCGGCCAGAACCCGCGATGGAAAGTCACTCGATGGCAATGATATCCGCATCCAATCTGGCACTCTTTCCACCTTATATGTGACCAATTACCCTGCCGACTGGGATGAGAACAAGATCCGCGAGCTCTTCCAAGATGTGAGTAACATGTATCCTCCGAGGCAGAGACGTGACGAAACTAACGTTCCGTAGTTTGGCACCATTATTAGCGTCCGTCTTCCATCGCTCAAGTACAACCAGCGTCGTCGGTTCTGCTACGTCCAATTCCTTACGGCTGATGAAGCTCGCGCAGCCACCGCTTTGAACGAAAAAGCCCTGGATGGGCAGCATCGTCTTGTCGCACTAATCTCGGACCCCGATGCGAAGAAGAGTCGCTCTGGTGCTACCACAGAGGGCCGTGAATTACATGTTGGCAACATCGATCATGCTGCTTCGCAAGAAGACATTCGTCAAGCCTTTGCCGAACATGGAACCGTTGAGAATGTGAGGATGCTCAAGAACGTGAGCGGCAAGTTCACTGGCACTGCTTTCGTCATCTTCTCGAAAGCCGAAGAGGCCAATGCCGCTCTTGTGCTCAACAACAAGCCTATCAAGTCCCGCCTCGTTCGTGTGAGCATTGCTACGGACAAGAGCTCTGCTAAGAAAGACACCGCTACAACGATCATTCACAACTCCACTGCTGGACGCCCTGCATCAGAGGACACCTCTGAGGCTGGTCACAATGCAGATGGTCGCAAAGGCTCCACCGCCTCAAACTCAGCTGAGGCCGGACTCGATGCTGAAAGTGCTCGCACCAGACGCGAACGTACTGTAGCTCTACTCCACGTTCCTGATACAGTCAATGACACGCGCATCCAGTCACTCTTGGAGACATACGGACCACTTCGAAAGATAACTGTTCGCCGCGACAAAGGAGGTGCCATGGTCGAGTTTGTCAACCTCAAGGACGCAGGAAAAGTGGGCATGGGTATCGACTGCAGCTCTTTGGGTTCTGATGTGCGTATCGGAACCGTCGATGAGCTTTTCGGCAGTAAAGTTCCTAAGCCTGCAACCAGCCAAGCACCCAAGCCTGCTACATCGATGCGACCAGCTCAAGCAGCCATATCGAGGCCCGCCCAGAGAGGCGGAGCAGCAAGACGTGGCGGTCTTGGATCTAAAAGAGGTGGACTCGGCTCAGGTGCCTCAAAGTCCGTTGAAGGAGAAGACAAAGTGATGGGCGAAATCGCTGAAAGAGAAACGAAGACGATGAAAGGAAACGCGGATTTCAGAGCCTTGTTCAACAAGAGCAAGGAAGATTCCGCTGCCCCTGCTGATGGAAACGGCGAGTAAAGACGCCTGAAGAAAGGATAGATCATTGGGAGGGAGTAAGCGGTAATGAAGAGGGTAATGCTTGACAAAAAAAATAAGATTCTGTATATTATGAAGAAACGGCCAAAAAAACCAAATATTAGATGTGCTTCGAATGGAAAGGAAGTGAAAAGAGGGGTTTGTTACGCCTCATGAAGTATACCCATCTATCTCGTTGGTCATGCTATTGTTGAAATCCATGTCCAGGAAATGTTGTATCTCTAGCGCCCGAGTCACCACAAAGGGCACATACATCTCCTCTCCTTTTCTACAATAGGTGATCCCCCATGTCAATAGCCAGAGCGCAGAAAAACAGAACAAGCCAAGGTCAGCAACAGCCTTGTCTTCGTTGAAAAAAAGAAAGAATGAAAAAAATCACCTCCTCCGACTATCAAAGACCAAAACCTTCCTCCCCACCAACTTCTTCTCCAAAGTCCCCATCACCGTTTTAGAGAATGCTTTGTCGTAAAAAGCGACACCCAACTCCTGACTAGTATACCAACTCGCCCTGTCCAGATTCCCGGACCCGAGCACCGTCAACTCGTCATCCACGACCAAACACTTGAGATGGGATTGCTTCGGCTCCCCCCTTGCCTCACTGCCCGGTTCGAAGAACTCGATCTTCAAGTGACCTAGCATCGGTCTTGCTTCTTCGATTGAGGAAGGCGTGTCAGAATATGCAGCGGCAAGGTTTTGGTATTTGGAGATTAGAGTGGTGATGCAAGAGTGCGTTGTTGTGAAGGATGTCACCAACTGTTCTAGGATCATGAGGCGGGCGCTTGTTATTATGTGGATTGGTATGCCCCGTTGAAGGGTTTGGAGGAGGGTGGTGAGGAGGGGTGGGGATGTCAGGTTGGGTGTTTGAATGTAGATTTTGTTCTCGGCGTGACGGAGGGCGCGGAGGATGAAAGTGTTCAAGGGTGTTGGGGGAGGCGGTGCTGGGTCTTGCCAGGGTAGACGGAATCTTGGCTTTCGATGATGTGGTGAAGGTAAGAAGATCGTTGGGATGTTGTGGAGGTTCAGTGGATGTGAGAATGGGAGAGAAGATTCTTGTTGTTGGTGGTCAGAGAATGGTGAGTGTTCTTGCAACAAGTCTTCTACACCAACTCCCTCTTCATCTGAAGGAAATTCGAAGTTGAGGTCGTCAGCAGTAGCCCAAAACTCCTTCCAAAAGGTCAAGAAATTGTTGACGATGGGACCAGACAGGGTTACAGCGCCCTCAAACCATTCTTCCCAACTGACGTTGCAACTCGGCGACACCACCACTTTCCTATCCACAAGTATGAACTTAGGATGCATGACGCAGAAAGGCAAGAGAAAAACACTCTTGATTTGCAAATCGAGACCTTGTAATTGTTCCGGTGACGGTAGTCCGAACGTCTTTTGCCATGTCTCTGGTTTCCACACTTTACCATTTGTCGTCTGTGGGTGGAACAACTTCTGGAATACAGAAGAGGAGGAAAAACAGATTCGTACGCGTGGTTTGTGACCGGTGGAAAGACCTCTGGCGGATAGGGATAATAGGATAGAGTTTAATAATTGCTGGGTCTCTGAGCGCGCCCAGAAACATGTTACTAGTATGACTTCATATTTTGCTGATTCGAGGAGGGGACGGATGTCGGTGTAGATATTGGCCCCTGTGCCCAGTTGGAAAGAGTGGATTGTACTGGTTGTGAGGAGATGGGAAGTTGGTTTGTAGATGTAGTAGTTTGGATTATCCGTAAGGTTTTGGCCGCGGCCGGTGTTGAGGTCTTGGAGCCAGGGGTCTAAGACTGGTACTGATTTGGTGTTTGTCTCATAGTTGGCCATGGTATAGGGATATATGTAGGTGTTCAGGGAAGAGTTGAAGCATAATGATAAAATGCAAGATGAGGCGATGCGGCTGAGGCATGTAAGGCTAGTCTACTTTTGGAAACATGAAGGCCCACAAGAATCTTGTTCAAGAGAACTTTAAGCAAGAGTTTGTTGAACGAAGGCAATACAAAAACAGTACCAACATTAATCCATGTCCTGCCTGACTTGTCACAAGACACCAACACACATTCAGGAGATTTGAACATTTAATCTTTTGGCATGAAAAAAACCTACGAAACGAGTCTTCTTTTTAGAGGTGGGACGAAACGCCGTATGAATACCCTGCACTCCGTCTGTCTGATCCCGTTTCTCGTCCGTCCGTAGCTTGACTTTTTTGTGGTCAGGATTCGTCTAGCCACTAGACAACTAATCGACATTCTTATCGCTGCATCAACCCCTCAATGCACGCGAAGAGCCCGTCTCGTCACCGTAAAGCCATCAATCAAGTCTAAGAAAGCACTTAAGCTCTCGACATGACGCCCCAGGCGCGGATCTTGTTGTCGGTGTAACCGGCGAAGAGGGTCTGGCCATCGGCGGACCAGGCGAGAGAGACACACTCAGGCTCTCTGCTCTTCTTGCCGACCTCGACGTACTCGGGCTTGAGCTCGTCAACCTTGCTCTTCTTCTCAAGATCGAAGATGATGATGCTTGAGGCGGTGGCAGCGCACAGCCAGTAGCGGTTAGGAGAGAAGACAAGGGCGTGGATCTCGTCACCAGCGTTGAGAGAGTAGAGGTGCTTGCTCTCGTTCAGGTCCCAGAGCATGGTGGTTCCGTCCTTGCCACCGGAAGCGCAGAGAGAGCCGTCGGGGGAGATGGTGACGGTGTTGATGTAGCCAGTGTGGCCAATGTGGTCAGTCTGGATGCGGCAAGTGGCGAGCTCCCAAACCTGCACGGGAGAGAAACGTTAGCACTTTGAACAGACATGATTTGCCAGCATGAATGAAAAGTCTGTGGTTGTGCGAAGGGGATCAGGGCAATATTGGTGAAGGTTGTCTCATAGCCGAAGCTCTGAAGTAGCAAATACATAAGGTTGCAATACATCATTTCGCGCAAAGGGGGTGTAGTTGCCGATTGACAGCAGAACAGAGCAGTACGCACCTTGACGAGCTTGTCCCAACCGGCGGAGACAATGACGGGGTTCTGGGGGTTGGGGGAGAAGCGAACGCAAGAGACCCAGTCGGTGTGGCCCTTGTCGGTGATGGTGTACTTGCAGTCACCGAGGGTGTTCCAGAGCTTGATGCTGCGGTCACGCGAGGCCGAGACGATCTGGCGGTTGTCGGCCGAGAAGGAGACGGAGAGGACGTCGTTGGTGTGGCCGACAAAGCGGCGGGTGGTCTGGCCAGTGGAGAGCTCCCACAGGCGGAGGGTCTTGTCCCAGGATGAGGAAAGAGCGTAAGCACCGTCGGAGGAGATGACCTAATGCGGCCATGTCAGAATTGGTGTAGCGAGTAAAAGCTGGGACTCTTTCAGAGCACACGTACGCAGTCGGAGACAATGTGCGAGTGACCGTGGAGGCTGCGCTTGGGGTAGCCGTACGAGGTCTCGTCGCGGGTCAGGTTCCAGATGATCAGGCTCTTGTCGCGAGAAGCCGACAGGAGCATGTTGGGGCTGCAAAACAACACAATCAGCCTCCCTGAGTTCTCTCTCTCTCTACTACTACTCTTTCTCCCCTCCCAATGCAATGCACAGATGTTGCTCACTTCTCAAGCGAGGTGGCCAGGCTGGTGACCCAACCGGAGTGGCCCTCGAGGGTGCCGCGAAGAACGAGTTGCTCGGCCATGTTGACTAGGGAGTTTCGCTGCGCCGCAAGTTAATATGCTGTCGTTGTTTCTGCGAAGGGCGCTCGAGGCTGGATAGATGCTGACCTGACGGATTGACAGACGTGGACGATTGACTGGCGCTTGGGAAGATCCGACAAGAAATTCTTCAAAGACGTACGTCCACTCGTCGGCTGTGTGTGTGTGTCTTGGCAGACCGCCTCTTGGCACAGCTCGCTTACTTTTCGGGTCATCATTCTACGTAGCTTGCCTGGCTCGAGCTTTGATTTTTACTGTATCGCAACTTTGCTCATTGATTGTCAATTACCACGGTATCTCTGGAAACGAGTGCGAGCCAAGTTGTGGTATGTTCTTTTTCTAAGCTGGACGTGTCTGTTGTGCCAATGACAGGAAACCCGTTCTCTTAGTGAATGGTTGTTGCAAGGCTGCTTCGTGGGCAGCCAGAACTCACGGGCGTCTTGCCTTTGGCCAATACCCTCCACGTAGTGACTATCGTAATCCATGAGCCCGTACCGCAAGACTGGTAACACTTTGACAACTGATGTATAGGCACTTGAAGACCGACACTCTACCACGAATCTAATCCTATATATCTATATGCAGGGGAAACAAGGTTCTTAACATGGAGGGTTCATGGAATTCTAGGTATCTAGGTACTTCATACCAACAGGGCCGGCCCTCAACAGATGTCCTCTTCTAAGTCGAAGATCATGTCCATAGAAGTCCGTCTACACGTATATTAAATCTCGTACCTGCTATCGAATTGGTGCTGTCTTGTCGGGTTGACAATCTCACGAGCCAGCCGTTGTTGCTCTCATGTTTCCTCACCACCGTCATACCTATCGTTTCCCCGCTTCTACTTGAACCACCAATAACGGTCGAAGTCAATTATACAGCTAGAAGATTAGAAGGAAGGTCTAGAGAGCTCTGAGCTAGCTGAACAGCCACCTTTATCTTCAGTCGATCATAACCGAATGCATATCTCCAAAGCCGTGGATTTGTCATGTACGAGCACGGCTTGGAAACATATATCACAAACTCTTTCCCCACCTTTGGTCTAATCCTGCCACTATCACAACAAACACAATCACATTCATATCAAAATGCCTTCAGGATCTTGCCTTTGCGGAAACGTGTCCATTTCGTACACTCAGGAGCCAGCCATCAAGGTAAATATATTTCTGGTCTTCATAGAACCCCAGTCACTAATCAAGTTCTAGGCTCTCTGTCATTGCAGTGACTGCCACAAGATTAGTGGCAGCGCCTACAGTGTCAACAATGTGGTTCCCGGAGAAGGCTTCAGCGTAAAGGGAAACCCCAAGGTTTATACCAAGACTGCCGACAGTGGAAAGAAGATCAACAGCTACTTCTGCGGCGAATGTGGTTCCACCCTCTACCGTGACGGCGACAACTTCCCTGGTATGAAGATTGTCAAGGTCGGTGTCCTTGATGACAAGAATGCTCTCCATGATGCAAAGCCCGGTGCCGAACTCTACGCTTCAGGCAGGGTTTCATGGATTCCTGCACTTGAAGGCGCTCAGCAAATGAACGGCATGGAGTGAACGATAATCAGGCGGTGATGATGATATTGGAAAGGCTTAGATCGCCTGCTTGGATATACGTGAGCACATTGGAAGTCGCTCCCTTTTGGGCAACTGCTTTATATGTCAGTATGGGAGATACTTGTACGAAACCAATCAACTCAACCTACTTTCATGATGTATGACTCTTTATTCCGAGCCTGAATCTTCAGCTTCGCGAACAGTGTCTTTCAGGGCCTACGCGAATGTGTAAGAACATGTCCTGAAGAGTAGATTTCATCACAAATCTTACATCTTTCAATCGAGCCTTGAGGTCATCGAGCTTCTTGCTATTAATCAAGACAGTCTCATCATCAATATCCTCGGCAATAAATTGACCACCATTGTCTTCGTTGATCTTGCTGATGATGGCCTTGATAGACGGATCACACTGAACCAGTGTACCTGCAGGAACCGAATTAATTATATATGTTAAGATGATGGCAAAGTCTCATACCAGCAGTTGCGCGTGGCATTTTCTTAGGTAGGTGTGTCTTGATGCTTCAAGATGGGATTGTTCGAGGTACAGACAGGGCCAAAGGCAAGCACTCGTATCGATAACAACAGCGGCTGCCTGTGGGGCTAAGAATCATGACGGAGGTGCCAAGCTCGGAGAGACCGCGGCATGGAATGTCAAGCATTGCGCTTCCCTCAGCCCTGAACTTCAATTCTCGTGCTTATTACTTGACCAAGACGTCTACAAACCAGCTATAACAACCTCTGCTCCAAGTATTTTCACGTCGTTCACGGTCGAAGCTGTTGATCAGATTAGCTTCGTCAGCCATGCGCGAGCTTGCACGTTGAAAAGCAGAAGCAACCGTCGTACTTTTGGTATTCTTCTCTCGACCTCGAATGCTTGCTTCCTCGTAGCCGGTCCATCCGGGTACCACAAATTTCTATCATCAAGAGTCAGCTGGTCACTACTCAGTTCTCTTCATATGCAAATTGCTACCCTCGTTGATCAAGTTTCTACTTGATATTCTTCTATGCGTGTTTTCCTTTTCATCTACTGACAGTCCTCGACCTTGACGCTCTTGGACGCCACCTCACCATCACCACGGCGTATCATAGAATACATATAGTGCAAAAGGACAACTGCCTGCAATGTCTGCGCCAACATCAACATCGCACCCACAGTTCTCGGATAGCTACAGCACACCAGCTCCTTCTACCGATCTTCCGTCGTCGCAAACCTCGTCTTCAACAAGCTCAGGTGGACATCGCGACTGGAGCTTATATCAATACTTCTTTGGCTTCATAGCAGTCTTTATCCTCGCCGGTATCCTTGTAACTTGCACATGCTTCCGTCGTAGAAAGCGTCTTGCTGCTCGTCGTCAAAACGCTCGCCAAGCCGTACTTGCTCGAGATCTCGAAAGTGCGAGCCATACACGCCATGATGTTCTGAGAATGGGAGCATGGCCGTTCAGAAGGGGAGAAGAAGAAGAAGGACTCAATGAAGCTGGCGAAGCCCCTCCACCATACAAGCCTGGCCCAGACGAGAACGACGCCGCTCTCGTCCAGTCCGGTCCTCCACATTCTCATGATGGAACCCTCAATCTCACTCAACCACCTCCCACACTCAACAGAGAAGACACCGGCTTAAAACCTCCTGATTACACTCCCACCGTTGTTAGGCCTGTTCCATCGAGTAGAACGCAAACCGAACAGTCAACAGAATCAGACCCAGAAACCACTAGCTCTTCAGCCACCAACACCAATACTATTACCGATACGACGACTACACCAACTGCACGCAATTGAACGTGCTATTTCATGAACCCATAGATTTCTGCTTCCTTCTTTTTGCATTGCATGGAGTTGATTTGGACGGGTCAGGATTGCAGGCCAAACAAGACCCGGATGGCGTTTTCATACAATGTAACATACCTGACACTCGCTTTGGCCGCGTTGACGCTTGTCGACTAGGACCAAGCAGACAATTCTACTTGATCACCACTCTCATCGTCCTCTTGCTAGTCACAGAATTAATCTCGGTCCTTCAATCATGGCGGAACGTCGACACGTGAGTTGCTGGGCGTGATCTGTAAGCTCGGATTATCTTCATCTAGTATGTAAGGCCCAATGTTCATGATGGACCACTAGAGGGGATACAGCTCCATTGATGCCTCTGTGCGTATACAAAAGTACCGAGACTGATGGCAGGGGGTCCACAGGAGCCCTCATCACGACGTTCATCTTTGGGCTCTCAGCGGACAATCCTCTAGTGCTTCCGAATTCTCTGTGCATGTATGTGTCAAATTTGTGGGCATTTGGCTCGCGGAGAAGACCCATCATGATTCTTGACACCAGCATGCAGATATTCATCCTGTTGGTTCGATGGACAAAAAACCTAGACCTGAATGTCAGGAGACATTGGATGGCCAGAGAATCAATATCAAGTCGGTCAAGTGCAGGGCGGGCAAGTGCAGGCATCAGACTCGGTGCTTGGCGCACATGTAAATGTGTGCACGAAGACAATCTAAAGAGGGGAAACATGTCATCAAGCATGACTCGATGTCGTCGTTTGAGGACGAGGTTGGAGGATGTACAATTATGATGTACTGTAGAGGTACCTGTCACAAACGACATGCGCCTAGTCAGGCACAATCTCAACATGCAGTGATAGTCTCCTAATCTTTCCTGATGGTATAAAATGCACATTTATCGAGCATGATACATCGGCGAAACATGTTACTCTTAGAAAGGGTTATCCCAATGAGCATCTACTCATTGGAAGCTTATGGAGGCTGGGGGAAGGAAAGGTAAAGAAGGTTGTCCCAGACAATCTATGGTACTCCTAGTACAAAGTAGAACGATCGGAGAAATCGCCTCGATCTGCCATTATTAAATAAAGCAAGCATCCTCGGCACGTCGCAGCAGAAGCTTGGTAGTATGCGATGTTGGACAAAATGAGGGGCAGAAAACATGGGGAAAACGATGACGACAGTAAGTGAGACATTTTTCCACGACAGCACCTCTGACCTCTTGAACGATATGCGATTGTTGGTCTCACCAATGGACATTGATTGGATCAGGACTTCTGTCGGCGACTTGGACCTGATCAGTGAACACAGCAGGTGATATTGCATATGTGTGCGACTCGTAGATATGCACAGCATCTGAGCATTCTCGCCGCATAATCCATGATCTTTCATACTTCTCAATTCTTCTTCTTACGTCCGAGTTAACGTCGAGTATCTCCGCTTAATTGAACGACTAAAGGTCAATATGGAGTTCTCCGGGGAAGCAGGCCGGCTCGAAATCATATCACATGAGACAGTAGCAAAGACTACTGTGAATGTCTCCTCGGATTTTGCGGCAAGTCGCTTCGCGTTCCATACATACACCATGACGCCACTGCATATTCCAATCTATTCTCTCCCCCAAGCATACCTGCGGCAGTTAAGACGGTCAAGATTTTAGAATTTGTCACCAATCGCACTGGCTACCGCGATCGGTGTGAGGAGCGTTCTGCATGCAATTTGCTATGCCTTTACCTTTATGATCATCATGATGATGCAGATAGACTACAACGGAGCCCTGTCCATTGCCACGAAGGTTGTTGAAGGTGGAGATTGAACCTCTGGCATATAAACTGCTTTGTCCTATTGGTAAGTCCTTGGTAGGTTTTCTTCTAATCTTATTCATAATCGAACCGGAACAATGAGGACTGGCATCTCACTTTTCACGGCCTCTGGCCTGCTTGGCTCAGTCTTTGCTGCTCCTGCTCCTCCACAGCCAAATGGTAAAGTGCAGGCTCGTCAAGAGAGTGCGGTACAATTCCTTGACAACCAAAATGCTCCCACGGCACTTCCTATCGGACCCTCAGGTGCATCAGGACAGTTGAGAGGCGGCGAGAATCTTCTCGGATACAACCCTTCCAACACAGTCAACACACAGAACCCAGCTGTAGTCCCATCAAGCGCATACAGTGTGCTTCCTGCACAGACTGCCGACGCCGATACTGGTTTCTATCTCGACATTTCACAGATCGAGAACCCTCAACCCATTCGTGGAATGGGCGGCAAGGCTCCTACTGATCCTGGCCCGAGGAACGTAATGCTAGAGAAGCAGAACAGCGACCTTTACATTCCTCCAGGCACTGACAGTGGAGACGTACCCAATGCCAAATGGCCTCTTGCATTGTCGCACAATCGTCATGGAAAGGACGGTGCTGGTTACGCACGCCAGCAAAACATCGATGTCTTGCCCGTTGCTAAGAACATGGCTGTATGTAATAGGTTCACCTGTGCGAAAGGACTTTCTGCTAACAGAATCGCTCTAGGGTGTTGATATGCATCTCGAGCCTCACGCATACCGTGAGCTTCACTGGCACCAAGCTAACGAGTGGTCCCTCATTCTCAACGGCTCTGTCCGCCTGAACGCCGTCGATGAGTCGGGGGAGACCTTTACCGACGATCTCCAAGCCGGCGACTCGTGGTTCTTCCCCGCAGGTATCCCCCATAGCATCCAAGCCTTCGGCGACGGCGTAGAGTTCCTTCTCGTGTTCGACGAGGGTACTTTCAGCGAAGACAACACTTTCCTCGTCTCCGAGCTGTTCGCTCGCAACCCTAAGAGTGTCCTGGCCAAGGACCTCAGAGTCGACACATCAGCCCTTGACAATATTCCTCAAGACCAGCTGTACATCTTCCCTGGAACACCACAACCTGCCAACATTTCCTCTCCTCTGAACAACCTCACCGGTCCCAATGGAGTAATCCCCCAATCAAACAGCTACTCATACCACTGGTCCGAACAACAGCCCTACGAAGTCCCTGGCGGAAATGTTAAGATTCTAGACTCGAAGACATTCCCTGCGGCCTTTGACTTTGCAGCCGCTCTCTTCACCATTAAGCCCGGAGCCATGAGAGAACTCCACTGGCACACCACCTCCGACGAATGGAACTTCATCCTCTCCGGTCAAGCCCGTCTGACCGTCTTCTCCGCTCCTCAATCCTCTCGTACCTTCAACTTCTCCGAAGGCGACGTCGGTTACGTTCCAGTTGTCACTGCCCATTACCTCGAAAACACCGGTACTGAGGATCTCGTGTATCTGGAGGTGTTGCAGGCTCCCGTGTACAATGATGTTAGTGTTGCTCAGTGGCTGGGCCTTACGCCCAAGCAGATTGTCAAGGATCATCTGGGCTTCTCGGAGGACACTTTGAACAGGCTGCCTAAGATCAAGCCTTTCATCGTGCCTGGTAGCACGAACTTGACTGAGACTAACTTCACTTCGGAGGTTGAGTAAGGAGTTTGTCGGCTATGCATAGACTTGGTGTCTTTTTAAAGCAGATCAATTCATGATAGACATGTAATAATGTACAAGACCGTTGCGTGTACCGTGTATTTCTTCCCTGTAAATGTGTCGCTTATCTTTTATTGTCACTTAAATTTGCTTGCACAAAAAGAAGATAAGGTGTTATGATGGTCAAGGACGGAATATATCAGTATAAAGTCCGACGATGATTTTGGGATGGATGTTTGTGGCACTGAAGAAGGTTGTATTGCAAGTATAACACTGCAGCAAAAAAGTTCATCACGACCCAACCAAATTCATCTGATGCTGGACATTTTGCATTTTCCAAGCGACAGCGAAAATAAAAAGAGAAGAAAGGACAAAACAGAAACATGATGGTCAGTACGGGGGTCGAACCCGCGACCTTGGCGTGCCAGATACAAGGTAATATTAGCACCACGCTCTAACCAACTGAGCTAACCGACCAAGTTATTGATGCGAAAATTGCGTTTATGAGCAAACATATACCATGTTTTGGCTGTGAGCTAGCATGACAAAAGTGTAGCGGATACTGAACTACAAAGATCATTGCGGTAAGACTGGCTAGCAAAGATTGACGTGGAGTCTTTACTGCTCACATATGTGTTGGAATCCCATGAGGCGTCTGCTATAGAAATAATCATGTATCTACAGGAGGACTAAGATTGACAGAGAGAGGTCCATTGACAGCCCGATGAATGGAAATGGATGGGTACACGAGGCTCTCATCAAGTCATCTCAGGATTTACCAATTCAATACACGAAGATGCAGAGATTATGGGAATTTCAGGAGAATGTCTGTTGAGAGCCCAAGTATCGACCTAGCAGCTAGACCAGCCCTTGTACGATATCTCCACGGAGGTGCCAAAGACACGAGGGGTCTCCCAGTAAACAGATCACCGTTGAATTGACCTAGCCATACACATAGGAACCAAGACTGCTGGAGAGGTGTCCATTGAAAGCCCAAAGCAACGCGGTAATATGAGATCCTTAACTAAGAGACTTCCATAAAAGTGACTTGCGTTGTACAGAGCAACCAAAACTACTGGAACAGGGTCCGCTGAGAGCCCATGATAAATCGTGACCTTCCCGTGCTCATGAGTATTGAGCTCCATGTATTATATTCTATGAGAACGATGGTGAAAAAGGCAGGGAGCGAATGGACAAGAAGGGTCGAAAACGATGCATTGAAATATAAAAGAATGTATTCTATAAAAAGTCTAATCTATGTTGTGAAAATGACCGTATGTCTTGAACAAGATGTTGTTACAAAAATATAAAAAAATCCTTACTGTGCCTTCTTTGATGCCTTAGTCCTCAACTTCATAAGAATATAAACCAAAGCGTAAGAAGAGAACACAAAGAGCACGCAGATAGCGGCATCTCTCCATCCGTAGTAGTAAGCCTTGAGGTTGACAGTTTTCAGGTAATCGCTACCACGAGTGTATTGACAGACGTGACAGTCACTAGTGGCATCGGGGTTGATGAGGTTGGATGCTGCTCCCATGCCTTGCATGTAGGGGGTCAGGTATTGGAGACAGGTTTGTCCCGCAGGGGGATCGAAAATGGCGAACTCGGACTCTTTGCAGTGGACCACTTCGTCGAACGTTGTGAAAGTCAGGAGAGCTCCCATGAGGTAATTGAAAGGATTGATATAATAGAGCCAGTACCTCCAGAACTCCTGTATCTGATTATAGGGTACCAAGACACCGCAGAAGGAGACCAGGGTACCAATAATGATGGGGTTGATCAGGGAAGCGAAAACGGCGTTTGGTGCGTAAGCCGCGACAAATTGACCGAGGCCGGTGTAGAGCATCTGGTAAACCAACATAACGAAGAAGACAGCTCCAGCCTTGTTGCTGTCTGCAGGAAGGCCAGCCGTATAGTAGAAACACACAAAATAGAGGACTGCACATACCACCAAGTATGGTAATTCGGAAACGATAAGAGCGGTGGTGAATGCCTTCCAGTCGTACATCTTACTCTTCTTCTCACGAGTCTCGTAGATATCACGGCGCTCGATGAATAGAGGTTGCAGTTGAGCGATGACTCCAGGCGCGACGAAGACGTAGTTGAAAAGTGCGAAGAGTCTTAGTTGTAAACCGGCGACGGCGTCTCCGATCATCCAGAAGGTGAAGCCGTTGAAAAGAGCAGTACCGATATGAAGCATGATCTTGTTCATAACATAGTCGGTGTTTCTGTACAATGAGATGTTCATGCGGCGGGAGACAAGTTTGGTTTGGGTCCAGAGAGTAGTTGCAAACTCGTGACCATCATCGGTGGTGCCAGGAGGCTTACTCGCGGCGTCTTGGATGATGTTATCGAGATCTTCGTGCATCTTCTTAGCTTCGGGAGAGTCCAGCCAGATCTGGTTCCAGTCCCTGCCTTGGGAAAGTGAGCCAGAGCAGACATCAATCATGTGTTCTGCTGGGTTACTGCTTGGAGGGCAAGGTGCATCATAACGGCCAAAGTACTCCTTGATAGTCTTGGCTTCTTCACCAATGTCACCAAAGTAGACCGTCTTGCCACCGCGAGTCAGGAGGAGCAGAGTGTCGAATTGAGCGAAGAGTTGAGCCGAGGGTTGATGGATAGTAACGAGGACGGCTTGACCAACATCGGCGAGCTTGCGGAGGAAACGAACAGTGTTGAAAGCAGCTTGACCATCCAGACCACTGGTAGGCTCATCCAAAAAGATAAGAATGGAAGGTTTGCTAACAAGTTCAACACCTACAGGCGATTAGTAACACGTTCACTGTTAAAGTAATGGGAGGGATCACTTACCGATCGTAACACGCTTCCTCTGTTCAATAGACAAACCGGCACCAGGTCTGCCGATCAATGTATGTTCGATGTCATGTAGTTCCAAGAGGTCAATAATAGTATCGACATAGGCAAGTTTGTCTGCATCAGTAGTATCACGACTCTGTCGCAACAGAGCTGAGAACTCGAGAGCTTCACGAACAGTAGTCAAAGCTTCGTGGACATCCAACTGCTCACAGTAACCAGCTGAGCGTTGGAAAGAGACCGACAACTCGCGCCCGTCAACGAGGACACTTCCTGTGATGGTGCCTTCTGTCTTGCGCTGTGCCAGGACATCTAGGAGAGTAGTCTTACCTGCACCGGAACTACCCATGAGAGCTCCAAGCATACCGGGCTTGACATAACCATGAACATTATCGAGAAGAACTCTGTCGCCAGAAGGTGTCTTGACGGTGTAAGTCAGGTTCCTCCAGGTAAATACACTGGTATTGCGAACAAGCTGTTCATCAACCTTGTCTTCAGTCTTGCCTTCGGATTTGCCTTCGCTGTTTGAAGTTGACTTCTCCACATTGCCAACTCTGGTGTCTCCGCTTGAAATAGATGCTGGGCCCTTCTCAGTTTGTGCCTCTTCATCGTCAGGGTTGTTGACAACGCCCTTGTTAAGATGGGCCTTTTCCCTGGGAACAAGGAGGAAGCCAGAGTTACCAGCACTTTCGCCCCATCTGAGAGTGAAGAAGATGGTAAGACCAACATAGAGGAACCACCATGCGAAGAGGACACCAACATTGCGCCAGACATGTGAGGCACTGTAGGAGAGCGAGTGTAGATACTGGTCTCCCGTGACCGAGGTAGCTCCAGGAAGAGCTCCACGGACACCAGCACATGCTTGATGAGCAGAGTCAGCATAACCTGGTCCATTGGGCACTAAGTTATTGTTGACGCAGGGGATGATTTGCGAGCTAAACTCGTTACCAAGAAGTGACTCAAAGCCATAGGACATTGGGTCGATAAAATAGATCCAGACAAACCAGGGATGCATTTCGGGTTTTGGGATCTGGTAGCCGATGTAGGTGATGAGAGCGTTGATAGCGAAGCCAGATACCTTCGAAGCGGCGTCAAAAGTAGGGAATCCAGCACCAATTGCTCTGAACATGGCCGTCATAACCATGGTAGATAGGTAAATGACAAACCAGAAAGTGAAGAAGGCACTGGCGGTCACCTTTAACCCTACCATAAAGTAGAGGACTACAGAGAAGATACTGATTTGGAAGATAAGAACCGGGATGTCGCAAGCAATTTGAGCAATGCAGAAGGCAGCTGGATTGTAGAAAGCAAAAGCCTTGTGTTTCGCCAGAATGGGGCGACCGGAGAAGGAGTCTGTGACCTCAGACATGGCTAGAAGAGCGTTGAACAGGAGAGCGAAGAAGAGAGCACCGCCCTTGATGAACAAACCAGAAGAGTTGTCTGGGGCATTGTAGAAGAGAGAACCGGAGATCAGTGCTTGCAAGAGGGTCGAGCCTTGCTTGATCAGGAACGTCTCCTTGTCGCCCCAAATGATGTGGATTTGTCTGATGATGCAAGCCTTGACCTGAGTTTGGAATGAAACGGTGACAGGGGTCTTCTTTGGCAGGCCCTTTGCCTTGTCCATGTGTGTTGCTTCTTGGAATTTGACAGTCCAGTCCTTTGCGTGTTGGCTGTCAGGGAATGCCAGCTCTTTGTCCATCTTGCTCTTGATTGCAGATCCGTCATAACAGTCGCGGATAGCTGATGCAGTCCTAGGGAACTGTGATTCGAAGCCATCTCTGATCTTACGTTCGGTAGGAACAGTGACACCAGTCAGAAAATCAGCGACGTTTGCTGCATCGTCACAAATGAAACCAAGTTTCTCCATGAAGGGTCGTGCCTCGGCTCTAGGACCGTAGTAGATCTGCTTGCCCTCGTCTAAAACCAAGACTTTGTCGAACAGATCGTAGATGCCGTTTCCTGCTTGGTATAGCGTGACGATGGAGGCAAGACCGAGCTTATCGGTCATGGCTCTGACAGCTCTTGTGTACTCCAGAGCAGTTGATGCGTCGAGACCGCGAGTGGAATTGTCCCAGCAGTAGACGCTTGCCATGCTGGCTAACGTTTCAATAATTGAGACTCTCTTTCTCTCTCCGCCTGAGACACCACGAACGTATTCGTTTCCGACTTTCGTCTCAGCCGTGTGATCGATACCCATAGATCTAAGCAAGAAATCCTTATAACCGGTCCGGAATTGCTCTCTGGTCTCAGTACCTTCAGGAAGGTTATTGGGAACCTTCAGACGAGTCGCAAAATCCATGGTACGACCAACGGTCAAAGTTGGGAAGAACAACTCGTCCTCAGTATTCATGACGATCTGTCCTTTGTATTGAAGAGCTTCCTTATCGTTCATGGTGCCGAATTTGACATCTCCATCGATCTCTGCGTAACCTGCCCTACGGTTGGACAACATCTTAAGCAAAGAAGTACATCCAGCACCGGGGCGACCAAGGACGAGTAGCATCTCTCCCGGCTTGACACACCCAGAACTGTTTTCGATGATGGTCTTCAGAGGAGCAGGGTGTCTGCCTTCCTTGATCTTTTGTGGAATGTTAAACTGGCTGAACACGTTCTCGTTGAAAGCGGCATCGGCGCCGACACCTTTGACTGTCAAATTACTCCAGGTAACACCCAGCTTTCGACCACTAGAAGGATCATTTTCTTGAATGAAGAGTTAGTAAAAAGACAAAACAGCTAACAAGGGGGTGTCAAGATCCACGGGGTCTTCCAGCAAACAAAAGCCATCAAGATGAGCCATACATATATACACAGAGATCGACGGGCCCTCTTCCGATAGTCTTAACCCATGTGATAATGCATAGGTCAGTTTGATGACAGTTGTGTTTGTCAGGAGAATGTCCCTGTGGGTTTGGTCTCTAGGCGCAAACTTGAAAACGTACCTGCGTATCTCTTGACCTCTGGCATTAACGCCCAGTCTTCAGCTTTGCTGATAGGTCCATCTTCTTTCTCCTCTTGGTATTCTTCGTGACGAGACTGTCCAGAAAATGTACGGGACAGCTGTCGCATTAGATTCTCTCCATTTCCTGAAGCGAGGGACGGTCCCCAGGTTGGGCCAGTAGCGGCCATGGTGAAATGATTAGTTAGTACACAGTTATGGTTTGGAGCATCTCCTCAATTGGCTTTGCTGAAAGGGTCTTCCCGATGATCCTTTGCGTACGAGATGAGGACAAGCCAAAACCGAAAGTTGACTATGTGGACGATTTTAACAGAAAAGATGGAAGCTTGTCGAGAATGGCGATTGCTACGGCCATATATACAAACGCCCTATCGAATATTTTGCCAACGACAATCGGAGTCGGTGCAACAGGCAACAAAGAAAGAAGCACTGCCGACATTATTTTACCAAATGCACTAAACCCTTTTGAAGCTCCGTTCAGGGTGAACAGCGAATGAGAAGACTGGAAAACTGTGCCCAGGCCAATCTAGAATCGATACAGAATTCTCAGGGAGATGACGCCGAAGGCTTTCCCTAGTAAATGTTGCGAGCCCTAACAATTTCAGCCACGGCCGAGCCCTCGGATCCGAGTCCGCCCCACAAGGGTGGAAGTAACGGCGAGTTTGACAGCTGCACGGGTTTTGATTTCGGTGAGATATGACCGAACAGTCTTTGTCGCTTTGTCAACACCTACGGTCTTCAGAGCTATGGACGGACGACAAGATCTCCGGTTTTGCGTCCTCATGGCTCATGCTTACGAGAATAATCGCTTCAGCTCGGATCTGAAGTGGTCGAACCACCATGATGACGAGAACCAGTACAAAGGATTCGAAGGCGTTAAGGATGGGCTTTCCAAGGGTTGTGTTCCTTGTCGAAAGCCTTTATTCTTGGCAAGGCATCGAATCATGCTTGATGAGTTGTTCAAAAGTCCTTCACTTCGTCTTGGGACATATAAAACTAATAGGCAGGAAGGATTCTGGATGACACCCGCACGTTAAGCAAAGAGTAGTTCCTTTGGTCCACAAAGGCTTTCACTATGGAGTCATCTCGACGGTTTCTTTCGCAGAATGGCGTTGCTTATGGACTTTGACAGGACATGCGTTAATAGTAGTCACCAGCTGCTTTCTCGTGACAATGGATGTATGCTGTTGCCTGTGGTGATAGTTGGTGATCGGTCTCCGCCGGTCGGACAGTCTGTTATGAATTCCACCGCCATCCGATGCGGAGTTATAGCGATCCGGTGTCCCGGAGCCATCACAAAGTACAATAATAAGATATAATCTTATGTGTCTCTTGTTAGTCAAATAACATTTTGGCACTTTCTCCCACTCACAATACACCATGACTTTTGCCCGTTTCAATCCAGAGAAGGATATTCCAGACCTATCAGGCAAGGTCATTGTGTTGACAGGAGGTGTGTAGCCTTATATGGGTTCTATGCGACCATGTCTAACGTTCGACAGGCACCTCAGGTCTGGGAGCAGAAACCATCAAGTTGCTGGCAGCTCACAATCCAAGCCAAATTGTGTTTACCGGACGCAATATAGAAGCTGCCGATGCCTTGATAGGATCACTCAAGAAGTCTTATCCTGAAGTTCGAGTCCAATTCATGTCATGCAATCTCGCAAGTCTGCAATCTGTCCAAGAAGCCAGCAATAGAATCGCAGCAAAGGTTGATCGCATTGGTATGTCGAAATGAGTATGGCTTGTCAACCTCTTCTCTAATTTGTCCGACCTAGATTACCTGTACTTCAATGCTGGTGTCATGGCATTAGCTCCTAGTCTGAGTAAAGACGGCTACGAGAAGCAATTTGCGACAAACCATCTTGGGCATGCTTTCATGTTCAACAGCCTACTCCCTGTCCTTGAAGACACCGCTAGCAGACCACATTCTGACGTCCGTATCATAATAACGACCTCACAAGGATCAATGTTTGCTCCTAAAGGTGGCATTCAGTTCCATCTTCTCAAAACCGAGCAGAGCATGTTCTTCGGACCATGGATTAGATACGGTCAATCGAAGCTTGCAAACATTGTATACGCTCGGGCACTGAACAAGCGGTATCCTTCAATTACGACCGTGTCAGTTCATCCCGGCATTGGCAACACTGGATTGCAGCGAAGCATGAGAGCCTTTGACAAATTCATTGTGTGGATCACTACGATGGGAAGGCGAGTTTCTGCTGAGGAACTGGCCTTCAATGGTCTCTGGGCGGCTACTGCACCCAAAGGCACTAATCAAGGTCAAGTGGAAGGCGGTGCATATTATGAGCCTGTCGGTATCAAGCCGGTCGGTGAACAAGGCAACGTCGAGTTAGAGGACAAGCTATGGCAATGGACACAGGAGGAGTTCAGAACTTGGAGAGCCAGGCGTTCGAGCAGAAGTCATTGATGATGTTGCCGGTAGGGGGTTACTGTTTGGGAACACGTACGCGTTTGGATCTCTAGCGTTCATAGACACATGATACCTTCGCAGTCGCTCGCCAATCTAGTTGGTTGTGTCGTTTATAAATACTGACTTTTCTTCCGATCCATCAAGGTTGAATAACAGGACGCCAAGACAATGAGCAGCTCGGGGACGGAGCAATGGCCTTTCCACCGTGCATTTGGCTGTTTGAGGATGGTGTCGCGACAACAACAAATATTACGCGTGTGTCAAGCCGAGGTCCAAGGCGTCGCAAGCATTGACAAACAATGGTGGTTGGCTTCATGTCTGCAATACAAAGACACAAGACACCGAATACAATACTATGGGCGATACCGACACATCTGGAATACCAGTAGCGTCTCTAAGCGAGGTGATCAATCTATGCAAGTATTAGGCTGTGCCACACGCCGAGCGTTGAATAGACGAAGGTGATACAGATAGCTCTGTACTTTAGCTGTAGGTTCTCCACTTCCTCTCTCACCTTCCTGTTTCCCCAGCACAAAGAGCATGGCGACCAAATTACCTGACTTCAAGCATACGGCCGTGGACCAGATTCCGGAGATTCACTCTAGGCTCTATCAGACTTTCCATTCACACAAGACGAAGCCTCTGGAATGGCGCATCACGCAGTTGCGTAAGCTATGGTGGGCGATCAAGGATAGAGAGGACCAGCTGGGCGAGACGCTGCAGCAAGACTTGGGCAGGCCTTTCTACGAAGCCTACTTGACCGAGATTGGATGGGTGTTGAACGACATTATCTTCACCATCGACAACCTGAAGAAATGGTCCAAAGAGGAAAAGGCACAGGATGTTCCACTCACCATGATGCCTATGCGGCCTCGTGTCAGGAAGGAACCGTTAGGTGTCGTGCTTGTTCTAGGGTAAGCGCGAGTAATCAGGTTGCGCTGCAAGAATGCTAATATGAAGAGCAGCGCCTTCAACTTTCCCGTCCAACTCTCGCTCGGTCCCGTTATTGGAGCCATTGCAGCAGGCTGTACCGTTGTATTGAAGCCGTCCGAGAGCTCGCCGCACACAGCCGTCGTACTCCAAGAAGCCATGGCTGCTTCGCTCGATCCTTCTGCCTATGTATGCGTCCAAGGTGCAATCCCCGAAAGCACTGCTTTGCTCGAGTGCAAATGGGACAAGATATTCTACACTGGCTCTAGCACTGTGGGCAAGATCATCGCCAAAAAGGGTGCCGAGACTCTGACTCCTGTGACGCTCGAGCTGGGTGGGCGTAATCCTGCCATAATCACAAAGAATGCGGATCCACGTCTTGCTGCCAGAAGGTTGCTGTGGGCAAAAGGTCTAAATGCAGGCCAAGTCTGTGTTAGCCAGAACTACATACTCGTCGACAAAGACGTTCTCCCTTTCCTCGTCACCGAGTTGAAGAACGCCCTGCTCGAGTTTTATCCCAGCGGTCCCAAGGAGAGCAAAGATTATGGTCGCATTGTCAACCAGAAACAGTTCGACCGTCTCAAGCAGATGATCGAGTCCAGCAATGGCAAGATTCTTCATGGTGGTGAGATGGACCCCACGACCAAATACATTGAACCTACTATCATCCAGGTGTCTTCTACGAACGATTCTCTCATAGTCGATGAATCTTTTGGTCCTTTCATCCCTCTCCTTCCCGTTGAAAACCTCGACGAAGCAATCCGTATAGCCAACGAAGTTCACAGCACACCCCTTGGCCTTTACGCTTTCGGTAGCAACGCAGACACCTCGCGCATCCTCGACGAAACTCGCTCGGGTGGTGCTAGTATCAACGATGGCTTCTTCCATGCTTCGCTTCCCACTGTCGAATTCGGAGGCGTTGGTGACTCGGGCTCGGGCTGCTATCGTGGAAAAGCTAGTTTCGACTGCTTTACTCATCGTCGTGTTGTTACTTCCACGCCTGCTTGGGCGGAGAGTCTTCTCTCGGTCAGATATCCCCCATATGCGGGGAAGCTGACTAGCCTCAGGAGGATGAATGACATGAGACCAAACTTTGACCGCGAAGGCAAGCTGGTTGGCTTGAGATTCGTCTTGCAAACGATTGCCCTAGGTGGGAGCAATGTTAGCGCAGGCTTGAGGAGGTGGCTCGCTTTGGCACTAATGGTGCTGGGATTGAGACAGTACATGGGAAGACAAGCAAAGCTGTGAGACGTTCTCCAAGGATTTGTGGATGTCAGTAGGCTGTTGACTGTGTAGGCAAGCTTTTGATATGATTGAGCATGGGTGCAGGTACGTTGTTGTCTCAGTCAATATTTTGCATTTAAATGAATCATCTCTTCATGCTCGGCCAAACTAGTTCGCTAAGGAATGTATACATGTATACCTGCCTTCGATCGACGTCGAGACAACGAAGTCATATAGACAGTAACGCGGAATAGGCCGACGGCCATGGAGAATAGGTAGTGAAAACTCCAGGTCACATTGTTGTATTCGTGTTTTGGACATGTGGGGTGTGCAAAGGCGATGATCAATACTACTGCTACGATTATTGTTTCGAAGATGTGGATAGGTAACGAATCGTGATGATGAATGCACTATCCAGATAAAGTGGCCTGTGATCTCAGATCCACGATGCTTGAGATCGATTCATATGATAGACTACACCACGGGAACGGCGTTTGTGCGGGTTTGATCGATGGATTTTGTGCAAAACAAATATATATTCTGCACGTGCGGCTCTTACTTGCTAATTACTCATGCACGTCAGTTGCTGATACAGATCCGTCCTGACGCGTAAAATTTCCTAGTCAATGTGGATGGTGGATATTTATTTGCAACCACTCTTCGGCCATGACCGATGAACTTCCCCTGTTCTGAGCAGAATGTTTGCCGATCCGAAGCAGGGAAAGCGACAACGGAAAGCACGAAGGGCAACATATGGCGATTAGATGCGCGTCGAGGCCGCTTCTTTGAACCTTATGGTCATGCTGAATAGGTGACCGGACCAGGGCATTATTACTCAAACATCGAAGTGGACGATAAGGCCAAGAAACTTCCACGACTAAATTGCGGAGCGTGGTCGGTCATGGCCTGCAGGGGCATGCGCTCGTTGCGACTGCAGTATCCACACTGTTGGATGCTGTGTGTGGTATCTTCTTCCTGCCTTGATCACATTTTTTCTGTCATGATTCCTCACGAAGAGTCAAACAAAAGATGATGTACAAATCTCGGACCATAGAGGAACTTGCCAAGAAGTACCAAGCAATAGATCTACGTAATTGCTGTGTGAGTGGTATGTGGGGATAAATAAGGCAGGTATCTACATGGCAGAGCCTCCACGCAAATACGGTTTCGCCCCAGGCTTTTCTCAGCCGTGTCGAAGCCCTCGATGCGGTTAGAAAGCGAGACTGGAACCAACGGTTTGGTTGGCGATTCGTTATATCGGCGGAGGATTGAATTATGCATAGTTAGCCAATGCGATGGCGCCCCCGGCCATGGCCTGGAACAATCCTCTGGTCGATGCTGAATTGATTCAGTTGATGCCTTCCATTCCCCTTCAACACCACTTTCGTTGTGCGTCAGTCGGCAGCGCCTCCTACGACTCTGGCGATTTTTTGCTTTGTATACATCGGCACCTTTGATTGACTGCCCAAGCAGTCCTTGTGTCTTGTCATCGACTGACAAAGACTTTCGCATCGCAATGGCTTCGGCTGTATGCGGTGGACAGAGCGTTCTGCTCAGGCCTGCATCTGACGACGATGCACTGCGTGAGCAAGAAGCCTATCGGTCAGTTCGTTCGTTCGCTGCTGAAGCACCAGAGGATGGCTGGCTGAATCAATATTTCGCAGATACTATCAACCATTGAAGGACCTTCTCCAGTTCGACGAGCGCCATCTGCTGCCTGCAGAAACAAAGGCCAGATCTTCACCAGAGCGTTCTCTGAATGCCTTTGTGCAACTGGCTGCTCTCCGACTCAATGTCAGACACGCCTTTGTCTCGCTGATCGATCGCAAATATCAATATATCCTTGCCGAAGGTGTACAAGATCCCGCTCTGGCCAATCCAAGAAATACACTGTGGCTCGGTACTTCACGTTTTGAGAGGCTCAACACACCATGCGAGCTCGCAGCAGGATTACTAGTGCCCTCTGATGTTGCTGCTGCCACCATCGTCAAGGAGGGTGACGTTCTAGTCATCCCAGACATGTCCAAACATGAAGCCTTTGCGGCCCATGGTCTTGTCACTTCAGAACCCAATTCACGCTTCTATGCTGGTGTGCCCATCGTTTCGCCCAACGGCTATAACATTGGCGTTTTTTGTGCAATGGACG
The DNA here is from genome assembly GCA_026013035.2 of Dothideomycetes sp. NU30. Classification (NCBI taxonomy): domain Eukaryota; kingdom Fungi; phylum Ascomycota; class Dothideomycetes; species Dothideomycetes sp. NU30. The sequence continues at coordinate 274,394 of BSBH01000012.1, read as the reverse complement.
ATTCCCCCAGATCTGGACTCAGCCCTTCAGAAACCGAATTCATGCAAGAGATGGCGGTCACAGTCATGAGCCATCTGGAGATGGTCAGGGCACAGGCAGAACTTGTACGGTCACAAGCCATGGTCTTTGGACTCGGATCTTTTGTCGATGGTAAGGCTAGTCTGAAGGATTGGTGGGATCATGTCAGCTCCAATCACTCTAACCACCGTCGACCACGCACACATCGGGCTCAAAAGGGCGGCCGACCCCAGAGCAGATCTTCTGCCGCGAACGTCGTGAATCGTACACGAGAAGGGTTGCCCAAAGCTGCGTCCTCCGCTTCTTCTACATCAAAACCTCATATCATATCAGGCCAGTCTATTGGTATGGCAGACACCCGTCGTGACTCCTCCCAGTTCGCATCGCCATCCAAAAGCGCTCTCCAAGATCAATCAGAGTCTGCGAATGAGTTGCAGGAAGGTTCTATTTCGACCGATGTCAGAGGTACCTTTCAAAGGGCGGCTGAGATCATTCGTGAGTCTGTCGACGTGGATGGTGCTGTCTTCCTTGACGCCTCCGTTGGCACCTTTGCTGGTCTGGTCGATGGGATTGAGCAGCACAAACTATCGCGCCGTGCGTCGTCCTCGACCGTTTCGAGTGTTTCTGCTGTGCCTGCAAAGGCTCCCATGTCTGTAGACGACAAGCCATGCATTCAATTCGGCAGTTCATTGTCCGAGACACAGTCTAGCTTGTCTATCGCAATGCATGAAAGATTTCTGCATACATTACTTGCAAGATATCCCAAAGGCCGAGTCTGGAACTTTACAGAGGCTGAGGACAATACAGACGAGCTCAATGGAATTCCTGACTTCACTCCCCGCATTAGAGACACCGTCGTGAGGAGAGGTAAGCGTTGGAGAGAACGTAGAAGACTTCGTCAACTCTTTCCAGGAGCTCGCAGCTTGGGCTTGGTTGGCATGTGGGATTCACATCGAAGTAGATGGTTCGCGGGCTCAATTATCTGGACATGCAGCCCGACGCGCATCTTGAGTCCTGATAACGAGCTGAATTATATGGTGGCGTTTGGCCAAAGTATCATGGCCGAGATTGCAAGGATAGATGTCAAGATGGCAGACAGAGCCAAAGCGACCTTCATCTCGTCCATCTCCCACGAGCTACGTACACCACTACACGGTATCATGGGTAGTTCTGAGTGTTTACAAAGTACCAATCTTGATGCATTCCAGTCAGGCCTTATCAGTACCATTGAGACTTGCGGCAAGACTCTTCTGGACACTTTCGACAATCTTCTCAGTTTCGCCAAGATCAACAACCTCACAAGAAGCTCAAATTACCGGCGTCCATCTGTGGCCACAGTGAACAGTGACTCGTCTCGAAACGCCGTGGATGCGGTTCAAGCTCCCGTGGACCTGAGTGTGTTGGTAGAAGAAGTCATCGACACGGCTTTTGCAGGCAATGAGTTTGTACGGGTCACTCCTATCAGAAGCGGACTGGCGACTGGAGGCGTTGTGCCTTCTGAACTTCGTGGAGACCCTCTACGAGCCCTGGCTTCCCTGGATGTAGTTTTTGACTACGACACCAGCAAGAATTGGACCTTTATGAGTCAAGCAGGTGGCTGGATTCGGGTAGTCATGAACCTCGTCGGCAACAGTCTGAAATACACTGAATCGGGCAGTGTCACCGTCCGCTTGGATGCAGAGGACTTGTTAGAAGCGGAAGAGGATGAAGACGTACAAGTAGTACTGACCGTCAGTGATACTGGCAAAGGCATGACAGAAGAGTTCCTGCGAACAGGAGTCTTTTCACCCTTTGTCCAAGAAGACCCCCTTTCTCCTGGTACCGGACTCGGCTTGAGCATTGTACGTCAAATCACGACCCAACTTGGTGGCACCATATCTGTGCAGAGCAAAAAGGGGCAAGGAACGCAAATACAGATAGTAGTCCCAATGGCACGAGCAGGTACGCTTTCGGCCCCACACAAACCATCACTGGTGCCTACCGTCACGGATAATCTACACCGAAAGCGTGTAAATCTTGTTTGCCACAACGAAGAGCAAAAGGGTGCCGCACTACTCGAGGGAGTCTGCAAAAAGTGGTTTGGCGTTGAACTGAGTCGCAGCGTCGAGCCCCTGGAAGCCGATCTCTACATTTTCACCAAGAAGCAAGCGGAAACATGGGCGACTTATCTGGCTGCGAAACCCTCATATCCAAATATCTTGGCTACAAAGCCAGTGATTGTTTGTTGCGAAGGGTTTGCTTCTGCTCACGCCTTGAAGTCATCGAACTCTCTGGCTTCTATCAATTGCTGCGTCGAGTATCTGTCTCAGCCACTGGCGCCGAACAAGTTTGCAAAGACGCTTGAACAGTGTCTAGAACGCATTGCCGATTGCGACGTGATGGGTCCAGATGGCAGCGCTCACGGTTCACGATCTGGATCACCCGCTCCGAGAGGATTATTACGAAGACCACGAAGCTGTCGCACTTGCTCCAATCTTTCCATCACTAGCAAAGAGTCCAACCCTGAAGTGGTCCCTTACACGCCATCCGAGGAAGTAGGTCAAGAAGCGCTCATGAGCCAATACAGACAAGCGACGGAAGCCGACATTGCCGAGAAGAAGCTGGCCAGCACCAGATTGACCCAGAGAATAGAAGTGGAAAAGCCACTGTTGCAGTCACCAACAAGCGCAACCGCCAACGTGATGAAACCTTCCTCTTCCGCTCCAAGTGTCTCCGTCCTGATCGTGGATGATAACAACGTGAACGCCAACCTACTAGCCACCTTCATGAAACGACAAAACCACGCCTACGACACGGCGATTAATGGATTAGAAGCATTGCAGCTGTACCAAATAGCCAGCGATCCGACACACACACCTCGCAATAATTCCGTCTCCTCAACAACCACAGAAACCCACAACATACAAAAGTCAACCCCTACACCCATAACCCGACCCCAACCTTCCCTTCTCAGAGCCTCAGCTTACGATTACATTTTGATGGACATAAACATGCCGGTCATGGACGGCTTAGAATCGACCCGGCGGATACGGGCGTTTGAGAGGAGTAAAGGGTTGAGGCCTGCCACCATTGTTGCCCTGACGGGCATGGCGAGCAGTGAAGCACAGAACGAGGCTTTTGGCAGCGGTGTAGATTTGTTTCTGACGAAGCCGGTGAGGTTGAAGGAGTTGTTGAAGATTTTGGAGGGGAAGAGGGATGGGGAGAGGTCGTAGTTGGGATTGGGGGTGGAGGGAAGGAATTAGGTGAGGCTGTTGTATATACTCGATAAGGGACTTGTGGTGACGATTGACGATACTTGCTCTGTTAATATTGAATGGGTGGAATAGATGATTATAGAAAAGACTGTTGAGTTCTACTCTACCTCTATATCTTTGATGTCTTTGTGCCTGTTTTCAAGGTGTTCTCGCCTACGAGGATATTGGAGATGAAGCGAATTGCTTCCTTCTTCATCTTGTCGGTGTACTCATGTCCAGCCTCATCATCAACGATATCCTCAAGCGTAGTGTTTTGATCGTTGAATAATCCCGCTTTCTTCTCCAACCCTTCCTTGAGGAAATTCAGGAAGGGCAGACCGCAAGCATACGGCACGAGTTTATCCTTTCCACCCGACAAACACAAGAGACGCTTCCCACCCAACCTTTCCCTAATCGACTGGCTCCTCGACAGCTTCTCCTTATCCCAAAGCTGTGACGAAGAACCCATGAGCAAAGCAGCGGGGTCCCATTTCTTGGTCGTTTCCACAAGTCCCTTTGGATAATCCTTGGAACCCAGGAACGTCTTTCCCTCGGAAGAAGTGTACGACTCGAGTTTTGATTTGCGGGCTCGGTCGGTCATTAGAGCCTGGTAGTCTGGACATCCGATGATAATGACCGCGGCTGTTATGCGTGGGTCATGGAGTATAGAATGCCATGCCGCATGACCTCCCAAGGAAATCCCGAGGACCAGATGTTGAGTGATTGTGTGCGGCGAGTTTGGCTCGGGGAAGATATAAGAGGATAGGTAGTCAATCAACGTTGAGGTGTCGAGCGCAGTGCCATTGAAGATTGAAAACATGTCTTGAGCATGAGTGGAATTGCCTTTCTTCCAACTCTGGTTGGCGAGGGGGGTTATCTCTCTGGTGCCGTGGTTTCTTTGGTCAAAGGAGATTGCGATTAGGCCTTTGGATTTTGATACGGGTAGGTTGTTGTGGTGTGAGATGTGAGAGGCAGCGATGGGAGCCATTAGGGATTGCGTTTGCAGACGGGGATGCAGGAGCCAGAGACATGTTACTTGGGAGGCTGTTGGGGAGAGTTCGGAGAGGCCGTAGACGGTTGTTTCGAGGCCGGCTATTGTGTAGGATTTTGAGGAGACGGATGACATGGTTGTAGTGGTTTAGAAGAGGCGATCAGGCGATGAGAACACTAAGTGAGATTGTAGAGGTGAGAGATATGGAAAGTTGAGAGGTGCTACGGGCAATGTCTGGATTGTTCTATTGGTAGGTAGCCATGAGGAGTAAGTAATACACGAAAACAAAATGATGATGCCGAGGATAGCGGGGAGAATTATCGCCGTCTAACTCCGAAGCAGAAGCTGTCGGCAAAAGACCTTGATTGTGTCATGTCATTCTTGCTTGTCATCCGCACATGAAACCGACAGCTTCAAGACAGCTTCGACTGCAATAATGACCGACCACAGTAATAAACACGACAGGCTACTTGTAGTCAAACATGTAAGTGTGTATGCAGGCATCTAGTGTCGTGTCCCCACACAACTCGTTCAGCTCATCAATCCAATTGCAAGAACGAATCATGGCTGAGTGTTGAGAACAATGACTGTTATCTGCCGACATCGGTAACCTGGAATAATAGTCACAACCCCCGCAAAAAAACATGCGACTGACAACATTTCTGTTTCCTCGATTCTTTTTTCCCGAGGTCCAAAGGCTGTCTCGTGTCTCGCTGTCTCGTTTGTACCTGTATTGCTCGCATATTTGTCTCCCTCTCTTAGCCAGCCCATCATGAGCGCCTCCCTCCGCCCCGCCGCATCCCGTAGCATCTTTGCCAACGCTTCCTCCACCGTCCGCCCATCTTTCATTTCCAGACCAGCATTCGCAGCTATCGAGCAGAGACGAAGGATGGCTGCTTTCAACAAGATCAAGGTCAAGAACCCCGTCGTCGAGTTGGACGGCGATGAGATGACCAGAATCATCTGGCAAGACATCAAGGACAAGTTCATCCACCCTTACCTCGACATCGACCTCAAGTACTACGACTTGGGTCTTCCCTACAGAGATGAGACCAACGACCAGGTCACCATTGACGCTGCCGAGGCCATCAAGAAGTACTCTGTCGGTGTCAAGTGTGCTACCATCACCCCTGACGAGGCTCGTGTCAAGGAATTCAACCTGAAGAAGATGTGGCTCTCCCCCAACGGTACCATCAGAAACGCCCTTGGAGGCACCGTCTTCCGCGAACCTATCGTCATTCCCCGAATCCCCCGCCTTGTGCCCGGCTGGAAGCAACCCATCATCATTGGCCGTCACGCCTTTGGTGACCAATACCGCGCCAAGGACCTTGTCATCAAGGGCGAGGGCACCCTGAAGATGGTCTTCACCCCCAAGGGCGGCCAGCCTGAGGAGATTGAAGTCTTCAACTTCCAAAAGAACCACCAGGGCGGTGTCGCTCAGACCCAGTACAACACCGACGAGAGTATCTCAGGCTTTGCCCACGCAAGTTTCAAGCTGGCCATCAGCAAGAAGCTGCCTCTGTACATGAGCACCAAGAACACCATCCTGAAAAAGTACGACGGCAGATTCAAGGACATTTTCCAAGAAATCTACGACAAGGAGTACAAGGCCGACTTTGAGAAGGCTGGAATCTGGTACGAGCACCGTCTCATCGACGACATGGTCGCCCAGATGATCAAGAGCGAGGGTGGCTATATCATGGCCCTGAAGAGTGAGCAGCCTTGCACTTTGTTTATATGAAGAGACTCATCTTTACTGACAAAACACAACAGACTACGACGGTGATGTTCAGTCAGACATTGTCGCCCAAGGCTTTGGCAGTTTGGGTCTCATGACTTCGGTCCTCATCACCCCTGACGGCAAGACCTTTGAGGCCGAAGCCGCCCACGGCACCGTCACCCGTCACTTCCGCGAGCATCAGAAGGGCAACCCCACTTCGACCAACCCCATCGCTTCCATCTTCGCCTGGACCCGTGGTCTTGCCAAGCGTGGTGAGCTTGACAACACCCCCGAGGTCGTCAAGTTTGCCGAGAGTCTTGAGGAGGCTTGCGTACACGTTGTCAACGAGCAGGGCATCATGACTAAGGATCTTGCTTTGGCATGCGGAAAGAAGGGCAAGGATGACTATGTTACCACTGGCGCTTACCTCGACGCTGTTGAGAAGCGCATGAAGACTGTCTTGCAGGCCAAGCTGTAGATGTGTATATTGTTCTTCTTTTTTTTTTCTGTTATATAGATACCTCCTGGATATGACAGTCATGTTTGATGTGTACCGAAGCTACAGTAGTACTTTTTGCTTGCCAGATCATAAACATTGCACGAGATCTAGTGAGCGGGGTTCGGTCACAAGAGACCCAGAGACAAGGGTGAGGGCGGGGCATGGTACTTGTAAACTGCTGACGGTCGTTTGTATCTTCCAAGTGTATGAATTAGGCGACCAGGTACATGTATATATATGGACTGTATGGCCCTGCATCTGCAACACGGATCTCACTTGTTATCCTCTTCCACGGCTCTGGGATTTCTCTACCTTCGGAAAGCAACAGCTTTCTCGCTTACAAGAGTACTACAATGCACAAGCACAATCCCGATACGTAACGACAGTGCAGCCATCCGTGAAGCAAATCTTTCATATGCATATGCACCAGCCCATCGGAACCAAACATGAACCCCGATGGTTTCGAAAATAGCAAAACCATGGAGTCACAAAAGCACAACGGTTGCGGAGATGCCGACGCCGGACTTTGAGCCGTTCAATCAGATGGGTGCAAGATGTGCTAGAGGGAAAAGAAAACACAGAGAGAGGGCATCACGCGATAGCACAGGAGCGGTGAGATGAATGAAGATATGAGGTCTACCAACGGGGACTTAGTACGATATTACGCGATGCAGCACGAGAAGAAGAGGAAAAAATAACCTGAGATATCAGAAAGCTCGGGCCAAAGTAGTGACGACAGTTGGGTGGTGCCTTCCCCAGGTTTGCCAGCTTGTCAAGAAGTAATAGTGGATGCAAGAACGTCAGACACGATTGCAGGGCCGGCCCTGAGATGAGGGCTGATAGGGAAGGTACGAGGGTACCTACGTCAACGCAGAGTGGGTTTTTTCACCTCGTCCCAATTCACCATCGGCTCTTGACCACTTCCATCTCAATTTCTCTGATTGCTTTCTACTGCTCCTGTCATCAACCACATCATCTTCCTCTCGCACGACACGAAGTTGTCCCACACTAAGCTGACCTAACTGCCCTGTCACTACAGAAACCTATTCTGACAGCTGCATATTGTTCTTGATCCCCATCTTCCCAACAAAGCACAACGACCACAGCTACTCGACCTCCACCCTATAGTACCACAACCCGATGAGCTCGACACATCACCCAAACGGCAACGGCGATCGCGCCAGGCAAGGCTCATTGGATCCGATCCATGCCAGCTCGGTCAGCGATCAGCTCAAGCACTCACTCAACCTGAACCCTGTTGCTGCCCCCGCGCCTGCCTCCATACCTGAGCACGCTGTTCCCCAAGACAACATCACACCCTTGACAGCCGCGCCATCTGTGGGTGCAGCAGCAACGGCAGCACGTACTCGCAAATCGTCCGGTGCTGCCCAGGACCTCGACCCTTATTCGGCTTCCGACGTCTATTATGGCGCTTCTCACAGCAAGAGAAACGTTGCAAAGGCCCGGACCTACTCGGCTGTGAGTGTCACGCATGATTGCCATGATCAAGATGGCTGATGCTGACTTTGATGTGACACCAGGTTGATCCCCGTGCCCGTCATAGCATCGCCGCTGCACTTAACAATCACAACGCCCCACGCCGTCTCAGTCACGGTCAGTATTCAACCATCAACGCTCCCTCAGCGAAGCAATCGAGCTGACAGTTCTCTTCTCCAGACGAGCAGGGTGATCAACCACGCAAATACCTCCTCGATGTTGCTCAGACTCTCGAGACACTGCTGTCACGCGAGGACTCGGACAGAAACGAGCAGATCACCGTCGAAGACGTGGGCCCCAAGACGCTCAATGTCGGCACTGCTGGCTCGGGCGGCTACAGGAAAATCGACATTCGCGGCACATACATGTTGTCCAACTTACTGCAGGAGCTTACACTGGCCAAGGAGCACGGTCGTAAGCAGATTGTTCTGGATGAGGCCCGTCTCAACGAGAACCCCGTCAACCGCCTGTGCCGTCTTGTCAAGGACTTCTTCTGGCCCAACTTGACCCGTCGCATTGACGGTCACAACATTGCGATTGTCGGCAAGGACAGCAAGGATTGGACGGACCACCCACGTCCCCGTATCTACGTCCCTCGTGGCGCTCCGGAACAGCACGCCTACTACACCAGAATCGCCCGCGAGCATCCTGATATGGATCTTGATGTTCAATGGCTGGCTGCCGATCCTGGTAACGAGGAATACGTTCGCGATCTGATTGATGCTCCCGGTCTCTTGGCCCTCGAGGTCAAGAGAGTCAAAGACACCGCAAAAGGTGAGCCAGATTATGAGGGCCTCCCATTCGTCGTCCCCGGTGGCCGCTTCAACGAGCTCTATGGCTGGGACAGCTACATGGAGACGCTCGGTCTGCTGATCAACAATCGAGAGGATCTGGCAAAGTCCATGGTCCAGCACTTCTGTTTCTGCATCAAGCATTACGGCAAGATCCTCAATGCAAACAGAACCTACTATCTGTGCCGTACCCAACCTCCCTTCCTGACTGACATGGCTCTCCGCGTTTACGAACGCATCAAGGACCAGCCTGACGCCAAGGAATTCTTGAGAACCGCCATGCTTGCAGCTATCAAGGAATATTACAGTGTATGGACAGCGACCCCTCGTCACGACCCCAAGACCGGCCTCTCACGCTATAGACCTGACGGTATTGGCGTACCGCCAGAGACCGAGGCCTCTCACTTCGTTCACGTCTTGGAGCCGTACTGCAAGAAGCACAACATGACTTTCAAGGAATTCGTCCGTGCCTACAACTTTGGCAAAGTACATGAGCCTGAGCTCGATGAGTACTTCTTGCACGATCGTGCAGTGCGTGAGTCTGGTCACGATACCTCCTACCGGTTGGAGGGCACCGCAGCCGACCTGGCCACGGTCGACTTGAATTCGCTGCTTTACAAGTACGAAACTGATATCGCTCGCACCATCCGCAACTACTTTGGTGATTCACTGCCGATTCCTGCCGACTTCTGTGTTGGGGACATGAAGCCTGGACACGTCGAAACATCGTCAACATGGGACCGCCGTGCCAAGCGCCGCAAGCAAACCATGGACAAGCTCATGTGGGACGAAGAACGGGGCATGTTCTTCGACTACGACACTGTCAGGAACAAGCATACCGGCTACGAATCAGCCACCACTTTCTGGGCCATGTGGGCAGGTGCTTGCACTCCTCGCCAAGCTGGTGTTCTCGTCGAGAAGGCCCTTCCTCTTTTCGAAGAGGCCGGTGGTCTGGCAGCTGGTACTGAGAGGTCACGTGGCGAGACTGGTTTGAGTCGCCCCAATCGTCAATGGGATTACCCCTATGGCTGGGCACCACAGCAGATCCTTGCCTGGACTGGTTTGATCAGATTCGGTTACGAGGCCGAAGCCCAAAGACTCGCATACCGCTGGGTCTACATGGTCACCAGAGCATTCGTCGACTTCAATGGTATTGTCGTTGAAAAGTACGATGTATGCAACCCAGCCCATGCACACAAGGTGTCAGCCGAGTACGGCAACCAGGGCGCTGGCTTCAAGGGCGTTGCCAAAGAAGGGTAAGTCATGGTCTGAATTAATTTTGCATCGCACCTGCTAACAGCTACACAGTTTCGGATGGGTCAATGCCAGTTACGTTTACGGTGTCACCATTGTCAACGCGCACATGAAGCGTGCTCTTGGCGCTCTCACTCCTTGGGAGACATTTGCGAAATCCACCGAAGCATCTTACTAGATGGACATATACCCTATGACTGACGCTGCAAAGCACATATTGTTTTCGACGGCTACGACACGCATTATGAAGGTAGCAATGATTCCTCAGCTACACGATTTTTCTTAAACATTACAAAGACCAAGATGATTCAGATCATTGTTTGGATATGTATATTCTACAGCTCCAAGAGGTAGAAGTGCAATTATGATTGAGAAAGCGAGCAATGGAGCGACATTGACCTGAGATAGTTTAACATGAGGTTTCCGAATCAAGTTCATATTTCTAATGATTTCTACTGCGTAGTTGATTGTGCCAATTCTACAATCGAACTACTTCTGGACATGTCATTGACAAGGCGTAGCCCGAGGTCGGGATGGACTTGCCCTGTTTGAGGGCGCTCCGATATATAGTGCCCGCCCAAGCCGGTGCCGTTAACCGGGTTCCGTGGAAATGCGGAAATCTGCCGCCACACGATCCAAACGAGATTGCCGAGTATAGAGGGCCATAATAGACGGGTTGAACAACAATGTCCTGAGGACGAACAGGTTGTTACTACAATTGTACAATGAGCGTAGCTGTTAAGTTATAAAGGTCCAGTAAATAAAGTCTAATTTGTGATGGGATTGCTATCAACTGACGATCGCAGCATGGTATTTAGCCAGGTGGGGTGTTGTCCGAAAGTATCGATGTAACAGTACAACTGCGATATTGGGCTAAGCTTCTTTTTTTCTATGGCGGAATCATGGCGACGGCCAGCGTCGGCCAACTTACCGCAGTTTTACAGTGATTCATAGTTTTGTTGCAGCTATTTTCGTGTTCTTTTCTTCGTCTGTTGAGCTCTGTAGTGTTGTGCTTCTTTCTTTCTCTCTTTTTTTCGTTCTCCTTCCATATCTTGTGTCTTTGCTAGACCCAAGAACTGTCGATCCCTCTTTAGCACCACACATTACAAGGGAAAAAGGCCTCAAGAAGGCAATAATCTGGAGAAGAGAGCCCCACAATCCTACACTTTTACCACGGCTATACTCGAGTGTAGCAGGGTACTTCCAGGAATCAGACCATTAAGGACGAATGCCAGGAGATCAATGGTGCCGTTAGAAGCATACCATCCTGACGACGCTTCTCCTCGTCCTATCTTTCCATATCTCGACTCCAGTCTACAATCATGACAAGTGAAAAATTAAAGCCCGATGATGCGATTCTACCATCACCGACTCATACTTCGGCCTCCGATTCCGACGCAGATACAGATTACGAAACGCAATCAATCAGACATAATCAAGAGAGGGACAATCGTTTGGAACCAGTGCGAAGTTATGCTTCGGGAGCGGAGGGATATCTAGGAGAAGGATACGACAAAACATTACGGCGTAATGTCACGGGAGCGACTCTCGCAACGATACAGACCAGCGATCCGAATTTTGAGGTCGACTGGGAAGACAATGATCCTGAGAATCCGCGTAATTGGAGTTTGGCTTACAAGGCTCTTGTCGTGTTTGCCATGAGTTATTCGACGACCGTCACAGTGCTTTTCTCGACTTCATACACAGTGACGGTGGGGAAACTGGAAGACGTGTTCGATGTAGGACATCTGGTCGCTTTGCTCGGCTTAACGACATATCTTCTGGGTATGGCGGCGGGAAGTACTGTTCTGGCACCGTTATCCGAAATGTATGGGCGAAGACCCGTATATGTGATATCGACAGCCATTTTTGTCATTCTGATCTTGCCTTGCGCGTTGGCGACGAATATCGAGGCACCGCTGGTTTCAAGATTCTTTGGCGCTTTTGCGGCGGCGAGTTTGGTTAGTAATGCGCCGGGCAGTATCAATGATATTGTCACGGAGAATTATCGTGCATTTGCTTTTAGTATTTGGAGTATTGGTCCTTTGAACGGACCGGTTATTGGACCGATCATCGGAGGATTTACCTTCCAATATCTTGGTTGGCGATGGTAAGCATCTGGGCGGATGTCGAGAAGTATGGAAGGGGTTTCTTTACTAATGTTTTCACAGGACTAATTGGCTCGTTATGATTCTGGCTGGCGTTGCTTGGGTCTTCGTTTCCATCTGCAAAGAAACCTATGAGCCGACGCTTTTGCGCAGACGTGCTGCGAAGCTCAGGAAGGAGACTGGAGACAATCGGTATTGGAGTCGATACGATGATAAGAAAGCTTTCTGGCCACTTCTCAAGGTCAACTTGAGCAGACCGTTTGTTTTGATGGTGACTGAGCCAATCTGGTAAGTGACAGTTCATGTTACATCTATCTTCTATGAGCTAATGAGGAAAACAGTATATTCTGGGATGTCTATGTTGCCATTGTCTACGGCACGTTGTATCTGTCGTTCGTCGCTTATCCTATTGTCTTTCAACAACAGCGTGGATGGTCACCCGGTCTAGGAGGTCTCGCTTTCATTGGCATTGGAATCGGCAACCTTACTACCATCGTCTCTGAACCTCTGTTACGCCGCATGATCAACTCTCACAAGAGAGATCCCGAGACTGGGCTCATCCCTCCCGAAGCCATGGTGTCGGTCATTTGCATCGGCGCTGTCAGTCTGGCTTGCGGTGAGCTTTGGTTTGCTTGGACCTGCACTCCCAACGTGCATTGGGTCCTCCCTATCCTCGCAGGTATACCCTTTGGCGCCGGAAACGCTGCCGTTTTCATCTACTCAAACAACTACATGGTTCATAGTTACAGCACATACGCCGCATCCGCTCTAGCAGGCAACGCAGTCCTCCGTTCCATCATGGGTGCAGTTCTACCTCTTGCCGGATCCGCAATGTACACAGCTCTAGGATCCAATTGGGCCGGTACAGTGCTCGGTCTTGTGGAAATGGCTTGTGTGGCTATCCCAGTGGTATTTTACTTTTACGGCGCAAAGATCAGGAGTCAGAGTACTTTGATCAGACAGATGCAAGAGGAGAAGAGAAGGGCGGATGACAAGAAAGCGAGAGCGTTGTCCAAGATGGAAAAGGAAGCTATCAAGAGGGGAGATGCTGAGGCCGCGGGAGGAAGTGCTAATAAACCTGGTGCTGCGTTGGCAGAAGAGGAGGATCTGGAAAGAGGTATTGCGGCTAGGTGAGATGAGTGAGATATAATTGTCTTTGTAACCTGTGGGTTTTAGCGTGGTGTTTTTCGGAGTACCAGGCACTTTATCATGGGTTGCACGGAGGGGTACTCGAGTGCTTTTACCAGCACACAACATAGACAATTCGTTGGTCGCTGAACCAACAAATACATTGGTTACCACTCACGTCTTTCCGACTAGTCATTTTCAATCTCTACTCGGCCAACATCCGATGGCATAATCACATTTTCCCCGACTGACAGTGTCTCTGATGCCCTTTTGACCGCGCACTGCGTAATAAAAAAAAAATGGCCCCAGGAATTGCCTCGGTCAAACTCGGCCCCCTCTACGACCCCAGAATTCTTCATGTGAAGCAACCCCAGGTTTTTTGCTTAGCAGCTAGCCTCGGATGAAGGGGACGTCGGCGAGTTGTAACGTCTGCCGAACACATGCCAAACGTCATGGGCCATGTATTTTTTGTCATTTCGCAGCAAAGGAGAGCTCTTGAAAGCTTCCACCGAGGTTCAAGGATCTCTCGATGAAGTTCTCGAGCTGGATGACTCGGTCAAGTAGCTCTACCATTGGCTGCTCTCAAAGTCTGTTACGTTTTGTACCTCTAGCCCGATTCGTTCCGGATGACCATTTCTTGATCAATATTGTGTGAGTAAGTCGTATGGTTCAAAAGAAGCGTGAGACCATCTCTCGATGATAGATGTTTATATAACGTTCCCCCCTCCCCACCTTTCCATTTTCCTTTTGGTTCCTTATTCTGGTTGTTACATCTGAAAGTTTGTATCAAACAAACGTCACGACTATCATATACTTGCAGCGACAAGAAAGCTACTCTCGAGATCAATAATAGCTTGATACACGCCTCTCTGACACCTCGATCATCTAACCGTCAAACTGGCATCAGAAAGACTCAAGAGTATTCTTGGTCACGTCAAGCAGGCTTTACCCAATATGTCTTCTACGGACCACGAAGAGCAGCAGTTTCAGGATGAGATTGCCTCCATCAAGCAATGGTGGTCAGCTCCTCGTTGGAGATACACCAAGCGTCCTTTCACAGCCGAGCAGATTGCCAACAAAAGAGGCAACCTAAGGATTGACCATCCTAGCAACGTTCTTTCCAAGAAACTGTGGGACATTGTCGAGAAGAGATTTGCTGTATGTATGACGTCTGAAGAATAACAACGTTCAATGCTGATGAATTGGATAGCAAAAAGATGCTAGTTTCACATATGGCTGTCTCGATCCCGTCATGGTAACTCAGATGGCCAAGTACATTGATACCGTCTATGTTTCCGGATGGCAGAGTTCGTCTACCGCATCTTCGACAGACGAGCCCGGACCAGATCTTGCAGACTACCCTTACACTACTGTGCCCGACAAGGTACAACACCTCTTCATGGCACAGCTCTTCCACGACCGCAAGCAACGAAACGAAAGACTATCCGCACCCGCCTCTGAACGCTCAGGTCTTCCCAGCGTCGACTACCTTCGCCCCATCGTTGCCGATGCAGACACTGGTCACGGTGGCTTAACAGCCATCATGAAGCTCACCAAGCTCTTCATTGAGAAAGGAGCTGCAGGCATCCACATCGAAGATCAAGCCCCTGGTACAAAGAAGTGTGGTCACATGGCCGGCAAGGTCCTTGTCCCTATCGCCGAACACATCAATCGCCTCGTCGCCATCCGCGCCCAAGCCGACATAATGGGCAGTGATCTCCTCGCCGTCGCCCGTACCGATTCCGAAGCCGCAACCCTCATAACCTCCACCATCGACCCCCGTGACCACGGTTTCATCCTCGGGGCCACAAACGCCGCGATCCAACCTCTCTCCGAACTCATGGGTGCCGCCGAAGCAGCAGGCAAGTTCGGTGCCGAACTTCAAGCCATCGAAGACAACTGGACCGAACAAGCCAAGCTCAAGCTCTTCGATGAAGCCGTCGAGGACACCATCAACGCTGGCGTCCACGTCAACAAGGCCGAGATGATCGCCCAATATAAGCTCGCCAGCAAAGGCAAGAGTAACTCTGAGTCCAGAGCTATTGCGAAGGGCTTGACCGGCGTGGATGTCCACTTTGACTGGGAAGCCGCCCGCACACGCGAAGGCTACTACCGCTACCGCGGCGGCTGCCAATGCGCCATCAACCGCGCCATCGCCTACGCACCCTACTGCGACATGATCTGGATGGAGTCAAAACTCCCCGACTACGCTCAAGCCCAAGAGTTCGCCGAGGGCGTGCATCAAGTTTGGCCCGAGCAGAAGCTCGCTTACAACTTGTCACCTTCGTTCAACTGGAAGACTGCCATGAGCACCGAGGATCAAGAAACATACATCAAAAGACTTGCCAAGTTGGGTTACTGTTGGCAATTCATTACTTTGGCTGGTCTGCACCAGACTGCTTTGATTGCGGATACTTTCAGCAAGGACTTTGCCAAGAGGGGTATGAGGGCTTATGGCGAGACGATTCAGAGTAAAGAGCAAGAGGTATGTTGTTTCCCCTTCCTCCCTTTTCCTTTTTTTTCCCTTTGCTTCTATGAAGGTGACATTTACTAATTCGTGTTTGTGTTTTATAGCAAGGCGTTGATGTCCTCAAACATCAGAAATGGTCCGGAGCAAACTACGTGGATGAGCTGCTCAAGATGGTCTCGGGTGGTGTCAGCAGTACCGCTGCCATGGGCAAAGGTGTCACCGAAGATCAATTCAAGGCCGTGGATCGTCCTGGTGAGGCTGGCTACAAGGCTGAGACCAACCATTAGATAATGATTGAAATGGTGGTTATGTCGTTTTCAAGATAGCGAAGTGTTCATGTTAGAACTATTTCTCTCGATGACTTTCTGGCTTGCTTGCTCTATTCTCTTTCTTTTTCTTTTTTTTTTTCGCGAAAACGAAATTCCCTGTATGGTTTGCGTGCTATCTTGTTTATGCCGTACAGTGGTTGCGTACAAACTTGAGCAAGCATGTTTACATCTCATTAGCTTATCCAATACCCGTCCTACATAGGTAGCTTGATGGGAAAGAGCCTCCGATCATGTCGTTCTCAATTCACGAAACCATCTTGTATCTGTCTATACACTTCAAGCATCTCTCCGACGGACAATCTTCCCAACTGATTCGATTCAAGTATCGAGGGTTCAGCTCTCCAATAGGACAGGTGTTATCGTTCAGGCTTGGTAACGTTTATAGCTGTTTTGTGGAGAGGGAAAGACGTTGAGAAGGGTTCACTGTATGCGTCGGTGAGACATTCTTTACGGCTTATGATCTTAGCATGGGATGATGCCTTGTTTCTGGGTTTCCTGATTCAAAGATCAAGGACGGGAATAAATATGTCTGTTGTTCGGCTCATGGGTCATCAATGAGTATTGACGAGAATAGTGCTCTTAATGCTGTCTGTCTACCCAGAGATCGTGTTAGGTCTGTAGCCTTGCGCTATGCGTGCACAACGTTTCTATGCCCTCCCGATAATACTCAATTCTAGACTTATTATCATGGTACTTATAGAGTTCAGAGTTACTGCAGTGACATGACTTTGCATCAGTACACAATCAGACTGTGACTCAAGGAACAAACATGTCAGGTTGCCAAGGGTCTAATTAACCGTCATGTTGTATCTGCCGTCGAACTGTTTTGCTACTTCAACGTGTATAATGGAAAGGTGGTCTGGGGTCTTGAGATCGAGGCTACGATGATGGTGGATGAGTTATGTCATTGGCGATTCATGGAGATGAGGCGGATGCTGCAGCGTTAGTTGCATATAGATTTCCCTGGGACTCTGGGCTCTGGTGGGATGGTAGCAGGAATAGATAGTTATTGCTTTCATACAGAACAAGCACGCGACTGCCCTGGGACCGGGTCATATCGACGATGCTGATGTACAATTAGAGCTTACGATAACATCATGCGCAGCATTCGGACCTTATCCTCAAGTAATTTCCACTTTGGCTCGGCACGCCCATATTTACTACAGCTCTTCGTGTTCCGTGGAAGCTACGAAGTGTGGTTGACTTGTTGTTGTTGTTGTTGCATGAGGACGAACCTTAAATGCGGACTGCCGCCTTTGGCAAAGTCGAGAATTCTTGCCGTTGCAAAGCGGCCCGGCTTGAATGCCATGGAGTTTATTTTGTATCCCAAAATTTGGAGGAAGGTGCAATCGTGCCTAATTCCTTTGACCTCGAAATTGTGGACACAAAGTTTGAACGTCCGGTAGTCAGAATACTGCCAAGGCGGCCTTACATGTATTACAGTACAATGAAGTGGTCTGGCTGCCTCGGGACTTAACATGAGACATCGATGTTATCGAATGGATGAATATCGGTACCAGTTGTGCGAGCACATTTGTCGTGCTCTTGCTATGACCATCTTGTGATGATCCACAGATTTGACACTGATATGTAAGAGAACAATGCTTTGGTTCTCTTCGAACCATGAACCCAAATGCTCCAGTGCATCTACGTTGTTTCGAGACAAACTTCGTTACAGACGATTGATTTGCCCTCGGCAGTACTAGTGCGAGCGGCTCAACCCCATCCAATGCTCCACAAGTTCTTCACTGACTCGTACACCAACTGAACGTCTCGGAAGTCTCTCTACCTCATCATCTGGAAGTTCACACCGTTGAGTACAGGTTCTTTTGAGCCAAACAATAGTATGCCATCAAGCCACCGATGATGAAAAGTTGGATACGAGGGCATTGAACGTGCAGTGAGATGAGGATATCTTCCACCCTAGGCAGTACATCCAACATCCCCACTCAAGCCACGACCCAGAGGCGTTTCTGAGTTGAGCTTGTGAGTTTCGAAGACCCTGGGAGCCGGGTGAGTCTTGGATCCACTACTGCAAGCCACATCTATACCAACATGAGATACGAGATTAAAGTAGATTCGCGGCAGATATGTTTGTGTGGAGGATGAGATGTACTCAAGACATTGGGCGTCTGAATCTACTACCAGTGTTTCGATCCTGGCTTCTCGAGGGACATTTCCGGAATAGCATCCGGAGATGCTGCAGATATCAGTGAGTGTTTGATCGGATCAAACCTACCAACGTTCAGAGCCAGGATGGGTTTGACTGAAGCCGGTAGGCCCTAGCAGCCCATCGTGCAATCACCACACTCACCCGCCGCAGTGGTCTAGAGACTAGCTGCGGAATGTGGCGTATCGACACTGGAGATGGCTGTTTAGAGGTATCGAAGTTTATCTGAATCAGTATCATCTTGTGTTCTAAGTCTTCGAAGTCACTCTTTAGTTAAGTACAACTCGCAGCCATACCAAAATTCAAAGCATCACAGTATCACAGGGCTCCAACATCATCAAACCAAATCAGCCTCTCCTAACAAACCATGGACAGACGCTTCACAGAAGTGCCCGAGGCGGCCAGAGTCTTGACAATGGCTCTGAGTCTCATCACCATATCTATATTGGCTTTCTGCTTGAGTAAGTCTCTGCTCGATGACAACAACAAATCATCAGCAGAACACACTCTGACAAACTCAGCTCGTCGTCTACAGACGCTCAAGAACTGGAAGAAACTACCTTTTACCAGTGCTTGTAAGTCACAACATCAACATTATCATTCTCGAATCCTCCTGACAATTCAAACAGTGATCCTCGCCATCTATGTCGATTCATTCGTCTTCATCTTTTGCACAGCCGTTCTATCTAAAGCATACTCCTTGAACCAATCCAGTGGCATCTGCGATGGAGCCATTCTCCTATGTCTGGCTTGTTACATGACAACAAAGATCGTAAGCTCACCTTCCCGACACATCTCCCGCGCTTTCTACTTATACGCTGTATCCTCCAGTTGATCTACTATTTCCTCGTTGAGAAGGTGTACATTATTCGAAGCAACAATGTGGCTCGTATGAAGAGCAAGCTATGGCTGTTCAACTTCTTCGGAGTCATCTGTCCCTTTGTCGTCCTGGTCGTCCTCAACTTTGTCTAGTAAGTCGTGTTCGGCACAAAACATATCTAGACAACTCAAAGCTGACTTTCTTCGATAGCCGCATTGCATACCTGAACGAGCACGGCGTGTGCATCATCGGCATGAAGAGACCAGTATTGGTCCCTCTAATCACATGCGATTTGTTGCTCAACATCTGGCTTACCTCTCTCTTCCTCCAACCCCTTCGTCGTAAGTCAACTCGAATCCTCCAACAAACGAAAAGATCCACCAGCAAGAACAATCTCTCTGACACTCAGCCCCCAGAATGTTATTCATACCAACAAGCAAAATCATCAAGACTGCGCACAATGGTCATGCGCACCTTTATCGGCAGCTGCGTGACCCTAGCTCTCTCAATCACAAACCTCAGCGTCCTCACAATTCTCGACGGAGAACCAGGATACATCTGCCTAACCCTCTGCAACCTGGATATCCTCTTCTCAACAGTAGTCCTCCACTGGGCCACCTCCATCGACAAGCAAGAAGATACCAGCACAAACTCGAAATCAAACAGGAGGACAAATCCAACAATTTCTTCTTCGGGAGTGGTGTCAAGTAGTGTTGGAAAGTCGGGCGCATATGTGGAGTTGGATGAGAGGATCAGACCGACGCCAACTAGACTTACTACGACCATTGAGGCTTCAGGGATGGCGTCTGACGAGGCCGAGCTGAAGAGTCATGCTATAGAGGTCAAGACTCAGCATGTGCAGGAGATTGAGATTGAGAGTTTTAGCGATCGGGATAGTCAGGAAAGGATTGTTAGGTCGAGTGTTTGACCACGGGTCATTTTCTTTTTTTCTTTTATTAATATATGTAGATATTGGTATACTAGCTCTCTTGTAAATACCAGCCAGTATCACATGCACATTCACTATGGTCAGCCAGATCGATAAAGGTCTTGTTTCCAATGACAACTGGACTTGAAAAGAAATGACAGGAAGGGAGGGAAGAAACATACACATCAACACAAGACCAGCAAGTCAATCATAAGACGTATTACGCCGTTAACTAACATACGTTTCAGATTCTTCTCTCTCGCTAATAAACTTTTGACGACGAACTATGGGTCAGGCACGAAGCCGTGTTTGATTGTGGAAGTTTATTCGATATGTTTAGAAATCTCAATGGAGGGCGGAAAGGTTTAGACCATGGTAATATCTGGGTGAGATGAGCAGGAGTGAGATGGTCGGATAAGTGGTTGATATTGTCGATGTCCATACACATAGAAGACATTGTCACAACTAACTTTCGAACCGGACTGTAACACAATCTATTCAAAGAATGAAGTTTTGAAAAATGTGTTGTTTTTTGTTTGTTTGTTCTTTTGAGTAAAAGACCTTTTCTGGATTGCATAGCAGGGGATTGGTAGTAAAGAACCTCGAAATATCTTACACTGCTATCCGTCTTGTAACTCAAACATCTCTGAAAATGAAAAATCAAATGAGTTAGGCCGAGATGAAGAGGGAGAAAAGATTCGAAAGATGAGGACTTTGCTATATGGACTTATATCTCTTTCGTTTCACCACTTACTCATAGTCAGTTTCCTTGGACACGCCGTGCTTTAATGCTACACTTGGTGTCTCATGAACCATGGTTCTGATCTCCATATCTCCGAGCTCTTTCTAATTAGAGGGAAAGAAGTGGATAGTCGAGATAAGAGAGAGAGAAAAGAGCAAGGAAAGCAGAAAAGAAGGGTGGAGATACTAGAAAGGAAAGATCAAAGATGTAGGAGATCAAGTACTTTAAGAAGTAGAGCGGAGAGGGGCGACGTTATGGATGAGGGGGCGAGTGCGTAGAAAAGGAAGGAGCAATACATGAACGAGGAGGGAGTGGATGTGGGAAAAGAGGATGGGGCGAAGTTGTACGAGGACTATGGCCAGAAAGGAAGTCATGAAAGGATAAAAGGTCTGGGGAAGGAAGCAGGGAAGGTTTGTGAGAGACTGTAGTGAATGTACATGAGACGGGGGAATATTTCCTTCCTTGTAGACTGCCACGACTTAGTCTTAGTACGAAGTTTCTGCTACGTGTAAAGGGGCATCCACAGTGTGATTGTGAGTTGCAGCATTTTCACTACATATCAGCAGGAAATCATGGTTGACGAGGATCAGCCTGTATGTGATGCGAACATATCCGTGATATTGGCTGTGGTTCCATGCTTATCAAACCTACCAGCAATAGTCTGTCACGGTTCATATGTAAATTCGGGGAATGGTCCGTACATACATAATTGAGAAGGACAATCAATGTAGTCACACTCAAACAAAAAAAAAAGAGGCAGGGGAAACACAAGCTTTGTATGGGGGAAGAAGAAAACTCATGCTTTCGCTGCGATAAGAGGATCTACTTTTCGTGCACTTCAAATCTAAATCAACGCTTCTAATCGATGACTCGATCGACGAGTATCTTGAACGAAAGAGAAACGACAAAAGAAACCACAACAACTAGACTGGTGCCACAAAGGAAGCGATCGAGCTTGCATGACGTGATCCAGCAGGTGCAAAAGTCGTGGGTTTACATGACTTGGAGGCAGTCAAACACATGGCTTGTACCAGCGAATGTGTCATCAATCTCCAAGTAGAGCTTAGTTGTGCCATGAACACTGTCACCGCGATATCCGTGACACTGGTCGAATATCCAGTTGCAAGGCTCGTTAGGCCATGCGAGAGTCCTTCGCCTGAAGGCGGTGCGAGGTCTTTGTGCCTGTGACGCTGTAGGGGTTGCGATCCTAGAGTGTCGGGACAAATGCTGCGTGGACTAGAGCCAGAGTCGTCGGCTACGAGAGTGGCATTGCCATGGCTGCTTCTCGCGCCTGACTCATTAGATAGTGTGAGTAGTTGCTCGCTCTGGCTATACTCTGACACAGATGCGAGAGTGCCAAGGCGGCGTGCACTGTTTCTAGTGATGGGTCGGGGGGCGATCTCGTGTCCAGATGACGATGCTGGACTGGCTTGAGCAGAGAGCAATATTAGACTACTACTACTGGAGCCTGATGACTCGGAGCGTGGTGAGGTCTGGACAGTCGACTCTGTAGTCGATTGTGATGTCGCAAGGCTGTGCTGACTACTGTGACCCTGTAGTAAGGCAGCAGATTGTGCTGGAAGAGATAGCGGCGATGCAGCGCCGTCACCTCGGGAACCCGATGCAAGTACGCTGTCAGCTACGATTGGCATCCTTGGACCTTGTGAAATTACGGTGCTGCCATGTAGGTCTTCGTTAGGCGTAATTCGTGTAGCGTTGGCCTGTGGAAGAGGTTGTGCGCCCGCCGAGTTGACAGTCGAGAGTGAGCTTAGTCCGGTGAGTGGTGCCAATGTTGGAAGTACGTAAGAGAATTGAGTGGGCGAAGCCATATCGCCGGTGGTTACGGCGGGAGCATTGTGACGGAGTGGCATCTCCTTACCATCAAGGCCATCGGCAGTGGAGAAGGCGGTTCGCGAGAAGTCGGGGAATGAGCGCCAAGTGCGAGTAGGTGTTTGACGGCCAATTACGCCACGTTCTGATTCTGATCTGTTCTGGTTTGCAACAATGTCGAATCCGATGAGTGGACTCTCTTCAGGAGACTCCTCAGGAGAGATAAGTCCGCCATTTGATACTGGGAATAGTACTTGGTCGTAAGCCGGTGATGCGGCAGGTGCTTGGGTTTGTAGTGGAGCTTCCAGGAGAGTGAAGTCCTGAGTATCGCACCAGGGCCATGTAGATGCAGATGTGACAGTTCGTTGTGGCTGCTGAGCAATAGCCTTTGGTGCAAACAAGTTTTCGAAAGAGTTGACGTTGAAGAGAGAGTCGTCAGCTGCGGGCAATTCGCTGAACAGGCTCTGGTCGAGGAAGAGGAACGGATCTTCTGTGAGGTTGCCGGGCTCTGTATGTTGCACAAGAGCTCGCTCAAGCTGATCGGCACGAATGTTGGATGCAGGTGCCTTGGTCTTTGTTACCTTGGCGGATTGAACCTTTTCCATGTCGGTCTGGTTGTGGGAGCACTTGCGCTTGCGCTTGCTGCATGATTCGCAAGCCTTGACTATACGGCGCTTTCGGTACTCGGCCTTCTCGGAGTCGGTCATCTTTCTTCGTATCCGTGTCTTGGGTTGGGAATCGGACGAGAGGCTAAAGACGCCAGTCATGTCTTCCAAGACAGGACGCTTGTTGGATGAAGGTGCTGCTTGTGCCTGCGAGGATTGACGGCTCATAGTGGGAGTGAAACCGGAAGAAGACATGGATGCTGGGGTTGCCAGGTTGACCATGTCGGGGCTGCTAAGAGTGGAAATGGAAGAGATGGAGGGGAAGGATGACCAGGGAGATTCAGCATCGTACGAGTAAGACGATTCCACGGGGAGTGGAGGAGGGGCCATCTGGCTCAACATCTGCTCCTCGTCACGCTCCTTGATCAAAAACTCGATGACCGCATTTCTCATGCGTTCCGAATGCGTCTTCACATGGGGATAAGCGCTCTTCAGGGCGAAGAAGAGCTCATCCGAGTCCTTGGAAGGGCAGAACTCGAGGGACGAAGTAGGGTCCGACTGCTCGCCGGCACGGTAGATAAAGTAATTGGTCATTGGTATCTCGGTAGTCGTTGATAGTGATTGAAAAATGAGTCTTGGGTAAACTTTTGGTGTTTTTTGATTTTGGTCTGTAGAAGTGGAGGACGAGTGGATTTTCTCGCTCTTCGCGTATGCTATGAAGAAGCAATCACACCGAGTCGCAGAGGTTTCCAGTCGACAGAACTGCACCAGATCCGTGCTGGTAGCAGTGAGAATGATAGACTTTGGGATGGGACGACAAGAAAGAAGACCTCAGGACAGCAAACCTGGACGAGAGCTTTGTAAATACCATGGCCAGAGCACCGCTCCAAAAGTGAATCACCGCAGTCAAAGCTAAGCCCCGGATAAGGATTCGGCACTAAACTCTTTCGGACACCGCAGATGGAGATTGAGCCAATCATTTGACTCTAGCGCGGGGTATGATCCAATGTCATGTTGGTCTGAGTCATTTGACAACTCAATTGATTGCGAATGTTATGACTCCTTCTTTTCGAATGTGGTACTGTACTTGTGAGCTTCATTACTGCACATGCCTTCCTACCTGCATGTATAATCAAGGTCGCGTTGTTGTGCGAGCAGCCTCGTTGCAAGGTACACGTCGTGGGCTTGTCCATTCCGTCCGGTCTTCAGCTCGACAGCATACCTTGATTCGAAAAACACGACGTACGTGCATCGATACAGTCAGTATCTGTCTTACCCCCCTCAATCCTACTCAATCCGAAGTCGAGAATTGCATGTGAAAATTAGCAGTCTTGTGGGAACATCAGTTCGACTTTTGTATCCGTCTGCAAGTTTCCAGGTTCTCGTCGTCTACGTGACCAAGTCCTGTGGTTAGCCGCCGAGCTGACGGAAGCGCTTGACCTAGTCGACCAATAGCATCACACTACCTATCATCTGCTGCACGCCCACACGGGTGCTTGGTCGTTTATCTCATATAAGCACCATGGCCACTTTTTGGTAGCCTCTTCGGTAAGGTCGAGTTTTTACCTATTCCTTTCCACTTCTTTGCTGTCTTCCCTTGCGTCCTTTCCAGTCAGCAAGACACAAGCCCAGAAAGAGCACTCTTTGCAAGAACTTTTCGTCGGCAATTGACACATTGATCAACATGGCCGCAAACCAAGCACAGTATTTTGCTCGTATGTTGCACATTCCCCAAGCTCTCCATGTGCTGCTAATTGACAATCTGAGATAGCCCCTCCTCAAGGTAGGGTCTAATGACCAAACAATGTTCACTTTTATGGTCCTCATTTCAAGCAGACAACCATACGTACTTCCCTCCACCTGAGACCAGCCTTCATCAATACCCTCCACCACCAGGCGGTGATGTGGCTCCCACGTCATACTCGCCTCATCCTCAGCAGCAGCAGCAACAACAGCATCAATTCGCTGCTCCTCCGCCAGACGACAATCGTTATTCATATCAGCAACCGCCCCAGCCAGCCCAAGCTCACTATGTCTCCCCTACGTCAACTCCTGCACCCGCAGCTGCCAACACAAGCGCGCGTTATCGAGAACCGAGCCCGGTCTCTCCCGCCGAGCAACAATCTCTACCCTACTATCCTGCCCCTCCGAAAGCTGTCGAACAGATTCCGGAGACTGCAAAGGAGCCAGAGCGACCTGCACTCAATACATCCACGACAATGAATATGCCTGGAGGTGCTCCAGCAGAGGCGCATTTTGTAGGAGCGGGGGCCACCACAGACGATGTCGGTACTTTCAACGGTGGAAGCTATCGTGTAAGCCACAGAGACACCAACACCATTCTCACCATCCAGCTTGCCATGGGATGTCCTTTGGTCGTCAAGCCTGGTGCTATGATTGCAATGTCTCCGACAATCACGTTGCAAGGCGCTGTCAAATTCTCCCTGAAAAAACTGGTCGCCGGTAGCTCCGTGAGTCACTCGACTTTCACTGGACCTGGAGAGCTGTTACTTGCACCACATTCTCTAGGAGATGTAACCAACATCCGTTTGAGCGGCGAGGAAACATGGAATGTTGGCAAGGATGCATTCCTCGCTTGTACACAAGGTGCGGAAAGCTGGTGGTCCTTTATTTCTAAAAAAAAATCTACTCACATTGTGCTCAGGTGTCATCAAGGATGTCAAGGCTCAAGGCCTCGGCAAGGCCTTCTTTTCTGGCGAAGGACTTTTTGTGTACAAGATTTCTGGCATTGGTCTGTTGTGGGTCAGCAGCTTTGGAGCCATCATTCGAAAAGACGTAAGGAAGAAACACATGTCTTCAAAGAATGGCAGCACTGACCTCAAACTCAGCTTCAAGCAGGGGAGAAATACATCATCGACAACGACCATCTCGTGGCATGGAACTGCAAGTACGTCTTGGAGCGTGTAGCAAGTGGTGGCATAATATCCAACTTGAGCGCAAACGAAGGTCTGGTCTGCAAGTTCACCGGTCCTGGGTAAGGTCTCCCAAGTAACGATGAGTGAGAGCCACGGAAGCTAACAATTGTAGCACTGTCTTCATGCAAACACGCAATCCAGCTGAATTTGGAGCTTGGTTGGCTGCTCATACTGCAGCGTAGGGCTAATCGCCCACGAATTGCTAGGACAAAGGGCTGTTGGAGTTTGTTCGATGTGGGCTTGGACCATAATTAACAAAGTATCATTGCTGTCGATAGTAACCCTGGCATAAGTTGTGACTAGGGTGACCCTGGTTTGTATAATCATTGCTCTTCTTCTGACCATTTTTCTCGGTTTATCATGATACAACCTGTGTTCTGAAAGTCTTATATCGTCTGTCCCTGTCTTTATATCCAAATTTGAGATATTGACTGCCTATATGTGATGCTTGATGTGCCATGATATTATTTTGGGTATTACCTGACACTTACTGCAAGATCCGAAGACCGACAAGCTTGCCCAACGTCAAACATGACATATTTGCGATACCAACCAAATTATCACCATGAACAATGAAAACATCCCGGACGGAACGAGATTCCTTATATCAAGTGCATAAGGAGTGTATTCGCAATGTTTTTGTCTTATCCTATAGCATGAATTCATTAATCCTGTAGCATGAATTCCTTGTCAGAACCTGAGTATCATACTACGATCCTCGCGTCAGATACAGGGCTCGACGATGAACATCAACATGAACTGGATACTGAGTCAATCAGAACAGGTTCGTCTAAGTATCCATATGTCTCTGAAAACGAGAGTAGAAAGATAAATTTAGATTGAGAACTCATGCCTTGCAGTACCCAATTATAGGACGAACACATGCCATGTTCGACTGGATATCTTGACCGGATCGTGAACCAATGCAATGTCCCGAGCGAAGAGGGGATGTCTGGCAGCAGTTCTTTACTGCAAAAGACAACGGCCGTCATTCATGATCTCGTAACTCGTAGAGCCATTCGTCTTCGGAGCGCCTCGACAAAGTGCGAACCATGCGAGCGGAAGAGGAGCTCAATCCAGATATCCAAGTTCTTCATCCATCACTTCCCTGAGGCCAGTTTGACGATGAGTGCCAGAGTTTACAGGTGGCCATTGTTTTTGCCTGATACGCAGCTTTTCCGCATCTGCCAGCGCTTGTGAGAGACCCCTATGTTTGAAGAAAAGTTAGTGATGCACAAAAGCTCGTATTAAATATGATAACATACTCGAGCCTGCCATACACAACATACTCCTGCTCAGCCAAGACCTCGGCCAACTCGATCTGATGGTTGTCCAGCAACTCGGTGTTTGGAACCACAATAAGCGGAACAGAAATCCTCAGAGCATCAAGAATTGTTCCAGATCCTGCATGACTGATGACAACACCTTCTTCACCCTTGCCATCTCCGCCAGTCTTTGCCAGGTTCATCCATTGACGAAGACCTTGTCTGTCGAGTCCAAACCCTGATATCTCGATACCGCCAATCTTCTCTGTGGTCTCATATTCCTGTACTAGTGATGCGTACAATGCATCGCCATCAGCGCCGTATTGTACAATCAATTCTGTGTATGAGTATTGCTCGAGTGTGCTACAGAAAGATGGGGAAATGACGGCGCGAATAAGTGATGAAAATGAAGCCGTAGCTCCGATTGTCACGAAGCAGACTTTTCGTGGTCTTGAGAGTTGTCTTTGAGCCATGTTGATAGAATTATGTTTTGTAATGACCTCGCGATGCAGCAGCGTCCTGAGATGGCTCAGGATCTAACATCGAAGGCAGGAGCAGGCGAAGACCGAAGTTCTTCCGGCAAGCATAGCCGAGTATCGACGGTTTCAATCTTTGAGAGTCTGGTTCGTTTAACCAATAATCCAGAACACTTGAACATTTTCAATGGATCCTTATTCTGAGAATATTCAGGATTAGACGAGCGTCGATCAATCATTGTTTGAGGCAAGGTATATCGTAAATCCCATGCGAATGGAATCTCTCCACTTGTAAGCGAAATGTCTTTGATATCGCTCGGGTTCTTGCGTCCAGCCCTAGTAACGTTGCTCATTACGGTCCTTTGCGAGATCTTTTACGACCTGTACGACCATATCAGCATCTTTCGTGTGTAATTTTCCAGCCCTTGCCCTTTCTCTCAACGCTCACCCCACAATCAGGTCGACGATCTCGAAGCTGGAAACCTATCGCCCTTGCCTGGTCAAGTTTAATGGTCGTTGTGGCTGAATTTGCGGCTCAAGTACAAGCTTGTTGACTCTATCGACCAGCCTGCATGGAGACAAGCTTGACCACCGCCCAGTGACGATGCCCTATTGGTACGAATCTCTCAGCCCAGTCCATCGCTGTCAGCTGCAAGTAGTCTCCTTTTGGCGGTGGTCCACGTGCTTACAAAAGTTCCGCACACTAACGGCTTTCGCTATACGAAGACCGTTTGAATTTTGTGAGCTTGATTTGGATTGACTTCGCCTGTGACATACAATTCGTCAACCGGAAGCATCGTCATCTCTACCTTTTGATATTCGTTATCGAGTGTCCTGTTCCATCCGAGAGGACACATCATTGATTGCGGGTTTTGCTAGCGAGATGGAAGCCACGAGAAATGGAAGTCACGAGCACTTGCAACTGCAGCAATCCTCCTTTCAGATCCAGACCATATTCGAGATAAGACCAGGAAGGAGCGATGGACCTAGGAAAATGAACTGGATTGGTACACCAAAGGATGTTGAAGGAACGATACACGATCGCGTGTCACTCTCTTCGCGTATGAGAAGCACTCTTGCCTTCAATTGACGGTTGCTTGAAGATTCATTTCAACGGCTGATTTGCAAAACGGCCTGGCAACTCTACCCTATTTTTCGAAGCATTTCGTAGGTATCTAACCATGATTACAGCCAAAGCTCGTGGCCGACCGTTTTATGTTGTTACGCCCACAGAACGGATGGCGAAGTATTCTGTGCCAACGTCTATATCAACGGTATCTGTATTTGTCCGCCAAACTGGAGTCGTCGCCGCTTAATGTCACCTCCACTCCAATCGTTCGCCTGCAATTACTGTAATCGATGCTCGAATACTGTTCGAGTGCTTGTACCGCGAATTTTTAGTCTAACGGCCTGCTAGGGATACATATGTTTCTTCCACCACATGGGATCGAGTGGAGTTTTTTCGCTAGTACTTGCAAATTCGGCTACCTACTTGCTAACTCGAAGGACGTTGTAAGGCTTTTTGTGACATGGGAACGTGGCTAGCCTAGCACGGTCGTAGTTCTCCACCATCTTCAGGACGCATCTGGACATGTCGGTGTCTTCCTAGGCGATAACCTCCAAACCATGTGGGACATGACCAGGTGCAATAGTACAATCGGCCGTTGTTGCAAAAAAACCTTACCATGTATAACTCTATCAACACAGGAGACTCAAGCTATCTTCACAGATATAAAGAGCCCAAGATCACCACTCCATCTCAAAATCATCCAGCACAACAACCTCCTCTACAATCCAAACAACCAACACTTCTTCTTTCACTTCTCCTTCTCCTTCTTCAACAAGAACCAACCTTCAAGATGCACTTCTCATCCTTCGTCTCTGTCCTGGCTCTGGGAGCCACCCTCGTTCAGGCTGCTCCTTCCAACGAGCTCGTCGCCAGAGGCGCCACTTGTGTCGCTGGTGACATTGCTCAAGTCAGAGCTTCTGAGAGCCGCCCTGTTGGCTTCTGCCAGAGCTGGATCTCGACCTCCGCCCACACCTCTTCGCCTATCCCTCGATTGACCATGAAGCGTGTCTCTGCTGCTTGCCAATGTATCGTCTCCGAGGCCAAGAAGGCCGCCGCATCTTCCTCCAAGGCTTCTTACCTCTCTGTCGCATCCAAATCTCGTGCTTCGGTCTCTTCTGTTGCCTCTGTCTCTCGTGCATCGGTCTCTGCATCCAAGGCCTCCGTGGCTTCCGTCTCCAAGGCTTCAGCTGCTGCAAAGTCATCTGCTTCCAAGGCTGCCGCCATTTCCAGAGCTTCTGTTTCCCGCGCTGCAGTCTCTTCATCTAAGGCCCATGTCGCTTCCATTTCTCGCGCCCAAGTTTCTGCTTCCAAGGCCTCAGTCATCTCAGTCTCCAAGGCTTCCGCCGCCTCCAGAGTCTCGGTTTCTCTTGCCTCGGTCGCTTCTTCCAAGTCTTTTGTTGCCTCTATCTCCCGCGCCTCCGTCTCCCAGTCCCGCGCTTCTGTTGCTTCTGCATCCAAGGCTTCCGCTAGCTCACTCAGAGCCTCGCTTGCCTCTGTCGCCTTGGTTTCCAAGGCTTCCGCTGCTTCGGTCGCTTCAGTAGCTGCTGCATCTTCGAGATCGGTTGTTGCTTCCCAGTCGCGTGCTTCGGCCAGCGCTTCTCGCCTCGCTTCCGTCTCTTCTGCTTCCGCCGCTTCTGCCGCCTCCAAGGCTGCTGCTCTCTCTAGCATGGGTGCCTTCAAGACTGCCGAAGCCTCCATTAGCAAGGCTTCTTCTCTTGCCGCCAGAACTAGCTCCACTGCTGCCGCCGCCGCTTCCGCCGCCTCTGCCGCTTCCGTGTCTCGCGCCAACGTCTCCGCCTCCAAGGCTTCCGTCCTCAGTGCTTCCCAGGTTTCTGCCTCGATGGCAAAGGCTTCTTCGATGTCTGCCGCTCACGAGGCTTCCATGTCGGCCGCATCTGTCTCTCGCGCCTCGGTCTCTGCTTCTCGCGCCTCTGCCATGTCTGCATCCAAGGCTTCTGCCTCTGTCATGGCCACCGCCGCCGTTCCCTTCAACAACGGTACCACCCCCGACACCCGTCGTCGTTTCTAAGCGGTTTCATCAGACCAATCGATCGACCAAAGATAGGAACAGGTTTCCATACCTTCTCTTCTCAAACACCAAAAACATTTTATTCATTACAACATCATCGTCATCAATAACAACTGCTGGTTCAGCAAAACACAACTAATCATAATCTTTCTCGGAGGAGTGGAGTGTAGTATCTGGCGAGCTTTTCGATTGTCCTGCTAGCAAGACTCAAAGCTTTTATGTGCCAGGAGTAATTTGGACAGGAAAGGAGATAGCAATTAATCATGTTTTTCTTATATGGATATGTGGATGAAAGAAACAATCTTACTCCAAAAAAACGATAATCATGTACATAGTCAGATAATGTTTTCGATAGTTTATAATACATTGGAATACTCTTTACAGCAGATATGCGATCTTTTCCTCTCTGTGACTTGCTTCGACTTTCGTGACAAGAATAGCACTTGAAGAATCTCAGCTCGCACTTTACAGCTGTAGACTCTCTCGAATCTTGATTTCTTGCCGGCCCTCGTAATTGATAGATGTCACAAACTAGTGGTCTGCGGTGGTTCACATGGGAGCGGATGAATACACATGTTCGGAGTTCAAGGTCAAGCAAAAGCCACAACTTTTTCCTGGTGGAAAGCCCATCTGTAACAGTAGAAAGCAAGTGTGTCGCCTCAGTGTCAAGTCCCTTCCGTAACCCAGATCTATCAGACGAAAGAAGCTTGACCACAAAGATACATGTTCTATGTTGTAACGTCAGGGGTTCGTCATTCGAGTATGGGTATCTAAAGCTGGCCCTTCTCCAGAGACACTCAACAATGACTTTCTTGGTCCATCTTACTATTCACTCTCCTCTTTCCCTTGTCTCAACTTGCTTCTGGTTGGTCATGGGCAGATGTCGACTTCCTGTCCTGTGACACTGCGCGTTCGAAGCGAAGCCTTGCATGGACTTTGTCCATACATGCAATGTCCGTCATGGTGCGAGCCAACGTGTCCGATGGTGGCTGGCATCGGACCAACGGCAAACCCGATATACGGAGTCCTTCTCAGACGTCCCGTTGTTGTTGTTGTTGTTGTTGTTGTATCCTTAATTTAAATCTCATTCCCGCGCTCCATCACAACGAAGCAGCAGCCTCAACAGCACCAGCAGCCTTGAAAGTTTTAGGGCTCGAGATCTCAATATGAACCGGGTATTTCCATTCCATATATTTCGTCCAACCTGCAAACACGAAGATCAGTCAGCCACCAAACTCTCACAGAAATGTCTCCTCGTTCTCTTCTTCCCACGGATCTTAATCTCATCTCATTCATAGAGGGAAAGACAAAACTCACTCCAATAAGCAGCTTTCCTGCCAAAATACTTTCCCAGATAGGGTACTAGTACCATTGTGAGAAGTAACTCGAGTTGTTGTAGGGATTCCTTCCATTCTCTTTCGGCGTCTGTTTGCCAGTCTTCCGAGGGGGATGTTGAGGTTGTGCTGGCGGATGTGGAGGGGAGAGAGTCGAGGTCGTCGTCGGCCGAGGATGGTGAAGCCAACGAGGGAATGTGGTCGTATGATTGGTCGGACATGATTTCGGTGACTGCCTTCTTCTTGACTGTCTCTCTGGGATGAGGAAGGAACGACCGTGTGCGATAGATGAGTTCTGATTGCGACTGCCTATTTGGATGGACTGATGATGGTGGTTCAAGTTCAGTCTTGGCACTCGGTCTTAACATGTCGCAGCTCATACCCCACGCCAAGCCCATCACATGCTTCCGACTCCACGATTTTTCCTTTCCGAGCTATTCGAGAAAAAAATCCTAGAATTTATTTATCTTTTATCACGTTTTATCACAGCACAGAAAACTAGAAGACAATGGCTAAAAAGACACGCGAACCCAGTCCGAGCGGCAGCGGCAGCGAAAGCTCAAAGGCCTCGGACGCAGGAGTACCTCTCCCCAAAGAAGAGTCCAAGAAGCGAAAGCGACCCTCCCCCGTCGGCGACGAAATCGAAATCGACGTCAACGCACCAGAACCTCTTTCCAAATCCGCCCTGCGTAAAGCGAAGAAGGCAAAGACAAAGGCACCTGCCGCCGTAGACGAGAATGGCGAACCCGTCGCCCCGACAGAGACCCCCGCAACAACACAAGACAACAAGAAACGCAGCGATTACGGCGTGTGGATTGGAAACCTGCCTTTCGTGGCCGACAAATTGATGGTGCGGTTGTTCTTCACCAGAACAGCGCAGATTCCTGATGCAGAGATTACGCGCATGCACATGCCCACTCCCACAGCACCACCGATTCCCGGTCGCCCCAAGCCTCTCAACAAAGGTTTCGCATACGTCGATTTCGCAACCGCCGATAACCTTCAGAAAGCCCTTGCTGTCTCTGAAACTTTGATGAGTGGACGTAAAGTCTTGATCAAGGATGCAAAGAGCTACGAGGGAAGACCGGAAAAGGCTACTGCTACGTCTGACGCTTTGGCTGGTGTTGCTCCTGCTCCTGTCACAACAACTGAGGATGGTAAGAAGGAGGTTGTTGGCAAGAACGGCATGCCCCCTTCCAAACGCGTCTTTGTCGGAAACCTGGGCTTCGACGTCACAAAAGACGAACTCGAAACCCACTTCTCCCAAGCCGGAGACATTGAAGACGTACACATGGCCACCTTTGAAGACTCGGGCAAGTGCAAAGGTTTCGCCTGGGTGCGTTTCACTGAACTCGAAGCCGCCGAATCCGCCGTTAAGGGTTTCTTCTTCAAGACCGAGGAAGCTTCCGACGCCGAAGAGAACAAATCAGACGACGATTCCGACGACGAAGAAGAGAAGGAACCAAAGAGGGCGAAGAAAGCCAAAAAGGCAGACAAACAAAAGAAGCGCAAATGGTTCATCAACCGTCTGAACGGCAGAACTCTACGCTGCGAATTCGCAGAAGATGCGGCGACTCGTTACAAGAAGAGATATGGCAAGCAAGCTCCTTCCAACGGTACTTCTGCACCAAGGAACCAAGATGCAGGTGGAGCCCCCATTACAGAAGTCAACGATGGTGGACAGGACAGAGGGCAGAAGAGGAGACAAAGAGGCGGTGACAAGGACCAGAGACAGGAGGACAGGAGAAAGAAGTTCGATGCTAGAAAGATCAGACCTGGTGCTGCTTTGGCCAATGCTCCTAGGGCTTCTGGCGCTATTGTTGAGGGTCAGGGTAAGAAGATGACCTTTGAGGAGTAATTGTCTTGCATGTTCTTGCATATACCATCATTGTTGTAGGACCACATAAGCGACATTTTTCTATACCTTCAAACTTCTCCTGATTTGATCATGTTGTATTGATATCTTCGATTGCTCAAAGAGCACACACGTAGAAGTGCTGTGGCCCATCTTACTCAATTTCAAACGTCGTCTCTCTTTACCCACATCATCTAGTAATGAACCAAACTCCTCACCGCAGCCCAGCCACCAATAACAGCCAACACAGCCCCCAGAAGCAACGCTCTCCCCTCCCAAGTAAAGATCAAATAAGCCACAATACCAACGACAAGCTCCTTCCTCCTCGCCATCCTCCTCCTGTTCTCCCAACCTTCCTTGACCAAAAACGGTGCCTTGATCCCTTCACCTCCCACACTCCTCTTCGGCACTCCAATCTGCAGCACAACAGGCTTATGATCCGAAGTCGGTTGCAAAGCCAGACTGTTATATGTATAAACCTTGGCATCAGAAGCACCGGGTAAACAATACAGAATCCTGTCGCACCAACTGGGACATCTGTGTTCGGCCCAGTACCAGTGTTGTTCCTCTGGGATCTGCACCATATCTGCCGGCTTCCCCGATCGGGAAATCGTTTCTGCGGTTTGTGCCGCGATGTCTTGTCCTTGTTTTGAGAACTTGTATGTTGGCGGGAAGGTTATTGTTGCTTCGGAGAGATTGTGTAAAGTCCTGTTTGCTGCCTTTTCTCTGGTCAGTTGATCCTTTTTCAGGTGGTTGGAAAAGTGCTCGGGATCTGAGGATGAGTGTTGGGGTTGAGGCCAGGTTTTGTGGTCTTCGGGGTGGGGTTTCATGTCCGAAGTCCTGTAGTTCAGATCGCCTCCGAAAACCAAATAAGAGTTTGGTATCATCATTGCGTTGGCTTGACCGTGTTGACCTTGTTGCTGATCAGTCGTGGAGGAAAGCAATGGTTCCTCTTCCTCCTCCGCAGGTTCTCCATTTGTTCGTTTTGAGCGAGTGGACTCAGCACCAGGCATGGAAGTGAAAACGAGATTCTCATTGATAGAGCGCCAATCAGCGTTTCTTTGTTCCCAAGCTGGTTCATGGGGAGCCAGATGCGCGGCAACAAATGTCAAGGAGGTTTCTTGACCGGATTCTTCGGCGGGGTACCAAAGTCTGGCTCCCACGGCACCTTTATTGCCCATCTCCATCATTCCCACACCTGTCCCTGCTGTATCTATCTTCGAAATCCTGGACTTGAAATCAGAGGTTGCGAAGAGCATCAATGCTGTCATTCCGAGATTGTTTGTCGATATGATTTCATAGTCGTTTCCCGAATTCCATGATTTTGTCGTCTTCTGGATCGCGGTTGAGAAGCGGGTGAAGTAGGGAGATAGGAATGAGCCTCCGAGGAAAGAATGACTTATTGGTGCGATTTCTTGGAGGGACAGGGCTATTATGTCTGGATATTGTTGTGGTTGTGTGGAAGAGGACGAGAGGCTTTGGCTGAGGGTTGCGGCAAAGTAATCCGTATTTATGGGTTCGCGACCACAGTTGTAGGTCACGAATAACGTGTTTATCTGCGCCATCGTGTCCTGCGATTATCCGATGTGTTGTTCGAGGTAGTGGGTAGAATTGGGAAGTTGTACTGTAGAGATAGAGGTCGTGAAACAGTGGAAAGGTAAATAGATATGATGTCATGGGGCTGAGCGTTTTTTTCTTTGATGGAGTTGCTAGTTGGTTGCTCTCATTAAACGTCCAACGTCAATCTGTTTCCTCAACGTCGCCTTGAGGTAGTAGTAGCAAGTAAATAAAGAGACGTCTTGGGTTCGCTGAGAGTTTCTTGTAAAGACATACAGGTTTGAAAGCAAAGTCCCGTAGATTGTCCAATAAGAAACTGCTGAATGTTGTCTCATCACCCACGCTTGATAGCAACCACATCTACATCCTCCGCACCCACATCCATACTGAAGGTGATTTCACCACCATCACGTATCTCAACTTTGGCTTTCGAATCTCCATCTACAAACACTTCCCACGTTCCTTCCTCCAAGCCCTTGAAAACGGGCTTCAAAGTCTTCCCGCTACCATCCCAAGTCCGCATTGTAATAACAGCTACCCCGTTCCCTTCGTCCCATACACCCCTGGAAAAGTTGATGGCATCAGCCATGCTCAAACCATCTACCCAAGGTCGATTTTGGACTTCATCTTTAGTCCAAGGACCCTCCCAGATTTTCTTCATACCATCTTCGACGTTCAATCTTGCATATCCGATCGCAGCATTGCCGGTGAAAGGGTCCATATGCGTCCATTGCATATCGACATCCATTGGTTCGTCATTTCGTGGGTAGAATACTCCTCCTTTCTCCCATGTTGGTCTGAGGTTACTATTCGCGTACTCGAGTAGTCCAGTCAATTGTTCTTTCTTA
Source organism: Dothideomycetes sp. NU30 (assembly GCA_026013035.2). Taxonomy (NCBI): domain Eukaryota; kingdom Fungi; phylum Ascomycota; class Dothideomycetes; species Dothideomycetes sp. NU30. The sequence continues at coordinate 237,892 of BSBH01000012.1, read as the reverse complement.
CCCAATTCTGAAAGCCACTTCACCACATAGCCAAAGATTGGTTTTGTGAGAAGCGTCAAAGGTTTGCTCGGAGACTTTGCCGCCAGTCTTTCCGCTGATGTCGATTTTGCCTCTTTTGATGCTTTCTTCAACAGTTCTTTCGGTTGCAATTTACCTTCTGTATCCTCGGCGGCTAGCTTGCGGTACAAAGTTCCCACAACCGGAGGGTGTAGTCTCGTCTGACCGTCTATTGTTGTCAGATGGCCGAAGGACTGTCTTTCATAGCAAGACCGAACAAAAGAAGAGTTCCAGGTATTCATGAAAGCGCATGCCCATGCGCCAAATCCAGGGTCCATGGCTGGTATCGTGATATCCTGTTTTGCAAGCCACATATCTTTGAAAAGTCCATCAGGGCTCAGCATTCCCTTCTTCTCCCACGCGGCTTTATATTTGGTCAAGACGTCTTCAACGATGTTAGTCCCATGACGAACGTCGTTAAGACGCATAGCAATCATCTGACAGATGGAATGGGTTAGCTTGCACAAACGCACGAGGCATAGACAGGTTATCATGATGACTTACCGGAAACTGATTACAAACAACAAAAACAGCATTAGGTTCACAACAGACACCCACCCACCCATTCCCCTCCATCTCCTTCAAGATCGCCTCCTGCAAACTTCTAACATCATACGTAAATGTCTCTGACCCAAGCCCATAAAACAAAGGGTTCCAATGGAAGATCAGCGCTCCTTCCTTCTCAAATTCATCATCATCAAATAACATGCTATACAAACTCAACATCAACAACAAATGTCCACTATACATGATATTCTCTCTAACCACTGGATCCGCCCAAGGTTTCCTGAGCTCCTTGAGACTAGGATCGGTAGTTATACCTCCTAGACTGGTCGTGAACCAATATGCCCATACTTCTTTTCTCAGCATTTTATGGATTGTGCTGCGGAAGAGGGACTTATAGACGCTGCGTAGGAGAGGTTGATGATGGTAGTGTGTTAGTGCCGTGGCGTAGGATATCGTGGCTAGTTGGTAGCGATATGCGTCTAGAAATTCTTGGAGGGGCTCTTGGGAGCCCATGTGGTGCCAGTCGCCATCGGGTTGGGTTACTAGGTTGTGGAAGTGGCGGAGGTGACCCGTTTGTTCTTGGGTGAATTTTGGGTATTTTGAGAGGTCGATGTCCATGGCTGTAGATTAAATCTGGTCTCCGCTCAATTTCTTGATGGCTAGTTGAAATGTTGTTTTGGTGGTGTTCTTTGTCGAGGTTTTATAAACCACTGTTGTGGTACGAAAAGTATAAACCCCGCAAATGCCTCGCCTTATTCGGATCGCGGCTAGACAGATTGGAACAGTCGTTCCACAGTAAGAAAACAAAACCAGACATTGTTTTCGACATTGGGTAAGATATCTACTGTATCTTATGTCAGCCGACATCTATCTCCCGTCTTTCAGTCTTATCTCTGACATGCGCGATCCTATGGATCGACACTTTCATCTCGTCCGACTTCCTTCCGAACTAATATATAAAGAGCCTCCTGCATGGTAGACCCGTAACCGCGGCAGTATACCTTGGCCATGCCAAATATTCTTGCAATCAGATTATTGGGGATTCACTATCTTGTTTCCAGATGCCACAACGATTCATCTCTTCAAAGTCAAAAACAAAGTGGCTTAGCGGTCTGGAAACATGACCAACCACCAATTTTCGCCCATACGTAGCATAACATCGTGCTCTGTACTCTGAAGGCAGGTGCAAGAGTTTTAACGAGCCCAGCTTGATCCACTCGTCAGATACGTGCAAGATCTGATCCTCCAATGTATGCTGCATATCAGAAAAAGGGTCGAAATCTATGGTACCAGTAGTACTCTTCAAAGTTGTTCCATCTGCGTTGAATGAGAGCTTGAAAGCAACGTCTGCTGTGTTCAAAGTTGCCATCTCCACGCCTGACTTGAGCTCCCAAATCCTGACAGTCTTGTCATGAGAACTCGACGCAAGCCTCGTGCTATCCGCCGAGAATGCTAGGTCTGCAATAAAGTCAATGTGGCCATTGAAAACCGCGACCAGGCTACCAGACTCGACGTTCCACAGTCTGACGACCCCTTTGTGTGAAGTCGATAAGAGTGACCCATCTTCCCAGCTTTTGCTTGAGGCTGTGGCTAGAAATCTGCTGTCCGGCGAAAAAACAAAAGCTTTACTAATGCTGCGATGGTTTCCGAGTTGTGCCACTGCCTCTCCCGACATGGCATCAAAAAGCATGATTGACTGGTCATGAGAACTGGACGCTAAACGACTGCTGTCAGGCGAAAAGGCGATGCGGTCGACAAAGCTACTGTTGCGACCCTCGATTACGGCTATGGTCTTCCCTGTCACGCTGTCCCAGATCCGCATCGTGTTGTCTTCAGAAGCCGATGCCAGACGCTTGTCATCTGGTGAAAACGCAATATCGTTGATAGCACTGCTGTGGCCTTGCAGAATCAAAATCTCCAAACCTGATTTGCCGTTCCAAAGCTTGATAATGCCATCAGCAGAAGCTGTCACTAACAACTTATGGGTTGAAGAGAACCTGACATGGCTGATATATCCTTTGTTGCCCTCCAGGACCGCTATCTCAGCTGCACGTTCGCCGTCCCAGAGCGTATACTCGCCATGATATGAAGCAGAAACTAGTCGTTTGCCGTCAGCAGAAAAAACGAGGTTGACAGGAGAACTTGGGACCCCTTGCGTGGTCGTCTCTGTGTTTGGGAGAGCGTCCCAGAGGACAAGTGTACCACCGCGACAGCCTGACGCCAACTGCTTACCATCAGGCGAAAAGGCAATAGAATCGACCTTCATGTGGTTCCCCTTGAGGGCTGCTACTCTTGCACCGGTCTCGCTATCCCATAGAATAACATCTGTTGACTGTGCGGCCGATGCTAGGTGCTTGCTATCTGGCGAGAAAGCAAGAGCACTGATCCAGTCGTGGTGCGGAGAAATCGTCACTATGTCTGCGCCCGATTTTCCGTCCCAGAGTCTGATGATCCCATCGAAAGAGGAAGACGCCAGGCGCGTACCGTCTGGTGAGAAGCAGAGCGAATTAACACAATTCGTATGACCGACGAGGGTTGCGATCTTCGCCCCTGTCGCCACATCCCAAAGCTTGACCGTATTTTCTGATGAAGATGAAGCTAAGATTCTCCCATTGGGCGAGAAAGTGACAGCGGTGAAGATATGAGTATAGATCTCGCGACTCTTTTGTTGCTCATCTATACTGCCGCCCTGTAAGGTCAGTGCTTCGCCAAAATCAGGAATGGCCGCACCTGTATCCTCATTCCAAAATTTGACAGTCCCATCTCGCGAGGCCGATACAAGAAGCTTTTCGGTGGGCGAGAAAGCTACAGCATCAATTTCCTTCTCATGACCGGTAAGTACTGCTACTTCTACGCCTGTTTCGATGTTCCAAAGCCTAACGGTTCTGTCTGCAGAAGCTGAAGCCAACCGCTTACCGCTTGATGAGAAGGTGATAGCGTGAACATGCCCGGTATGACCACGAAGTACTGACACGCTAGCGCCGGTTCGAGTATCCCAAAGACGAACAGTGTTGTCGAACGAAGCTGACGCTAATGTTTTGCTGTCAGGCGAAAATGAGATAGCACTGACACCTTCACTGTGACCTTTGAGAGTTGCTATCTCGGCGCCAGACTCTCCTCTCCACAGTCTAATGGTCTTGTCACGCGAAGCCGACGCTAGTAATTCACCATCTTTGGAGAAGGCAATAGCTGTAATCCACTTCTGGTGACCATGCAACGTCGCTAGAGCCGCTCCCCACTGTGCTTGTACGCGGGGAGTCTGAAACATCCATTGAGGTATAGCGTTCTGATTAAGTTCTCGTACAATACTCTTTTGCGGTGCAAAAACAAGCCCTGAGCAATAGATTTGAAGAGGCACTGTTTCGATAATGGATCGGAAAGAGAGAATAAACCTTTTCGCATCTTCAAGGAAAGTGGCGAGACCAGTGAGTTCATGACTCTGCTATCAAGTTTGTGTTAGCTCTAAGATGAATGAACGTGAAAAGATATTGGACTTACGGTAACTGCTGTCTGTAGCATCTTGATCGCAGCAAGACTATCCAAGACTCTTCCAATAAGGGCCATGCTTTCAAGCCAATGCAAGAAATGGGCCCTGAGGAAAATATACGCTTGGTTCCAGAGGTCTCTGTTATTGCTTTTGCTTTGCAGGAGATGGTGTGTCCAATAACGAATTGCATATTGAATGTGGGATGGTAGAGATTCTCGCAATATCAGCTCATCTATGTCACGACGTTCCGAGCCCGGTGATTTCAAGTCGCAAATGTCCTGTTTGAGTACCCCTGGCTGCTGAAGCAGCTCAAGGCAGTGTTTCGCAAGTTGCGTGTGAGTATGATGCTGGTCTATCCAGAACTGGAATTTGTCCTTCTTCTTGGGATCAAGAAGGAAGTCGCGGAATGACAGATGCAGCAATCGAATTGGCTTGTCAGTACTAGTAGGAACATCGAGGACTGAGTGCAGCGTACTCAATCTTCGATCGATCTTTCTTTGCGGCAGATTTAACAACTTCGAGAGACCAATGGCGTCAAGGGGTTCTTCTAAAATGACGATAGGACCAACTATCGTCCGAAATTCTTTGACCAAAGCGGCAGTTTCTACATTATCGCATTGAACCACCAAGCGATCGAAAACTGGAAGGTATGTCTGGTCAAGCTTGGAGATATGACTTTGAGTTGAATATTCGAGGATCAGCTGTAGTTGATCCTGTGGATCCCATCTAGAGTCTTGGATGAAACGGCAGATTGTCGCAGCGAAGATGAACAATGGCGATGCCATCTGCACCAGTCGTTGGCAGGTAATGACACCTGGCCAGTCCGCACTCAATGAATTCTCCCTTTGGATGTTGGCGAGTTCATGATTCAGAAAGGTAGATATATCCTCGTCGACCACAATCCTTGGTATCTCGTGGAGTTTCACATCTTGATGCACATCCTCAGATATTTGGTTGAATCCCAGGCGTATCGGAAGTTCCGGTCGACTTGTCAGAAAGATTCGTAAATCTACTGCTGTGATCGCTTTTGCTCGAGAGAGAAGGTGGAGGAGAGCCTTGATATCGTCCTCATCTTCACATTCATCTAAAGCATCGACAATGATGACGATACGTGCGGTCTCGGTATTCACAGTATCAATTGATTCGAAAGGATATAGCAAAAGTTTTTCGAATTGATCCTTCAGCTGTTTTTCTGATATGTTAGGCGTCGCATCGATAGCTTCACAAATCGCTGGCATCATCTGCGGCACTGTACGAACTAGCTGCGAAGCGAGAGTGGTGAAGAATCTCTTTGCTCTTCCACGGTCTCCTTCACCTCGTTTGAAGAAAAAGCTCGCGCCCAATTTTTCTTGCGATGCAAGTGTATGAGCCAATGTTCGCGAAACGGTAGACTTGCCAGTACCTGCCATGCCGCTCAACCAGAAAACGCATTTGCTTTGGTCGTTCCTGATCCATAGCTCTATCTCATGTAGAAGATCGATTCGAGTGTCATGATGACATATTGGGTCATGTTGGTTTTGATAAGAGTCAAAGGCAGCTCCGTCTGCGCAAGGTAGCTTGGCAAGGACAAGATCAAGGTCGATTTTCTGAACAGTTGCCCTGAAAGTAAAGTCAACTGGCAAACCGGGTAAGCGATAGATGTTTGAGAACTCTCTGAGCGTACCCAGTATTGATACGAATGATCATCGCAATTGCAGCCTCATTTGATTTGAGCTCCTCAATACACCTCTCTACTTCTGGTCGACTGAGGGGAAATTTCAAAGCCCGGATTCCAAAGGTTTTCATGGCTTTGTGACCTTTACCAACCTTTAATTTCTGTGCTAGTTTCTCAATATGAACATGACAGTCCTTGACAATTCTCCGCAGCTCCTCTAATCCTTTGAGCCTCGTCCCGAATCTGTCACCAAGAAGGTCCATAATTTCACGGAGCGTGCTTTGCAGTTGATGAACCTGTGTGTTGAGGCGCTCAATGTCAGTTTTCGCATGTGCGACTTCTTGAGAATAATGCCAGCATATCGACATGACCTTGGCTGTGAGCCCAACGATACCAAGTACGCCTGCGGCCACATCGAGCCCCGACATGCTTGTTGTGGCGCGCCTCTATGACTCAATTGTTAATAAGATACAAGTGCATTGAAGTTATCATGAAAGAGGAGATGGGACATAATCTGGTCTTGGCGTTCTTTTTCTAGAAATTACAAGCATTTGATTGGGAAATGCATCATTTCGTCACCTATTTGGGCTATACTATGAGTATGACAAGCATGAACTATGAAGCCGCAAATTTGTATGCCGCACCACTTGTTCACAAATTGATATATTGATCGCGAAAAAGGAGGAAATGACGATCAAGGTAAGCATCTTTTAGCAGAGCTTATAGAGGACATTTCGTTGATCGCCAAGACTATGACAACACTATGTATCTTTACAAGTAATTAATTAATCTCTTTACCATACGCCAACCGAAATTCATTGAACAATTTCATGTAGATTTTGCTAGATTCCTACGATAAATCGCTGTGCCTGAAGATCGTACTGCTTATACCTTTGCAGAGTCTGTTCGTGTCTCTCGAAGCACACGTAGTATAGAAGCACCTTTCAGCATTTCCCGCAGCAATCTTGGGTAGTCCCAACCCAACCGAGCAGCTGCCATTGCAGACAAACTTGCTTGATCATCACGATTAGGCCTTCCAGGTCCAGTCATATTCTTTGACACCTCCTTGGTTAGCCAATGCTTCGGATCATCTGCGAAGTAACTCACCGGCTTCATGTTGACATCGAACAAAGCAAATTTCGACCCCTCGCTGAATCGTCTGATATCAATACGCATAATTGCAGTCAGCTTCAGCAGTTTGGCGACTTCAGCACACTCTTTGGCCGCTGCAGCATAATTAGGATCCTTTTCATACTCTTCGGGAGTTACAACTCGGGAGTTCGCAGTCACGGCAACGATGCCATTGTAGGGAGCAACACCGTTCGCATGGTTGAAACGTGTGACAATGGGCAGTGCCCAATGTTCTGAGTGCTCGTCTGATGGAGGCATCACAGTGACAGTGCCTTCTTCGCCCGAGAGATAGTCTTCCAGAATAATGGACGGAGATTCTTTGAACAGAGCTTGGACATGCTGGCGCAATTCTTCCTGGTCGTGGCAGACTTTGACACCGTGACTTCCTCGGCCACGCACTGGTTTTCCGACGACCGGATATCGTAGGTCCAGATTTTTGAGCCGAGTGATGATGTCTGCGGAGTCGTCCTCAAGCAGCCATCCTCGCGGGAATGTAAATTTGCCTGTTTGACGTAGATACTCGTTCAAGTAGTGTTTGTCGTCGTAGAGCTCCACCATGCAAGGAGGATGGCCAATCACTCTGACAGTATCTTGATACTGGCCTATTCTTTCCGATGATTGCAAAGGATGTGAGAAGAACACCACAGTATTGGCAAACAGGTGTGTAGCGCCTTTATCAAGAGCCGAGAGGATGCCTTCTTCCGTATCTGGGAAACTCCATCCTGCATGTACCGACGGGTCAGGCGATTCGAGAGGAGTAATGACTTGAATTCCCGGCTGTGAATTGAGGTTGAAGGCTATATCTGCACAAGAGTCTTGATAGCCTTGAAGACATCAGCAATGCTTTGGGGGGCATCAATGTGCTGATTTTGACATCTTGGTACCTCCAGGTTTCATGGGTTTACGAAGTCCATTGATTATCGGAGGTTCAATGGCTTGATGTAGTACCGCAACACGTGTCATGATTGTACGGCCCAGAGGCGAAAGGGTTTTACGGGCAGAAGAATACATTTGAAAGAAAGTAATCTCGCCTTAGACCGTGGGGGAGCTTGCAAGAAGATATATGCCTGTACAGTATGTGTTCGGCACCCACTCAACCGAAGCCGACGGGAACAACACGAAATTCGCCGCCTGTGCCATCGTCTTCGAAACGCTACTCTTGCCTCTGTCCAGATGCGGAATGAGTAATCTGGCAACAGTGATCTAGCACAAGCGCACCAATATTCTCATGTTCATGTATAAGAATGCCAGTAGGTTTGCACAAATCGAACAACAGATCACCTGTCTTGCCGAGGTTCAGCCTCCATCGAATTTCACTTCATTCCCTCTCAAACTTCATATAAGCTAATCTTCCATCACCTCTGCTTAGACATGACTGGTATATAAAGACTGTGACATGTTGCAGCTATGTCGGCTACCGCGATCTTGCGATTGCTCGTGGCTTGCAGCTTCCAGAAGTAGCTCTTGTGTTAAGACAAATTTCGCCTGAGGCATAGCAACCACCTTAGAAGAGCTGCTACACATCGTTCTTTGACAATCTTCACATGGCAAGATACGAGTAGTGTCCTCACAGTAGTCGATGTACGATTGTGTCACGAGTGATAAATTCTCCGCTGCCTTCCTCTCCGATTTCGACGTGCGTATGGCCGCTCGACAAATCACTTTTCAATCTGCGACTCACAATCCAACAAACTTTGCTTTCACTACCCTTGCCTTCACTTTCATTTCTGGTTTCACTTCCCTTTCGTATCATATCTCGCCTTTCCTGATCTGAACGTTCTCTTCTTCATAAATATCCAGTGTCACTGAACCAATTCACGGTGAACATCAACCAAAACACGGTTCAATACTATACTCCCGCGTTCATCCTGTGGCAAGATTCTAATCCCACATGCTAGCCATCATCGATCGTCACTAACATCCACCAGAAAGATACGCAGGATCTCGTTCGTCGCGATCAGCATACCAAGTCCTCGACCACCAATAAAACAAAGCGGCCAGCCAGCAGTCGCCCCAATAAACTAGTCCCCATCTTCTCCCTACCAAATGAGCTGCTTGGAATCTGCTTTGAACACTCCGACCCAAAGGACCTTGGCAACATCCGTCTTACCTGCAAAAGCTTCTGCGTCATGTCAGCACTCCGCTTTGGCAAGATTCGTCTTGTATATCGTCGCTTTACCTTTTCCTTACATGCCTTGCAGGCCTTGTGTGAACTCACGGCGCATCCTGCATTCGGTATCTGTATCAAAGAGATTAACTTTGGTACACCCGGGGTTGTGGACGATCTGGCGAAGATCATGGACGAAATGGAAAAACAGAAGGTTGGGGATGCCTCAACTCAGCTGACTATCCTCCGACGATACAACAAACGTATCCATGAACAACGACTTTTGCAAAGTCAAGCCTGGGAACTGATTGGACAAGCATTACGGAATATGCAAGATCATGGTGTAGGTTCCAATGAGGTCGCGATCGGTGTTTTCAAAGAGAAATTGTATAGGCCTCGCGTCCGTGTCGGTGGCACATCGCTGAGACTTTACAAAGGAGCTTATGGATGCGAGAAGGCTTTTGCCCATCTTACACTTGATGTCTGGTCATTCACAACCTCTGAGATGTATGAGATCGTCCAACAGGCAGTTATGGAGGTACAATTTACTCCTAGCTTCTTCGACTTTGACGGCTACTGCGAACCTTCCCGAGTAGCCCACGACTTTCGGTCGATCGTGGACTCCCCGAGCTTTGATCTGGTACCTTTCATGTTTCATCCACAGAAGACAATCGATGAAACTGCCTTGCCAGTTGCGCATTTGCCATGTGTTCGTGTCCGCAATGACTACCAGCAGCTGAGGTTTAATTTCAGGGAAGAATATATGGAGTTGGGCCATTATGACCGGCAATCGCGTGTGATGAGCATGGACTGTCTGGCCCAAATTTACTTCTTTCCCTCCACCAATTCATTCGCCGAATTTCTTCAAACACCTCATCTGGAGGAGATCAAGATACAAAACTGCGTCGTCTATCTCGAAGATCTGCAAAACCTGCTCTATCATCAGGCCTCAACCATGCGAAGACCGACCCTGCGCAATTTGCCTTTGTACGTCATGAAGAAAGGAGGTCCATTCGAGGACATCGAGCAGACATTCCGACAGCTCGACTCGGCGCCAAATCTCGAATATGTCCGTTTGGAACGGGTTGGCTACACACACGTAGAATACATCTTTGGCGGTATCCCTTGGCGAAGCGCAACAACATGGCAAGGGAAAAAGCAGATCGCCAAATGTGTCGATGAGTTGCTCGACATGATGAACGATCATATGAGTGATGAACACACCTCTTCTGAAGAGCGAATGGAATATTGGGACGAAAAGTGGATCGAGGACCTTCCAGAGGACCAGTGGTGGCGGTCGTCTTCAAAGAAGGCCGAGTAAAAAGTGAACGAGGAACGATACAGATATGAACGACACACAAAATTTGACATTGCTGAAGACGAAGGAGCGAGCCGAAGATCAGATGAAGAAGGACTGTTGCTGTACATGCATAGAAAGCAAAGAAGGGCTCAACATGGGGCATGAGACTAGTTTGTAACACATACACGCTCAGCTTTCTCAAATTAACATCTTCTCTTACCAGAGCTTACACATCTATGAACTTGAAATTCACAATTGCTGACCTCGTGTCGATAACATACGGAGACCCTATTTTGAAACATTCCCCCTCTTCCATCTGCCAATAAAGATAATAAAGTCATTACTGAGAGCACTTAGAGTTTAGGTAATACTTACTGGTAGTACAAGGGGCTTACTTGTACAAGTAGTAGGTCGATATAATATAGAATGATTAGTTCTAAGCATATCATATAAATTCTAACGATATACTTCCTCTTGTAGCTCTTCCAAGTTATCTATCGTTGAAACATATGATTGGAGCAGTATGCTGCCTAACGAAAGATATGCCTTACTTTCTATACCTAATCTTCATAGAATTCTGGTAGAAGAATGTGGCTATCGCAACACTTAGGCGAGACAATTCGGAGAACTTTAGATGGACGGTGAACAAAGTTGGAGCAATTAAAGTCGTTTTTCTTTCTCATCTTCAGCTATGAACTTCTCTAGGAAGATGCAGTACCTGCAATTAGTAGCGATGGTGTAATCATTAATTATGCTTGGTCTCGGGGCGAGATATATTCAGGCGAAGTGTAGCGATAGAGCGATAGCGGTCGACTTTTGTTTTAGGCCCTGGTTACTTGTTGTGATAAAGCAGGTTTAAGTGCAAGTGTAACCACCGTCGACACGCAAGTCAGCGCCAGTAACGTAGTTGGAGGCGTCACTGCAAAGGAAAACGACAGGACCCATGAGATCAACCTTGTAGTGCCCAGTCAGTATTTTTCAAGACGCGTACATGGTTGAATTAATTCTTACGGGACGGCCCATCTTGCCTTGAGGAATCAAACTGGTCCACTTGCTGCCAAGTTCAGGGTTCTCGTTAAGGATCTTTTCGGTCAGGGCAGTAAGCTAGTCACAGCGTCAATCACGCAATCATGGAAATGAAGCAACTACTCCAGGCTTACCATGTAGCCGGGCTCAATGACATTGACTCTGATGTTGGCATGAGCCCACTCAACTGCCAAGGAGCGGCCAAGATGACGAACTGCAGCCTTCGAAGCGTTGTAGGGAGCCTGGGGCTGAGGAACGTTCACGATGGCACCACTCATACTGCCAATGAAGACGATGCTGCCAGGAGCCTTGCGCTCCATGAGATGGCGGGCCACTCCCGTAGCGAAGAGGTATGTGCCGTCGACGTTGACTAGACAGAACATCAGCCAATCTCTCCTCTTGTCAAAGCATGGTACAATGCTCACCTCCCCACAGCTTTCTCACGCGGTCAATGGGGTAGTTGATGGCGTCAAAGTTCTCAGTGAAACCGGCCGAAGTGACGAGGTTGTCAATCTTTCCGTGTCCCTGGATAACTTCGTCGAGGACTGCAGTCACCGAGTCGGCGTTACTGACTGAGGTTTGTCAGTGACAAAACAACAAGTCCGAATTTCTTTCAACTCACCATCACAGTAGTGTCCGGTGACCTTCGGCACTCTTGTAACGTGGTTAGCCGTGGTCCATGATTAGAGAAACAGAGAGAAACGAGGTTGCTACCTGTCTGCTCCAGGGTTCTCCTCCATGAATTGTTCGACCAAGATCTTTGCCTGCTTTTCGGCCTCATCCTCTGGTGATATTTTGTCAGTCGACTGGAACGGATTGATGGTCGATTTATAGAGACGCACTATTGAGATCGACGATGGCGACATCAGCTCCAGAGACGACTAGTGCCTGACTCATGACCAGACCGAGACCTCTAGCACCTCCGGTGATAAGGGCCGTCTTTCCTTCGAGAGAGAATGTGGAGAGAGTTCTGTGAAAGTGGAATCCACCACGACCCGAGACGGGCTTCTGCTGAGGAATCTGATCTTCATCGAAGGGGATTTCGATTCTGTTGTCTGTTCTCGAAAAGGCACCGACATGCTCTCCCTTCTCATCCGCGATTGGCTTCTCGTTGTTCTGGTCCGCGGGGTCTTCGGACCTACGCAGGCAGGGTGTGGTGGACAGAGGACGGAAAGCGCGAGAGCGGAGGGGTGCTGCCACACGGGTGGCTTGTCTGAGGATACTTCTCTGAAACATGGTTGCTGCTACAGAGGACTGTATATGATGCCATGTCAGTAAAGTGATAGACGTGGCCGATCCGAAGAGAGTCAGAGATGGATGCTGGCGATAAGTATGGATCGAGCGTGAGTGAAGTGACGAGGCAGAAAGTGAAGGGAGGAAAATGATAGAAAAGTAGTGAAGGGTCGAGTCGGATCTCTCACATCGCCTCGGGGCCAGGACACGCAAACCAGATTGCATACCGGGACTCGAGACCCGGATAGCCACAAGGAGTTATGCAGGGATAAATAACTGAGGTTTAAAGATGAACAGACATGATATCGACAAGAATTGGTACTTACATTGAAGATAAACCGAGTTTGGGAAACGTCGTTGACTCGTATCAAGAACTTTGAGACTCGACAGGCGGTCAATTCAAGGGGTGCAAGAAGGTTTTGATTCCGCCAACTGCATCGAAGTTCCCAATCATAGCTATCAGCGTGACGTAGATCGCGTCCCCAAAAGAGCTCCTGCTACCTTTAGGCTGTTTGACCCTGATCGACCCACGGGGAAGCTGTGGGATCGAACTTTCCCCAAATTGTTTTTGACTCGTCTTTTCCTCCAGACGGATCCTTTCTCGCAGTCTCCATCTACTCGTTTTTCTGGCAAGGTTTTATGTTGTCGATACCATACGAACTACAATGAGAGAAGACCCTTCCTGTACTATCAATGCCGGATGTCGCCCAAATATATCGATCTTTGTGCCTCTACGCACGTATCCAGCACGAGCACGAATAATGTTACCCCATGCTCGCCCCCATGGAGATAGATTGCTCCACCTTCCCAAATCTACCTGCTTGTATCACTGCCAATGTCGATCATGAGTCACTACCAGGTACATGGCGACCTGCCACTGTCTACAATAAGCCATCATCTCTAGACCCGGAAATCACGTCGAAATGGCTCCTTTTGCATGAAAAGTGTTTAGATTTGTGTTGATATTTCAGAATATTTGCAAATCTTGAAGAGATTTATTTTTGTGACAAGATATACACTGCTACCCCATCGTCTTCAGGTAACAACAACCGCGTGGCGCAGTAAACTTGAGCAATACTTCAGCCTCTCATAGTCTGACGGGCCTGTCTCTTTCTCTGATCCTTTTCCTTCTCTCTAGCAAGGAAGCGCTTCTGCTCATCGGCGCTCATGCCCTTGAGCTTGCGGTCACGCTGTTCCTTCTTGAGCTTATCGCTGAGCGACTTTCTGTCCTCGGCTCCCTCAGCTTCAACAATCTTGCGCACCTTCTTCTGCTCTTCTTCACGCGTCTGGCGCACGCGGCGCATGACTTCGGGACGGAAGTGGGCGCCAGTCACGAGCTGATCGGGCATACGCAAGAAGTACGAGAAGATGGGAAGCGTATTGGTACCGGAGGTGAGCTTGGTAGTAAGTGTAAGACGCTTCTTGGGAGTCAACTCGTCGAGGCTGTATCAAGTCAGTTATCTGCGTCCCTAAGTTGTGTCGTATTGAAACTCACGTCTTGGGAGCATCGACTGGCATGTCAGTGATGATGAGAGACTCAAGGTCATCGCCGCAAGCTTTGACAGCCTCAGCGAGCTCTTGGGTGATGAGAGACTCGGTGATCTCGGCGCTCTCGCTCATGACACTGACCCACTGAGGAAGCTTGGCGTGGTCCTTGGTCGTGGTCAGAGAAATGTCGTAGCGTTCGTCACGGATTCGCTTCATGGCATCCTTGTGGACAATGGCGAAAACGAAACCATCATAGCTGGTATCCTTGAAGCGCTTCTCCTCCTCGCCTTGTGCGCGAGGAATGATCTGACTCTCCTTGCCGTCGAACGAGTAGGCGGTGACTTCGGCCTTTTCGCCTCCACTGGCCATGCTCTCAAAGAAGAAACCAGCGCCAAACTCGCCGATGAGAGCCAAAGGGTTGTAACGCTTGAGCAAGTTGAGCTTGATGTCGACGAAAGCGACGTTCTGACGACCGGTAGCGTAACTCAGGAAGACGTCCTTGCTCTTCTCGCGCAGGAACTCGGGATTGATCTTGTCGTCGGCTGACATGGCGACAGCAGGCGAAACATGGAGCGTGTCGAGCTTCCTGCCAAAGCCAACATGAGAAAACTCGTTTTCGAGAGCGTTGACATGGGTGCGGAACCAGCTGTTTGCACGGCTGCGATTCTTGCGCACTCCCCACACGTGGACCAGAATTGTAAGCAGGAGGAAAGGCACAACGACAGCCTCGGCCTTGAAATCAGCCCATGTCACACGCTCGTGAACGTTGTACCACTTGGTGAAGGGACGATTGGCCATGTCAATGTGAGCGCCGAAAGTCCTCGCTGCCGGAGGTCCGCTGACTGTGCTGGACAGCGACGCTGGTATCGGAGAGGGAGCATCCGCAAAGTCGGCAAAGTCTAGGAGTATCCAAGGTCAGATGGCTGTAGAGGCGTGTCTCGTTGTGCTTGTACACGAGAACTGACCGATGTCTCCCGACGGCGCCGCGTTGGGGACTGATGACTTTGCGCCTCCAAACAAGCCCTTGATCACGTCCGCCATAGTTTCAAGTGCTTCTAGCGGATTTCAATTGTTTCGAGCTTGGCTGGCAAGACAGCTTGACATTGGCATTGACATTGAGAGAGTGACAGCTCACCTACTGCGCTATGATATCAGCCGGAGTTTCACCGACCACCGACCCCACAATTCGACATACCTCGACTTCCATATCAATGTCACAGAACGAGATTCACCTTGCTAACAATCGTTATTGCTCCTCCAATAATTAAGGTGTTGATCTCATCAGGTAGACAATTCCTTTTTCCTCCGTGGAACCGTCCAATTGGTCAGGGGTGGCTTGTTCTTTGATCACGAAAACGACTTTTGACCTTATGGTTTCACGAGTCAAAGACAGAGCTCAGAGCATGTTCATCTTCGTCTCTTGCCTTCACGCTTTCATAATCACGTCATCTTGTTACCCAACACTTCATTACTTTCATCCTAGCAGGATTCGAGGCTGTCTTTGTCTTTGACATTTACCAGCAGTATCTATTGCAGACTTTAGAATGCTTCGTCATCGAATGTCAGCGTGGGTCATACTACCATGCACTTGGTAGTCCATAGCGACCAAGAGTTCAGGCTAACCAACACGCTGACGCACAAAAGATGGGATCATGACATTCTTCTGATCGCATACTTGAAGCCAACTGGAAAGGTCATAAGAAGTTGCTCGCACAAGATGTCACACAAGGATTCAGAACATAATCAGACGACGAGACGAAGCTTACTCATTTAAAGTGGCCACGATTTCTCAGTTGTAGTGGAGGCTCGGTCCAGCCATCTTTGTGTCTCAATGTTGGGTCCGGTCTCCGGCTTGAGTATCTATAAGCCACTCAGAGCAAACACGTGGGCGCCACCCAAACACACACGCGACACCACTCTGTCAAAGCTCGATCCAGGACCTTCGTGATTACCACACGCCTGCAACAAGCCTACTTGGCGAATATACAAGAAAACCGGGATCTCTCGTTAAAGTTCTAGACTATCTATTTGATCAACCTCAACACGTGAATCCATCCAGACTGTCTCTCACTCTGGTTGAGTCGATATGCAGCCAAGGACGCCCATGTTTTTGACCCGAAGATCAACTAAAGAGAAAGAGAAAGGCGTAGCGAGGCAACGAAGTGAGCACGTGGGCTCTTGCCACGTTCAAGGAGAGAAAACTGTGCGCATCTGGGACTTCATGTTCCAGCATTCTTCGATCTTGCTCAAGGATACAACGTTGACCTTCTTGGGTTTGATATCCTTGAATGCTTCGAGCATTGCAGGGACCTGTTCTGCCAACTCTGCGTGTGTCCAACTACCAGTACCAGATCCACGGATAGTCAGATTCTGTGATCTGAGGGCTGCACCAGGAATTGCGATGTTGTCCGTACCGCCAAGACCGCCAATATGAACATATTGTACGGAGGGACGGGTGAATCTCGTCGTCGAGAGAAGGTGTTCTGCTACAGTCCCGGAGATGTAGTCGAGAACGATGTCCACATTGGCTGCTGTACTACAGTCTGTCGCAGCGATATTTTTTTCGTCCAAGACAATCATCTCGTCTGGTCCAACAGCTTTCAACGCTTCCACGTTTCGTGCCATACCGACGACTTTTCCAGCACCCAAAGCTCTGCAGACATCAACAGCAAGACTGCCGCTTGCACTAGTAGCCCCCATGATCAGAACGGTAAAGTTCTCCGGTAAGTTGGCCACACGAGTCTTGAGAGCCATCCAGCTCGAAACCACCGGATTAGCATAAGCTGCAACCTGGATGGGATCAACTCCCTCAAGGAGCAAGACCGTCTTTCTTTTCTGTACATTGACAATTTCCTGAAAGCCTCCTCCTCTAGGCAGAGTAATGAAGTAGACGAGTTTGTCATCGGATATGCGACGGCCAACGCCATCGACACCTGGAGTGTGGGGCAAAGATCCAGAACTGTAGTGTTTGCCGGAAGCACGTGAGAGTACCGTATTGTGAAGGCCAGAAGCGATGACTTGGATAGCAACCTCTTCTTCTGAAGCTATGGGCATGGGGACTTTGGTGTACTTTGGAGCTTCGCCCCAGGAAGTGATAATAGCGGAATGCATTGTTTGCTCAGACATGGTATTGAGAATTGTGATTTTCAGCATCTTGACCGGACTCACTGATATGATTTATATCAACGACATGTTGCTGCCTCGGCGGACATGCCTCTCGTCATCCGAGGAAATCGGCCGAAGTCAATAATTTCATGCTTTGCATCTATGCAGTGATGTTGTGACTTTCTAACGTCTCCTTCGAGCTTGACCTCAATAATAAATCAATCTCCTGAGATAACCATGAGTTCAAATGGATATCTCGATATCACGAATGTTGGATGCTCAAAATAGAGTAGATTGAGGAGGTTCAAAAGTTGCTTGAACCCTGACGCGCACGGACGTCTCCCAATCAAACCCCATGGGACTTGGCTCGTCTCTTCCTTCCCCATGTGATTCTTCTTCTTGCTTGCCAAACTCGAACAAGACTTCATGGCATGCTTCAAGCACAGTAAATCCCTTGCTACACCTCTTTGCAATAATATTCTGACCTTGTCATGACTGGAGATGAATCACATCAGCAGAAACATTATCTCTAGAATGAGCACGTGTTGCCCCTAGACACAGCTTTGCCAGGCACGTTCGAGACAATATCTCCACCATAACCCTTTCAACACTCCGTAAACTTCCTTCTCAACGAAAGACAAACACCTCGAACGGACACTCCGAACCATGCATGTGCCAATTCGACAGCATGATTGGGCATGCGACACCAAGTAAGCGAATAGTTCTGTGAACGATAGCACGCCAAGTTCCGCCCAGACTGTGGCTGAATACCACCACGCTGCCAAGGGCCTACCATGAATCGAGTGACATTGCTTTCCTCGCGAGCCAGACTGTCCGCCAAGGACATTCCACTTGGCAATCACCTTCCTGCGGTTCCTCAAGGAGCCCACGTGTTGGCCCTTTGCTATCTCATTGAATCTCGCTCGCTGTGCACCTCGACATCCGACATGGAAAATCTGTCTCGATGTTGAGGCAATACAATGCAGACGAACTTGGCAACTTTCCGACTGTATCCTTATGGAAATTCGCAATTTTTCCAGTCCCGTGTAGGCGTGAAGGCGTTGGTGGAGGATGGGTTGCTACTTCGAGGTGTTGATATATAAGGTCCATGGGACTCGTTACCTAGGATGCCTTTTTTTGTATCAGCAACGAGCTTCAGTATCGACCATTCAATCAACCTTGATTTGATCTAGCAAGATCTTTGTCAAAATGGTTCTCAGCGAGTATACATATGTGTTCGCCATAGGCACACTTTTCGCTATGCTTGATGCATACAACAACGGTGCCAGTAAGTAGATCCCAAGCCTGTCCAAGCATTTCCAAGGGCTTGTCGGTCCTGTGGTATGCAAGTGCTGACTCTGATGTTGCAGACGATGTTGCAAACTCATGGGCAACCAGTGTTTCGTCCAGATCCGTCTCTTACAGACAGGCCATGGTCCTTGGAACAATCTTCGAAATGCTCGGCGCCATCACTGTCGGTGCCAGAACTGCAGAGACAATCAAGAACGGCATCATCCCGTCCGCGGCCTTCCGTGGTGATGCTGGTGTTCAGATGCTCGCATTTACCTGCGCCCTAGCCGCCGCGTCGAGCTGGGTGATGTGGTGCACGCGTCACTCTGCACACGTCTCGTCTACGTACTCTCTTGTCTCGGCAGTCGCTGGTGTTGGTGTCGCTACGGTTGGTGCTTCGAAGGTCCAGTGGGGATGGAACGACGGCAAGGGTCTGGGTGCCATCTTCGCTGGTCTCGGCATGGCTCCAGCCATCTCCGGCTGCTTCGGAGCAATCATCTTTATGCTGATCAAAGTCACCGTCCACATGCGCAAAAATCCCGTTCCCTTTGCTGTCTACACTTCGCCCCTCTGGTTTCTGATTGCCGGTACCATCTGTACCCTTTCAATCGTCTACAAGGGATCTCCCAAGCTTGGTCTGAAGAACAAGCCAGGATGGTACATCGCCTCGGTCACAATGGGTGTCGGTTTCGGTATCTGTGTTCTTTCTGCTCTCTTCTTCGTCCCTTACGTCAAGGCCCGTGTTATAAACAAGGACAGCAGCGTCAAGTGGTGGATGTTCATCATGGGCCCTGCTCTTCTTTACCGCGCTGCCCCTGAACACTCCGAGCAGGCTGCCGTTCCCAATTACGCCGTTGTTCAAGACGATGATGACAAATCAACTGTCAACTCCTTCGACAACAAGTCTGAGGAAGGCCAAGATATGTTCAAGACCGCCGAGGTCAACGAGAAGTCCCTCACTGCGCCCAATAGCCCTGAGATCACCGGTCAACAACTCACCTACACCGAGATCCAGGCCGAAAGTGACGCCAAACTGAAGGCCAAGCTCTTGAAGAGCCGTGGTCCTATGGGCTGGGCCATGCGCACTCTCCACAACAACCCCATGGGTCCCGGACAGATTTACGAGTTGAACAACATGAAAATCTTCGCCAAGCGTCTCCCAGCCCAAGTGGTCTGCGGTCTTCTCTACGGTTTCCACTACGATATTCACACTGCCCAGACTGGTAACGCTGGTACTCCTGACGGTGCCCGCATGGAGCGCGTCTACGCCGCTGCCGAGAAATACCCCAACGAGGTTGAGCACACTTACTCTTTCATCCAAGTTCTTACTGCCTGCACTGCCTCTTTCGCTCACGGTGCCAACGATATCGGTAACTCCGTCGGCCCTTGGGCTGTCATCTACGGTGCTTGGTCCACCGGTCAAGCCTCCAAGTCCAAGGCTGTCGTCCCTGTCTGGCAACTCGCCGTTCTCTCCGCCATGATCTCCATCGGTCTCTGCACCTACGGCTACAATATCATGAAGGTCATGGGTAACAAGATTACTTACCACTCACCTTCAAGAGGCTGTTCCATGGAGATGGGTGCCGCCCTTACCGTCCTTGTCTTCTCGCAGTACTCCCTTCCTGTCTCGACCTCCATGTGCATCACCGGAGCTACCGTTGGTGTCGGTCTCTGCAATGGTACATTGAAGGCTGTCAACTTCCAGCGTGTCGGTCTCTTGCTCCTCTCATGGATCATGACCATCCCCGTCGCCGGAACAATAGCAGGTTGTTTGATGGGCATCATCCTCAACGCTCCTCACTTTGCTGCCAAATAATCTCTTTCTCTTTTCTTTCTTTCTTGATTTATGATTTCGGAATGACCGACCGGTTTTGTGGTTTAGCATTTGGGTTCTAGGATATTTGTCATTGTTCATATGGGTGGAATACAAAGATAAATCGGTTGTTTGAGCCAGGTTGCTCTCGGTCTTGTAGAAAAGAGAAAATTTTATATATATGTTAATACTCGAACATACTCTTCACACTTCAGATATCTTTTCACCAGTATATATCTGGCTTGGTGACCTTTCGTTCTTGAGAAACAATCTAGCGCCAGTTACCAAATATCGAGAGTCAACGCTTTTAACAGAGAAAGTCAGTCACGAGGTCAATAAGCGTCAAGTTCACCAGGTGTTCTCATCAGTAAACACGAGCCACCAAGGTGAAGTATGCATAGGTATTCAGAAAGACAAAAACATACTGCGGAGGGGTCCATTGAGAGCCCAAACTTGAGAGGCTCTCAACGGACCCTCTCCCAGTAGTTTTGGTGCTTCTGAACATGTACAGGTCGAATTCGAGGACAGCTGTGTTGCCGAGAGTAGACAATAGGTCGGTCGTATTGTAGATGCTGATTGCCACGTGCCTGTTTCTTTTCTTCTCAAGAGTACGTACCTAAATTTTCTCTCTTTCACTACTTATTCCAGGATTAAAACTGAAAGCGAGGAAAATCAGAAAAGGAAGAAAAAGTCATAAGGAAAAGAATGGATAGATATGCATGGGGCAATATACCATTATATACAAGATATATCAAGAAGAGAGACAAATGAAAGATTTCGTAAACATCTCTCAACCCTCCTAAGCCTCGAATCTCTTCCCGTTCTTAGGAACAGTCGAGTTCAAAGTATTGCCCACTCCCCCGATAACTCCATCCGTGACTCCATTCAAAAGACCTCCTACAGGACCAAGACCGCCCAGGATGCCATCTGTGATGCCATCGACAGTCTGCAAGATACCTTCGAGAGGATCAACAATGATACCGCGGATAACAGCATCAGCCCAGATCAAAGCCGCGCCACGAGGCAAACCTATCGAAGCAGGACGATTCTTGGTGTTAGGATTGAAGCCTTTTGTGCCGGCAGGGTTGTAATTCGGGTATCCGACCGCCGGGAAGCCGTTGACAGTACCAATGGTATCCGCACTGCCATCCTGTGTAGCAAAAGTGGTATTTGAGGAAGTGTCGTACGACTCTTGACGTTTGTAAACGTTGTGAGCAGGATACTCGATTTCGGCGACTTCGCCACGTTTTTGGTTTCCAGATCCAGATGTCGTGGTGCACATTGTTTGATCGAGAGGAAGATTTGGTACGCGACCTCGGATACCAGAGTTCTTGATCAGATCGGCGGCTTTCTCGGCGACGCCGTAGATCACGGCTTCCAGATGCGCACTGGGAATCATTGGGAAGATAGAGGCGTCGACGATGCGAAGATTTTGCGTCGAGTAGACGAGGAGAGTTGAGTTTACTACGCCGCCGTGTTCGCGAGGTAACATTGCTGCTGTACAAGAAGGATGGAACTCAGTGCCCAAGGCGCGGTTGAGGAAATCTTGGAGTTGAGAGTTGGTTGCTGCGTGAGGAGGATCGTTTTGGACTGGGTCTAGGATTTGTAGTTCTGGTTGTTGGAACAGTGCATCGTTGAAACGGAGGGAATCGAGCATTACTGCGATATCTGCTGGGTTGCTGCCATAGCGGAAGTCGAGATCGGGATAGGTGAAGGGATCTGTGTTGTTGATGTGCACGGAACCGCGAGTCAACGGTCGTTGGTTTGAGATTTGAGTGTTTCCGGCGTTGTCTTGGAGGAATTCGATTACAGCGCGGTTGTTGTCTCTGAGGGCGGAGATGAGGAGGGCTCGTTGACGGGTGTACCCTTCAATGACGGTTTCGTCGAGGCCGGACTCTAGGTATTGATCATTGGCGTATCCTGCTGCTTGGTTGGCGATGTCTTCCGAGCGGTTGGAGATCTGAGGCAAGGAGAAGAAGCCGTTTCCATCTGGGGGACCAAAGGTGTAGGGGCCGGTTCTGTTGTCGTAGTACACTCCACGAGCCCAGTCGTTGATGGTCTGGTTCTGCATAATGTTTGGATAGACATAGCTTTCGTTGTTGAAGGCTTGTGACATGTGCATGAGCATATGGTCTTGCAGATTATTACCGACACCAGGAAGATTGATACGGCTCTGGATACCAGCATTGGCCAGAACACCGCTGTCACCGATGCCGGAAAGTTCGAGCAATTGAGGGGTACGGATAGCGCCAGCAGCGAGGATGACTTCACGGGCAGCCGAGGCGGTCCAAATACGACCATCGGGTCCAGCAGAGACTTCGACACCAATGGCACGAGCTCCATCGTTGCCAGCATCTTCACATCCGCCCTCAAAGAGGACTCGGCGGACGTGCTGACCGGTCGAGACGTAGAAGTTGTCGCGGCCGGCGACCGGATCCCAGCGAGCACGGCGAGCGTCAGCACGGGATTGGTTCCATTGTGAAATGCCTTGAGGCAGATACATAGCGCCCTTTTCCTGAGGTGCGGCTGGGTCGGGCTGAGTAGGCACACCCATGCGGTTCAATGCAGCAAAGAAGTGTGTACTAGCTGGGTATTGGAAAGCTGACAGATCGTCAGTCTTGTCTTTGAACATCATCATCATAATACCCACCAGGGAAGGAAACGTTTTGCGGTCCTGTATAACCATGTTGAGAATCGTCATTGCCCATGCCAAAGGTGGACGCAACCTGTTCAGATGGCTGTGCATTGAAAGTCTCACTTCGCTGGAAGAACTCGAGCATGGAATCATAATCCCAACCATCGTTTCCGAGAGTGGCCCAGTCGTCGTAGTCCTCACGGTCACCACGATTCCAGAGCATCTAGAAAGAAAACTAAGTCAGCATGTTTGTGCAACAGGAACTCGGAACAAATGACCAGGTTGCTACAATCGAATGCACAGACATCCGGGACCCTGAAGGGATGTGTTGGAGCCTTTAGACAACCTCACATGTCCGACCAAGCTAGGTACCGTCCTAGAAGCGGATGACAACGAGCAAGCCAACACCCTGTATTTGCATTTTCAACTTACAGCATTAATCAAAGTACCACCACCAAGACCGCGACCTTGGGGAATAGTTCTTGTTGCACCATCGAGATGCGTTTGGGCAACTGTTTGATCGCACCTGATCATCGTCAGAAATACCATCCCTCCTCAATGCGGGGGATAAATCATACCAATTGTATCCGCCGCACTTTCCATTGACAGATCCAGCGGCTCCTTGATAATAAGGAATCATGATGCTCTCGGGATAGTTGTCTGCGTCTCCGGCTTCCAGAAGGAGCACCAACACGTTAGGGTCTTCACTAAGTCTGTTGGCAACTGTGAGACCTGCAGGTCCGCCTCCAACAACGACGTAGTCGAAGACATTGTTCTGAGGTAAGTTCACATTGAGACCGCCGCCCAGGACTCTTGCGGCAAGCAAGCCGGTAATGGCTGCTACTGGGTATCCCAGCATGATGTTTCCGATACTAGCTGTGTATAACCGAGACAACGAGTGACAGGATAGAGTAGAATGAGATAAAGAGTGAACGTCGATCGATCAGGAGCGAGAGTGAAGTAGTGAAAGATACCTAGCTGGAGAGCGCCTCAATTCAACGAAGGTGAACTACTTGCCTTTTAGTACTGCCCTCCCAAGCCATCAATAGACCGGAGGATTCATCAGGCCCTGCAGCGGGCTGTCAAATACGAACACAGTCCCACTAAAGAGCAAAGAATGGTAGGCGTCAAGCACTTCCATCCTCTCCTCCTATGACATCGCGGCTGACGACCGCAAGACTGCCGTGACAGCCATCATATGTGTTGGCTGATCGTCCAAGAACCTGACGTCCAAGGTAAAGTCACGATGCGGCACGAGGTTTACGACTCTGCTTTGAGTAATCATGGCGAAAATCGTCGACCCACGCTACCAAGGAATGATAGGGTTCGATAGATTGACGAGTGAACAGACAATTTTAGAACTTCGAAGCGCGAGCGCCTCGTGTATCATACCACCTCCACCCTCTTCCTTGATTTGGACTTGGCTTTGTGACATTGAGCATTTCCAGTCGTACCTGCGCAAGCCATTTCGTGTCGAGAGGTCCTCAAACACAATCGTGTCGTGAGAGTGAGATAGCCGTTACGATTCATGAAGGGGATGACAGATGTCAAAACTCGATGGTCGGAGTTAACATGGCGTGTTTCAGGCGTCAAACCGAGCCGAGATTTTCCAGCTTTGACGGCTGACTGTCGATTCTAATCTTCCTTCGGGCTGTCGTGTGTACGCTTTCGTCTCGTCTTTATTCTTTAGGGTTTTGCAAAGTATACAAGTATTGTATAAGGGGAATGATTTTCCGCCTCTTCCGATCCACATGACGCCATGGAGCAAGAATTTTGAACCGTGTGTTGTCGTCCAGAACTTGTGTGTGTCTTAGATGAAGACCAGCGACTCATGAACGAGCCATAAATCATCGCTTCGCACATGTCAGTGGAGCAGAGCTTTGACGCGGGTAAAGGGGGAGAGCTCGTAGAACATTACGTGTGTCGTTCTCGGAGAGAGTCGACGCAGGTACGAGATGCTGTACCTGCTTCTCTCTGAAGAATATCACAGGGTCCTGAGGCTTACTGCCAGTATCTTGATACACTGGGATTATATACGAATACTGTATGTGCAATTCCGTATTTTGGCAAGCCCTTGAGAGTATGGTAGACGTTGATGACCAGCAACAGTTATTGACAAATCCTGACCAAATCAGGGTGGAGGCCAGATAGGTAAGCATACTATGCTGTACATACTGATCTCCAGTACAGCAAATCATCGCGACAATTGAAGAAGATCATACTCATACACTATCACAATTTGAGTATTTGCAATCACAGAAACTCCACCTCGTTCGTTCTATGCCTTGCCTTCAATCTAACCACCACACGCTACCGTCGAGCATGCAGCCTCATAAAAATCTCTATTTCTTGCATGCATACACTGACAGCTGTGACAGCCGTTTTAGTCTTTCTTGCATGTTTTCTAACGCGATACCCCATCTTCTTGAGCATGTCCATGCCAGGAGAAACAGCTTGCTTCATGTTGGTCGTATGAAACATGCGTGCTTAGTGAGGCAATCAATGCACGACATTGATCGGTTAGAACAATCGGCGGAGAGAGGTGCAGAGGCATGCAGCTGTCACTGATAATTCCATGTGCAAAACTCCACGGTAGCAGTTTGTAGGCCGTTGATGGTGAACGAACGCGTTGGCGGACCACGCGACGTGATGAACATTTTACTACCGAGACAGCACCAGCCTTTTGAGTCCCTACCATCCAGTACAAGTATCATATCTCAACTGTCAGTGCTCGTCTTCGATCTCAAGGTGACAGGATGAAGTTCAAGACCTGCATATACGGGTAGCCGTTGAAAAATGGCGTTTTCACAACTGCATGATGCCATGGCGCTGTCCGCAGAACCAGCCTCTCCCGGCGGAACACCTTTCCGCCGCGCTTGACTCGTTAATCCGAGGGAAGGGATGTCGTAGTGTTCATGAATGGATAGTTACACCAGACTCCGGTCCACTTGAGATTTCTCAGTCTCACTGCAGAAGCCTCATGTACTCCATCTCGCATCTTTTCATGAAACATCTGTAGAGTTGGGAAAGCAAGAGAAGCCCCGCATGTCATGCTCAAAAGCGAACCACTTGAACCTCGGCACCGGCCCAAAACCACCTGCCTATTATTCTGTTACGCCCGTAATAGTCGACATGCTTCTCTGGAAATCCAACCACCACCACCGAAAACGCAAATCGTACCGTACCCGAAGTCTTGGTATGCTAAGACAAGGAGACCGAGAGAAGGAGACATAAGATAATGCGTCCTTGACCCATAAGACCGAGAGACCTCCAAGAGACCTCGACTCTTTCTCGAAGTCCCTCTTGTTTTAGACTTCGCCTCACATTTATTTCTCTCTTCTTCGATCAAGTCAAGTCTTGGATTTCAATCTCGATATATATAATCCTGGATAAAAGGACGAGAAGACATAAACGGAATCATGACTGGAGAGTACAAGTACGAGTACTTTAACGTCTCGTTCCCCGGCGAATATGTGGCAAAGGTCGAGATCAATCGGCCTGAGAAATTGAATGCTTTCAATGAAACGTAAGTAACCATTTCCATCACGAAATCATTCGGATCTTTCAACTTCCCTTGGGTCACACGATTTCGAATTTCTTGGAATCTACAGACTAGATACTTGTATTTCATGACGACTGATATGATCACAGAATGTGGAAAGGCATCGGCCAGATCTTTACTCGCTTATCCCATGACCCAGAGGTTCGCTGCGTGATCTTGACTTCTGCCGGCGACAAAGCATTCTCCGCTGGACTAGACGTACAATCAGCATCAGACACTGGTGTGTTATCGGGGAACGATGGCATGGACGGTGCAAGAGTAAGGATGTCCCCAAAACTAAAAACCACATCCCCTTTTGTGATCTAAGCCATTCGCTGACATTGATTTCTATCAAAAGGTAGCACAACGACTAAGACACCACATCCTCGAATTCCAAGAAAACATCAGCACAATCGAAAAATGCGAAAAACCCGTCATCGCCGTACTTCACGGAATCTCCTTTGGATTAGCCCTAGACATGACACTCTGCGCCGATATCCGTCTCTGCAGCTCCAACACCAAGTTTTCAGTCAAGGAAGTTGATATCGGGTTAGCTGCTGACATCGGTACCTTGACGCGATTGCCTAAAGCCGGTGTTCCCATGTCGTTTATCAAGGATGTAGCGTTGACGGCGCGTGTATTCGGTGCCAAGGAGGCGCTGACGATGGGATTGGTTTCAGAGGTTTTTGAGACGAAGGAAGAGGCGATTCGAGGAGCATTGAAGAGGGCCGAGTTGGTTGCTACAAAGAGTCCCGTGGCAGTCATGGGGACTAAGGAGGTGCTAAATTATTCTAGAGATCATTCGGTTCAGGATGGTGAGTCTTTTGGGGTGATTTTGTTTCTTGTACTGAGGATGAATACTGATTTGATGATGAAACAGGCCTCAATTATGTTGCAGTGTGGAATGCAGGATACTGCCAGACAAACGACCTAAAAGATTCCTTGACAGCTGGCATCACAAAGAGAAAGCCAAAGTTCGCGAAGCTCTGATCATTGCATGCAAGAAGAGCTAGAGTAGAGCTGAGTAGAACGATTCAGGACTTGCTGATCATGACATTGGTGGTTTATGTACAAAGATGGATTCTTTGCTTCTCCTTCGCAATAAAGGGGTATCAAAAGCTGAAGAAGAGTGCAAGTTTTGGACTATAGGTTTTATGACAGACGTCTCAAAGCGCTGGAGCTATTGTCGAGACCGTCTTGGAAACCAATGGCCCTGCACAGGCTAATGGCCTCGTTGTAGCGCTTCTTGGCTTCTTTGATATTGTTGTTCATTTCGGCAAATTCACCTAGAGAGTAGTATTAGTATGACACTCAACAATCATTCAGTATAGAGTGGGTGAGACGTCATACCGAGATTGTGTAACGCAACAGCACATCCAACATCACATTCTTCGTCACGGACTGGAGGCTTGATCTGTGCAGCGACATCCAGAGCTTTTTGTGCCCATTGACTGGCATTGCTGACTAGAGTGGCTTGTGAAGGTAATTTGCTCTCCGAGTCCCGCGGTGGGTTTTGTTGTGCAATCGAGATGGCGAGATTGTTCATGAGAATGACAGAGTGACAATCTTGCTCGGCCTTGAAAGACAGAGCTTGGAGGAAGAGCGGGACGGCAAGATAGTGCTTGTTTTGCTCCTCGTAGTTGTGGGCAAGAGCCTCCATGGATGCGCCCATCTCGTCATCTGACATCCATTCACCCTCTTTCTGGACAACCTTGGGGTCCTGTCTTCTTTGCTTCTCGCGCAGAGAAGTTTCCAGCGCCCAGACGAGTCTCTCCTCGGCCGATTTTGAGTCCTGGACATATTGGTTCGAGTACAAGTCACCTAACTTGACTGAAATAGCAACGAGTTGCTTCAAAATGTGCGTGCGTTTTTCTTTGTGGTCCTCCCTGTTCCCTGTCAGTCAAGTCATCCTTCTCTTCTAGACAACGTCTCTGACATACAACTGCCCAAACTTCTGCTCCCATGCCAAACAATCGTTCCTCAAGATCTCGAGCACTTGGATAGCCTTGGGGTAATTTTGAATCTTCTCCATCAATCCAGCGACCTGGACCTTGACACCAATAATCTCGTTCGAGAAGGGGTCCATGCCGAGCTCGTTGGCAATTTCCAGACCTTGCTTGTAGTACTTGAGAGCATTCTTGGGATCGAGCTCAATGTTGGTGTAGTAAATGGCGCGTCGTAATTTGATGGCGACCGGCTCGGGGTATTTGTGGAAAGATGCGATAATGTAAGACGAGTATAGGTAGTTGGCGTAGGCGATACCGGCAGCACCGCACAGGATTGCGACAGCGGCAATAGACACTTGATACGGATGTGCTGCCCATAATTCTTTGGCTCCTCGAGAAAAGGTGGCTTTGGTACGGGTTTGTGGTCTTTGAGCTCCTAGCCTGGCGTGGATATTTATCTGAGGGCGCGTCTGTTGGCGGCTCAGCGTCGAGGCGAGGCGCCTGCTACTTGCTCGTAGAGCTACATTGCCATTCAAAACACTCGACACAGATCGCGGTAGCATCTTGTATGCGTGGTGTGAATGAGAGAGCTTGAAGCGCAAAGCTCCAAGTGCAATTGTGAAATATCAATTCTGACGGCGAAACATGTGCATCTTGATTGCGAGTGACATCATGGATCGCGGCTTTCCTTTTCCATTCTCCATCAACAAAGCAACAGAACACATTGTCGCAGTACTTGTACAAGTGGAGCAATCTATCAAGAGCAAGTGGTTGCTGTCTATCGTCCAAAATGTGCGGAAGATATGCCATGTCGCTGGTCAGTAAAACAGCGCATCACTTCTCGTCACGCTACCACTGACTTGGACGTCCCAGCGTCCTTCAGTAGCCAGACGTAGACTTCAAGAGGAGAACATGCCTGCCGAAGATGCTCCAGAAGACGACGAACACTCTGTTAGACAAACGTACAACTTCGCTCCCGGCAATCACGGTCTAGTCTATCGTGCTCAGGTTCCTGATAATGGAGCAGGGCAGCCACCTCAAGAGAAGGACAGCAGCGATGCCAGCACTGTTGACGGTGCCGCCACTCGTGAGACAAAGTACAAGATCCAAGCTATGAAATGGGGTCTGATCCCTTTCTGGACAAAGAGACCCCCGGAGTATTCAAGCATGATGCGCACCATCAATTGTCGTGACGACTCCCTCGCACAAGCCGGTGGCATCTGGAACACCATGAAACAACGCAAGAGATGCATTATCTTTTGCGAAGGTTTCTACGAGTGGCTCAAGAAGAACAATGGTCGTGATCGTATCCCTCATTTCGTCAAGCGCAAGGACGGCCAGCTCATGTGCTTTGCTGGCCTTTGGGACTGTGTCCAATACGAAGACCAGCCTGACAAGCTCTATACCTATACCATCATCACTACTGATTCAAATAAACAGCTCAAATTCTTGCATGATCGCATGCCTGTAATCCTGAACAACGGCTCCGACGCACTGAAGACCTGGCTGGATCCTGCTCGCTCAGAATGGTCCACTGAATTGCAATCACTTCTGAAGCCTTTTGATGGTGAGCTTGAATGCTATCCGGTTGACCAACGCGTCGGCAAGGTAGGCAACAACTCTCCATCTTTCATCATACCAATCGACAGCAAAGAAAACAAGAACAACATTGCAAACTTCTTTGGCAACCAAAAGAAGAATGCAAAGGGTATTGCAGAGGAAGATTCTGTCAAACAGGAGCAAGACTATGCCAACACTCCTGGCAACCAGATCAAGGAAGAGCCAGATGAGCAAAGAGCGACCGTCCTCGATGTTCAAAGAACAGAAGACAACGCTCCTCTGCCGGCACCCAAGGATGAATTGAGTATGGCTGGCTCGCAAACATTAAAGCGCGAACACTCCGCAGATGTTATAGACGACCATGCACCATCTCCGAAGGCTCAGAAAACAAACGCTGACAAGACTCCGGTCACAACTGGACGTCGAGTGAGGAGTTCCGTAACCAATAATACCCAACCAAAAACTCCAAAGGCTCAGGACGGTACCCAGAAGATCACAAACTTCTTCACAAAATGAATGCAGCATGAACAACTGCTAAATTATTACTCATGACCAAATTGTGACGTCCCGACATGGCAGGTCGGGCATTTCTAGTCCTTGAGATTAGTACACTGATATCGCGACGGGCAAGCTCGCGGATATCTTCACAGGCGATATGGTAGACAGGGACATGACCGGCAGATAGAACTGCACTAGCCAAACAAATTCAGAGCCGCGGAAAAGGCGCACCGCAGGACGGATTGCGACATGTGTGTACCACAGATATTGCATGACCAACTTGCCCTTGCGTAACAGGCGCCTCGAAGGAGGATTTAGGAGAAGATGTCAGAGGTCTCCTAGATGGTATGTATACCAGGCGATATTTGTCAATTCTGATAAACGGGTTCCAGGCCAAGTTCGAGTGGAGGGGCTGAGTACGTCTCGCAATGTATTTTCCACGTGGTTGCCATGTCATGGCGTGGCAGATTGTCTAGAAACATCTAGACCGGAGGCTCTTCGTCGTTCTGCAAGGTGCTAATCAATCACAACGAACAATAATGTCACTACCTACTGGACATGCTTGCAGCTTGCTCAATTTGTTCTATGCATGTGCATTACGGAGGCGTTTCGAGTCTGCAACAATTTTTTTGTAACATTATCAGTGCCTTCTCCTCGGGTCTCACGCAACGTCGATTATGCATTCATTTGATGCCCAACGAGAGAAATGCCCTCGCAAGAACCATTTGTTATGAATGCCTGCAAGCAGTAGAAACGATGGGCTGACTTGATAGACCAGAAGTATCCATGTAGGTAGACTGACCATGACCGATTCCGGTACGGGGGCGAAGCAATTACGAAGTTCTCGCTTGACCATTCATGATGACTGACCATGGTGTTATGATTGCTGTTCTCCGCTTTCTCCAGAATCCGTTGCTCTTCCATATGTGCTTTGAGAAGATCTATTGGCTAGGCTCGAAATTGCTCAAGGGACGACACGCGACCGGCCGTTTCACGCCCTCCTTCGATCATGCTTCGCGAATGGAGAGGCTGGGTTTGTTGATTGAAGCCCGGCATGCATGACGGAAGTGCTTTGCATTCGGCGATGCCCGAGCGGAGGCCAAACCTCCTGTGGCTGCATGTGAAATCGTGCATATAGGAGCGTCCGTTCACCTCGCTATGAATCTCGATCCAGAACTGGACCTGACGAAAGCTTGCCACCTCTAGTTCCTACGAGTGTTCTTGGACGTGATGTACAAGGACAAGGGCACTACGTAGACAGGTACAGAACGACATCCGTCACAAATCATGAACTAGGGGTGCAGGGTGCGCCACTACTTTGAAGTTTGACTCGGAGGAAACAGCCGGCATGGCTCGGGTGGACCTCCCGGGAGTCGTCGCTTGCTCGCAAGCTCGGTCTTTCTCACCTGGCAGGGCTGCAGATCTGCGTAGATCTACTCCTGCTTGCATGTGTGTTTCAAGAGCTTTGCTGTCGGTAAATCGTAGTCGTAGCGAGCGAGTTGTGAACGTCCATACCCGAGTAGCCATCATCACATTCAAGGAGACCTTCGAAGATGGTTGTGGAGTTGGCCAGATCCCCGAAGTATTTCTGAGAATGATTTGATAATTGCCAGCCCCTGCTGAACCACGTCGGCCCGTGCTTTTCACCACGAGCTAGCTTCACGTTCCTAGTCGTCGTCGTCCGTGACATTCGTTAACTACTACTCTTTCAAGTTCACCGTGTATTCTTCGCCCGGCATCTTGGCTTGACTGAATTCCAAAAAATCATCTTCCAGCTGTGTTCGCTCTGCTTCATGCAGGTTCATCGTTTGTCATGTCTCTATGTTCGCGTCTAATCTCTGGGTTTTCGGGTCGTCCGCTCAAGCTCAAATCAAAACCTGCGCGGATACATGATTATCACTAGGAGTCGAATCCAAGACGGTTCCGCTCCATTGGGTCCAAGTCTTTCAATCGTGCTTACCCTATAACCCACTCTGCAACAATTTTCCTTTTCTCCTGTCACGGTCGCTTTGACTCAATACCTCGATTTCCTTCTACATTACCCCTCCATCCTTGCACGAAGGCAAACAACATCTCCTGGATCATCCGCATTGCACCATTTCTATCACGGCTGCTTGTCTTCTTCTTCTTTCTTTGTCTCGTAGGGCAAAGCCGTCATCATGTCGTTAATGTCGGCTCTTTTGTCGAGAAGCCAGAATCGAGTGTCAACGCAGCAGGCGTTGATGGTTGTGGGCCTACAGAACGATTTTACTTCGCCCGATGGCAAGCTTCCAGTTAGTAGTGCTACAGGGTATCTTGACCGAATCAGGGAGCTCGTGCCTGCTTTTCGCAACCATGGACAGATTATTTGGGTCACATCCCAGTACCGAGCACTTCGACCTGTGAATGATCCCTCTGGTACTGGTTGCATGGTAGTCGCCAGTGAGCACGCCCATGTATCTGCATCTACGGTTTCGAGCGGTCAGCCCCTCCAGATCGACGAAGAAATTGACCCAGATCTGTTTCTATCTCAGCCAAAGCTCCAGGACAACTGCTGCCTGCCAGGAAGCTGGGGTGCTGAGCTTTCTTCACAGATCACAGACCTTGTCTCTCCTCAAGATATGCAGGTCGTCAAGTCATACTACTCAGCTTTCACGGCCTCTTCGTTACTGCTAATGTTAAGGGCCAAACTCATCACCGAGGTTTACATCGTTGGCTGCACTACAAATCTCTCTGTGTACGCGACCGCACTGGATGCTGCGCAGCATGGCCTAACAATTCACCTGGTCGAGGACTGTCTGAATTACAGGATCAAAGAAAGACACGACCGAGCCATTCAAGATCTGGTCGATATGATGGGGGCCTCAGTCACTTCATCGGCCTCAGTTATGACCCGCCTCAGAGGGGAAGTTTCGGTTGATGAATCAGTCAATGAAACCACGGCAGGCCTTTCGGACGAAGACGCGGAGGATCAGTCAGTACGTTCCTCTTCCTACCTTGAAGACTCGAGAAATGCTTTGGCACATCTGAAGCTAAGCGAAATCTTGCCTACTGCAGCATCCGCTAAATCATCGCGCGAATCTTCCACTGAGCATGCAAAACCTCCGGTCCTTGAGCCTCCAGATCCAAGAAATGAGCGGCCTGCCCCAGAATCTGGAAGCAGACGATACTACGATGACAGGAACGTCGACTTGAAGCCGAACGTGGTCCAAAACGCTACTGGTATCGGTCAGGCATCAGCTCGTGATCGATCGTCAGGCGAGGTGAAACAAGACGGCCCATCACAATTGCCTAACAGCCCGAATCAGTTGAGCGATACGTCTAGATCCAAGCAGGATGATGCAAGGCTGAGAGCACCTATTCCAGGCGCAGCTCATGAAACAGCATCTGGACGTCCTCATGTCCCGAGCAAGACTAGAGAATCCATCGACAGCACAGTCAATGAGGCTGTATCTAGCCGTATTGCACGGAAGCCAGAAGCGCGAAGGAAGGAGAAGAAGATCTCACTCACCACACTCGGTCCTGGCGATCATATTGGCAGTGGTGATTCGGACATCATTCATGACCTGCTCGAGCCCTCGCTTGCTGAAACGGTATTTCAGAAGCTATACAACGAGATTCACTGGCAGCACATGTACCATGTCGAGGGTGCAGTGCCCAGATTAGTCTGCTGTCAAGGCGAAATAGACCCTGGTGATGGGAATATGCCTGTATACCGACACCCTTCAGACCAGTCTCTCCCGCTGCTATGCTGGAGTCCAACGGTCGCCAATATCAGAAGAAGGGCGGAAGAAAGAGTCGGACACAAATTGAACCATGCCTTGATACAATTGTACCGGGACGGACAAGATTACATATCTGAGCATTCAGACAAGACTTTGGACGTTGTCCACAACAGCAAGATCGTCAATGTCTCTGTTGGAGCTGAGCGAACCATGCGATTGCGCACGAAAAGGCATGAGGGTGAGCGAGGATCTAAGAGAACCGAAGTCCGTCACGGACAACGACCGTCGACGTCACCCTCGCATGTGCAAAAGCATACAGAACAAGGTTCCAATCGAACCACACAACGCATACCGATGCCACACAACAGCATGTTTGTAATGGGGTTGTCAACGAACAGTACATGGCTTCATGGCATTACTCCGGACAAGCGACGCTCTGCCGAGCGTTCGACCGCAGAATTGGCATACAGTGGCATGCGTATCTCACTTACCTTTCGTCGGATTGGTACGTTCCTGTCTGCGGATTCGAAGCTCATATGGGGTCAAGGTGCCACGTCGAAGCATAAAGAAGATGCCCGCCCTACGATCAACGGTGATTCGGACCGTGGTCGGAAGATGATTGATGCTTTTGGGACCGAAAACCAAAGTACGAACTTCGATTGGGACGAGTGCTATGGCCGTGGCTTCGACGTACTGCATCTCAAGACTGATCTTCCTGAACAAGAAAAACCAATCCTCTTCCTGTCTGGCGACAAATATGCGGACGAAGCTGTGCAGTTGTATCTGAGACATCTTCACCTTGAAGCCGACATCGTAGCTCCACCAGCAGGCCCCCTCAACGCAAACATGACAGACGCAAAGGCAGATCCTCTACCACCCACTACATCATCGAGACAAATCTGCTTTAGAGACGCAGATATGCTGCATACCCAAGTCGAAGGCAAAGCCCCCATTCTACTATACCTGGATCGCTATCACAGCCGTGACACTAGCGTCACACGTTCACAAAAGGCGAAAGAGTTGGAATTGCTGACGTCGTCGACATTGAAGGTTCTTCAGTCTGTAGACCTGATCGAGGCTACGATGGTGGCTCTGCGCAGTCTCGATGATATGCTAGAGCTACGCGACGCTGATGGAAAAGGTTCACGTTGTTGGTTGGCGGGTCAGGAGTTTGGTGTTGCGGACTGCGCTTACTGGCCTTGGATTAAAAGGATCAAGACCCAGTCGTCTGACTTTGGTAAAATGTTTCCGACCCTTGCTTCGTGGGTGGTGGCTATGGAGAAGAAGGAAATAGACTTAGACGCATAGCGTTGTTTTGGTATTCATACAGCATGCAACAGTTTTCGTTCCTATTCAGACCGCATATAGTCACTCAAGACATGTTACAACCGCAAAAGATTGATACATATAATGGTGCAGAATGCATGTCATTGCCACTTCAGATCTGTATCTCCGACGCAAATCAGGACTAATGTCATTCGTTCCTATATTTCTGTATGTGTCTTCAAAGAAGCCTACATAGTCCATTCTAGACCACTGTCGAGTAAGGTTCCATTCTCTCACTTGGCTGATAATATCGGCCAACCCTCAACATAGTCGATGTAGTTCCAACCCAACAACTTCAACTCATCAAGGTACATCGGGTTCTGCTGAGTATCGACATAATGGTAATATCTATTGCATTCGATGTCAGTTTCCCCTACGGTACAATCCGAAGGAGGGAGATAGTGGTCAGGGCAACTTACAGCACATCTCGTCCATGGTAATTGATCAAAACACCTTGTCCTCCAGGACCATATACGTAATCGTGAGAGCCGTAAACGATGTTGCCTCCCCCGGCTTTCAGGTCGGTTCCATTTCTATCTACGAAAGGTCCAGTTGGAAGGGTCGAACGACCGACACGGATGGAATATCTACATTTTCGACACCCATTAGTGGTCTTACCCTCGCTTTTGTGAAAGGGAAATGAGAGAGGGATTGACTTACTCGTCACCAGGCGCAGGCAATGCGGAAACATTGTACCCACAGCAACTACCATGACTAAACCACAGATAGTACCATCCCCCATTAAAGCTTAAAAAGGCACCTTCCTCGGCCTGAGGAGCCACAGGGTCAAGTGCCAATTGCACAGGCTTTGGTTTCCACACGACACTCAACAGATCCTTGCTCAATCTGAACTGCCAAATATCGCTCCAGAAACTTCCATACGTCAGATATGGTGTGTGTGATATTGGATCGATGAAGAGGTTTGCGTCGATGGCGTTTGTGATATTCAAGGGTGTAGGGGCGGTGGCGTTACTGGTTAGGATTGCGCCGTGATCGGTCCAGGTGCCGGGTTGGAGGGAGGATGAGGTCGCGAGACCGATGCTGCTGTTTTGGCTGCCGAATTGGGAGACTGCGTAGTAGCAATAATATGTGTTTCCTATCTTGTGGACATCGGGTGCCCTTATATGTAGATCGTTAGCCTTTTGCTGATGGATGAGGTCCACGGGGAATGCTACCAGGGATCGGTGTTACCAGGATTGTCGATGATGCTGGCATTTTTGAGGACGCTGCCAATGGGCTCCCAATATCCATCTAGAGAGTTGGGCTTGGATGCTCTACTGATTATTACGAGACCGTGGGTGGAGAAGGAGTAGTAGTGGCCGTCGGGTCCCAGTACAATGCTAGGATCGTGCAGATGAACACCACCCCATCCTCCGTAGCTGTTGTTCGCACCAGGGTCGGACACTCCAGAGATCTTGCGAGGTAAAGGCCAAGCGACTTTTGAGAAGATGTTGGAGTTGTCTGAGAGGGCTGGGGTTTTAGAAGAGTAGGCACTTGCGTGGATTAATGATGAAGCTGCAGCTAGAGCTCTGATTGTTGAAAATAGAGAACGCATGGTAGAAGAATAGCTTTGGTTTGAATGTTCGTGAAACAAATGAAGTTTAGCCAGTGTTCAAGCTCTTATAACATGTCTACATCTGCTCGATGACCCCGACCTCAAGCATCACTTACTGTTGGAATGGTTCGAGACGCATGTCTAGGTGCATGTATATTAACCACAGTTGCCTTGGAGCACCGTTCTTGCCCTACAACGAGTCCATGTTCAATCTCAGAACGGGAAAAGACATAGTCGATCTCCAAGGCGGGGTAGGTATATTCATGCGAGCCATCTCAGCTTCCGGGACTTTGTATGGGCTACCGATGCCTCATATGATGGATTTCGGTTGAACGAAGACATTCTCCCGGCTGGAAGTCCGTATAAGTTTTGCTTCCGGCTTGCTCACGATGGCTGAAGCAGTCCAAAGACTACCGAGGTATTATATCTCGCCCATTTCTGCCTCAGGGTCTAGGTTTAGAGGGCTGGATGACGGACAGCTTCTTTATTTTCAGTCCTCATCCTTGAGTTTGACGCGTCTTTTCAACAAGGGTATACGAGCATAATCAAATGTCGTATAAAACGCTCGCCTACCAGCGCGTAGATGCGGCCTTTTCCATCGTAGATTTGCGTAAAGCACGACAACAGATGGGCTGTGTCCATTCACGATCTTGAGTTGCGGCAAGAGCTTGAGGTTTTTACCGGGGCCGCCGTCTTCGTCTGTGGCTTCAATAGCACAACTTCT
This sequence comes from Dothideomycetes sp. NU30, assembly GCA_026013035.2. Taxonomy (NCBI): domain Eukaryota; kingdom Fungi; phylum Ascomycota; class Dothideomycetes; species Dothideomycetes sp. NU30. The sequence goes on along the minus strand of BSBH01000012.1, from coordinate 200,205 downwards.
GGCTGATGGATTCTTCAAGTGTTGTGGCAGGGAAGTAAATTTATATGCACGTAATGGCAACGCCCGTCAACGCGTTCTACGCGATAAGTCTCGGTCTCATACAGCATAACCCCCACCACCAGATTCCAAGTATGAGAATGTTTGTGGGTTGTTGTCAGAAATGCCATGTCACTGTGTTCTCGCGAATGTCACTCTCGAGAGCCGGTATTGGACTAGGCATTCAACGTCGAGGTCTTCAATATGTAAATCGCTGACTATCGCTGACTATCGTCGTGCTAGCCGGCCCCAGAAAAATTTGATACCACACATCACTCGAGTAGATGTCACTGCTGATAAGCATTATTCCGTCGTGTGCTCTTTCCCCTTTGAACATGACTCAAAAAGTAGGTACACAGATACCCCAGCCGTTCCTGCCAGATAATAGCAATCGGCACCTGACGCGATAAAACATAAAAGAGCAAGAGAAAGTTTGGAAAAACAACTCACTGATAGCACTACTATCGCATGAACTTTCCTATTTAGGTAGAGCGTCCTCATCTTGCTGTCGCAATCCAAGGGTGCCGCGCTTTCTAGGCCGACCTTTTTCACTACTCTAGTTTGTTGAAATTGACTATTGTTCGAATAAAGTTCAAGAAGCGTGCGGGGGAGAATCGAGTTACGATGTGAAATTGGTCACTGCTATGGATCCACGTCCTATCGGTTGTCTTGGTCCCTGTTACTAAGTACAACTGATACGCCTCTAGGGGACAGAGATGTACTTGAGTAGCGCCTATCAGTCTTGAAGGGCGGAGGTATATGACTTCAGAGGCTCGCTCTTATGTGTTTCCAGGATGGATCGTCTCCTACCTTTGTTCTAACATCCCTACAACGAATTGAGCCTGTCATGGTTCCGACGTCCGCTTCCGTCGACATGGAGGAAAGCAACATGGATCTAAAACGTATGGAAACCGAAGGCCAGAGCTACCAGGATGCTCGCGATCTGGCAGCCATGGGACACACCGAAGGACTCGTCCGTAAATTCAGCCCATGGAGCATGCTCGCTCTCGCCTTCACTATTCTGGGTACGTGGGGAACATTTGCACAAGATCTGGCTTCGGGCTTGACCAACGGCGGTGCCGTTACAATTCTCTGGGGGCTTCTTTTGGTTTTTGTATGCAATATGTGTGTTGCCCTTTCGCTGGGAGAGTTGTGTAGCTCCATGCCATGCGCTCTGGGCCAGGCCTTCTACGTCTCCAAGCTGTGGAAGTCGCCATCCGGAAGATTCGCTTCGTATATGTGCGCCTGGATCAATACATTTGGCTGGTGGACTTTGACGGCCTCGCTAGTCGCTTTTGCCACTAACTTCATCTTGGGCATCAAACTGATGTATGATCCGGAGTGGGCAGGTGCAGGTACTGGATGGGTTGAGTTCCTTGTATACCTTGGAATCACCATCTCGTTTACTCTCTTCAACATGGCAGCTTGTCGCAACGATCGAGTATTACCGTGGTTCAACAACATCATCGGTATACAGTTCGCTCTTTTATTCGTCGTCTTCAGTCTGGCATTACTTATTGCGGTCGGAGTTAAAGATGGACTTCACTTCCAGCCTGCGTCGTTCGCCTTTGGCGGGTGGCTCAACGAGACTGGCTGGGGTGATGGCGTCGTTTGGTTTACCGGACTCGTACAAGCAGCGTACGGACTGACAGCATTTGACTCTGTTATCCACATGATTGAGGAACTGCCTGCACCTCGAATCAACGCACCAAGAGCAATCTGGCTATCAGTCGTTCTGGGTGCAGCGACGGGCTTTGTCTTTATGATCATTTGTCTGTTTTGTATCCAGGACATCGACTTGGTCGTCAACTCACCTACCGGATTGCCGTTCATAGAACTCACTAGAGATGCGATAGGGGTTACGGGTACCGTTGTGCTGATGGTCTTTTTCATCGTCAACAACCTTGGTCAAGGTATCAGCATCACCACTACAGGATCGCGCCTGACTTGGGGTTTCGCTCGTGATGGCGGTCTCCCCTTCAGCAGCTACATTTCCCGTGTGGATAAGAAGTGGAAGATGCCTCCTTATGCTTTGCTCGCACAAGGTGTGCTGATTGGCTTGGTCGGTGTACTATATCTGTTCGCGAATACGGTTCTTGAGGCCATCCTCGGTGTCGCCACCATTGCTTTGACGATCAGTTATGCAATGCCCATCTTGACGCTGTTACTGGTTGGACGCGACAAGCTTCCTCCTGGTGGTCAGTTTAGCCTCGGAAGATGGGGATCAGTGATCAACTGGATCAGTGTCATTTACTGCACGATCACAACCATTTTCTTCTTCTTCCCTTCTGCCCCAGATCCAAAAGGAGCGGACATGAATTACGCAATTGCTGTGTTTGGAGTCATGCTCGTTGTCGCCATTTTCTTCTGGGTTATCAAGGGACGGAAGACATACCTACAGATCGAGCCTTCGGAAAGTCTTGTGTTAGAGGCTCTACAGCTGGAAGAGAGCATCACAGAATACCATCAACCAGCTGATGGGAAGGGAGGAAAAGACGTTCAAGGTCTGCCTCATCAATAAAACATGATTAGCTCCATGTTATGAACATATACAATGTACTACAAGTTTTTTGTCATGCATTCGTCGTGCATAAGAACACGTCTTCAGTCATTCTTCATTCGAGAATGAACATAGCACAAAGACTGTCTCTCGTTAATCCTAGACATGGACAAACCCGTGCTATTTTCTTTACTCCTTCCCATGTTAGTGACTGCGAAACACCATCTCACCAACTCATCGCTTCTACACACAAGCAAACCCATTTCCTTCATCCCTTTATAAGTTCGACAACTGCGAGACTCTGTTCCCGACAATTTCATTTCAACTTCAACTTCAACTTCAACTTCGAAAGCGCTGCACGAAGCGTGCAAAACCGGCTGTAACATAATTTCCCATGATCAGCCGCAATAGGCATCAGCCGCAAATAGGTCGACGACGATAATACGCGGCTCAGCATCGCCCAGCCGCACTTGCTCATAGAACCTTTACCTCGAGCCAGAGTGCTCGAAAAATGTTCAACGTTGTAACTTGGGTAGATATAGTGTGTTTGGGAGTTCCCGGACATGTTACAGTTGTTGTCAATGACAGTGGTTGGGTTGGGCAGGCATGTGAACAACCCTCTCAAACCAGCATTCTCACGTAAGGAATTCAACTTTACCTAAATACAAAACCGGGATACACATCATCCCTCTCATCAATGCAAAACTCATGACGTCCAGTAACCCTTGCAATCCCTCTGACTTTAGGCCATACAACTGGAAATCCTTCCTTCATCTCCACCTGCCCTCCTCCTTCCTCACTGGTATCCCAACTTTCAAACTTCGTACCGATGATACTCTCATGTATCAATTTCATACCCTTTTTCAAATGTCCTTGTGCAGTCAAAACAGCCACACGAGCACAAGTCCCCGATCCACAAGGCGATCTATCGATCTGTCCGTCCGCAAAGACAACAACGTTCTTCTGTGTCATCGTTTGCGGAGTCGAGGAAACGTGTTCGAAGAAACAGACGCCGTAGCTGGAATCACCTTTGTGGTTTCCTTTCTCCCCTATCGCGATTTTCATCTCTCGTGCTAGATCGATAAACCGTTGGTAGTTCTTCATCTCGATTTTGACTCCGAAATCCGTCGCGTCGATGAAGACGAGAACGGCACCACCCCAGGCCAAATCTGCCTTGACTTCCCTCTTTCTTTCCCCTTGTTCATTGTTGAGTATCACTTCCATGTCCTTCGCGAATTGGTAACTCGCTACATTGATGAAATCGACATACTCGACTTCACCATCTCTGAAGTTCACGACAGCGGTGACAAGACCAGAAGGCACGTCGATAAACACCTTGACCTCACCATCCCTCTTCCTCTCAACAATACCATTCTCAACGGCCCAGACTCCCAGAGCGATGGTCCCGTGTCCGCAAGCAGTTGAAAAGCCATCTTTGTGCCAGAACAAGACTCCAAAATGTGCTTCCGTCGAAGAAGGAGAATAGTTGCTGGGAGGAAAGACAAAACAACCGTACATGTCTGCGTGACCGCGGGGTTCATGGCATAGAGAGCGGCGGAGAAGATCCAAGGGATGATTCGGTGTGGACAAGATTTGTCGACGGAGATTAGGTATTGAAAGGGTTGAGGGGGGCACAAGGTGAGAGGGAACAGAGGGTACGATTCGGAAAGGTTCGCCGGCTGTGTGGTAGTCTTGAGTTTTGATCCAGAAGCATTGCTTTTGTTGTTGTGTCATTGTTTGCTGGATTGTCAGAGGAGTTTGAGAATATGTGTATGGCTTTGTTGTACGGTGAGATTTGTGACTCGTATCATTGGAGTATGAGGGGTAGTTTTGAATCCTGAATTGTGGTTGTCTGATTAGACGTATCGGCGTCTCGTAAGACCGACGAAGTGACAGATTGGATGGTGGCTGTAGTTACTTTTGCCTATTCTCGTGCTCTTCGGATGTCGGTGTGTTGGTTGATACGGAAAGATGGTTACTCATACATTCCAAGTGATCAAGCAGGGTCGTCCCCCTTTCCCCACCGTCCGAATAGCGGAGAAGCTGCAGCATGTTGATCAAAAATCGATGCTCTCAATTACTAATTACCGCTCTGTCATCAAAGGGAATAACGTCTATCAAGGGGATCATAAGGAAGGAGTAACCAGCAGAGTAGTGACAAGAAGCAAGTAAAATATGTTTCATATAATTCTATAATTGACCATTATCTACAAGCATCAACAACACACTTCAATATCGTTCCTCGCATGCGTCCTTAGTCCTGACTCGGCCCTAGAATCAATTGACACTCCTCAATATCCCTGATGGTCTCGTTGAACGTCTCTGAAACAGCCGTAAGAGCAATGTTACGATTGTATTCGCCCTTAGTCCTCCAGATAGAATCCATCAGGTTTGCCATGACCTGCTCCAGTTGCTCAACATTCAACCCGCTCGATTTGCGACACATTTGGTCGTCAAGACTCTTGAGTAGCTCGGGATCTGCCTGTATGAGCTGTGGTGGGTTAAGGAGAGCTTGCACGGGGAATGCATGCGCGGGAGGATGTTGGCTGCTTGGTTGGCTTGGTGGAGCCATGATCTTTTGCTGTGATGATGAAGACGCTTGAGAGCTGTAGTTTTCGGGTGGTTGTGTGTTGGGCAGTTGACTACCGCCCTCGACCTGCGGCAGCACGCTGAAGTCTGGCATGTCATAATTTCGGGGTCCATTCGAGGTGACTGAGAAAGGAGCACTACTCCTGTGACTCTGGTTGCTCTGATTGCTAGTCTTTTGGCCCGAGGTGGTTGTGGACGCGCTGTTATAGTAGTCCTGAGGTCTCGACCCGGGAGCCATCTGTGTCAGAGCACTTGTCTGCGTGTGCGTTTGGCCCTGCGAAGTACCATGATGTATTGGTGTGGTATAGGGAGGGGCGAATCCCATCCTCTCTGGATGGTGTACCAAGGAGTTGTCCTGACTATCTGTCATTTCTGAATCGTCTTGCAATCTCGATGGCGCCGTGTAGCCATTGCTGAAGCCGTTTGACAAGGGACTGGGTCCTACGGGTTTCGCTGGTGTGTACGGCGGCAGCATACGCGGTCCAGGCACGTCTTCACCTAGATGTACAGGACCGGCAGATTGTTCGGTATTTGTGTTAGATGTGTTAGGCGGAATGTTTGGCCTGATTATCGGCACTTCGTGACCTTCTTCTTGAGCTTCGGCTGCTTCCTCGAGTTGTTCCTTCACTCGTGCAAGTTCGCGGTGGTACACAGCTTCGCACTCGGCAGTCAAGGCAGGATACGTGGTCTCAAGGTTTGTCATGTCGACCTCGACGTTCGCCAGCATTTCATTGGCTTTGATCGTACGCTCTGGATCTCCACTGACCCTCGCGTCCTTTGCAAGCCTCTTGATATCCGCGAGGAAGTCTTTTGGACGTTTGTAGTACCCGTTGGAAAGGCGCTTTTCGATGGTGACAATCTCCAGGTTGTAATAAAACTTGTTAGAAACGGTTTCACGCAGTCCGTCAACACCTTTGTCGTCTTTGGCCAACTCATAAGGTCTATGAGGCTGCATTTCCGGAGCTAGATCAGTTGTGACGACGCTCGGGTCTTGTTCGTCATAGAGATACCCAATTATACTCTCGTCGACGACAGGGTTTCTGAACTTCTTGTATTTCATCTTGATCTGGTCCATGACAGGTTGGATTTGCAGCTTAAGACTGTTGAGCGTGTAGCGGTCTTTCTTCTTTTGAGCTTTGAGCTCAGTTTTAGTCGGACCTTTCTTGGGTTCTTCGGCAACAGGAGCTTCGGGTAAGACTTCCAACACACGCTTCTTGCGTGTCTCGGGGTTCGGGTACTCAGTGGGAGATTGTTGAATGAACTGTATCAGCTTGCTGAAAAACTCCCTTCGTGCGTTCTGTCCAGCGATTAATATGGTATCTTCAAGTAGACAATCTCAACAGGCTTACCTCTCCAGGTCGATCTATGACAAAGTAGTTCTTTTTTGAACGACTAAAGAGGTCCTTCATCATATCAGGGTTAGGTTTGTCGTCGCCAGACCTCAACTCCATGACTCCAAGAACGAGCACAGGGTCTGTAGGCGACAGAGTCTTCAAGAGGCCGTTGAAAGTACGAATGACTTGTGGACCCATCGTCTCATACCATACGTCGATACTGGGAAGGTAGATCACACTAGGTTTGTGGCGTTTGACCTCTTCGAAGAGTTGCACAACAGCAGCCTCTGGCGATCTGGCAGAATCCTTGAGAAGAGTGGACATGTCGAAAGACTGGACGTGTAAGCCTTCAAACTTGCTCAGCAACGCGGCACTGATGTATGATTGCCCCATGCCCTCCAAACCACTAATAAGAAGTCTTGGTCTGTTGATTCTAGCACTTTCAAACTCTCGCTGAACATTCTCCTTTTCGAATCCGTATTCGTCATCGCGGTCGTCGTACATTGCTTCTTCGAGCGCAGTGACTGGCTTCTTTTGTGGAATGATGTCGTCGAGAATTTTTGATACCTTCGCGAGCGCATCACGAAGTAAGGGCTCAACGCTGGACTTGAGAGGCGCAGCACCTGAAGATGCTGATCGCTCTGACGATGGAACAATCTTGTTGACCGAGATCATGAAATCCTTAGCTTGTACCTTGATTCGTGACGGATCAATGAGTAGTTTTTTGTTGCTTGCATAGATCTGTGGGAATGTGCCTTGAACGGCGTTCAGCGCAGCTTCGGTGCAAAGCGCACGAAGATCAGCACCGCCATATCCCTTTGTAAGGCCGGCGAGTTGGTCCTTGAACTCTGGCTTCAATGGAGGTTCCCACCCTTTGGTGTGGATATCAATAATTGCGCGACGAGCAATCTGATTAGGCAAAGGGAAGTAGAATTCTCTGTCAAATCGCCCAGGACGACGAAGAGCAGGATCGACCGAGTCTGGTCTGTTCGTAGCGCCGATGACAATGACTTGACCTCTACCATCCATACCGTCCATAAGTGCGAGAAGAGTAGCTACGATTGATGCATGGATCTGCTCCTGTTTACTTGAACGGACAGGAGCAAGACCATCAATCTCATCGAAGAAGATGATGCTGGGTTGGTTCTTCCTTGCTTCCTCGAAAAGCAGTCTCAGCTGTCTTTCGGCCTCACCGACCCATTTGCTGAGCGCGTCTGCACCTTTGCGCATGTAGAAGGTGACTTTCTTGCCATGAGAGCTTACACTCGATGCAAGCGCTCTAGCAAGTAGTGTTTTACCAGTACCAGGAGGTCCGTGGAACAAGACACCACGAGGTGGTGTTACATGGAACTGTTGGAAGACTTCGGGATACAAAAGTGGCAGAGCAACCATTTCTTTGAGGCGGTCGATATGATCTTCAAGACCACCAACACCGTCAAAAGTGACATTGGTGTCCACGCCCAGAGGGTCAGCATCCGCCAAAGCCTTTCTGTCCTTGACCTTACCAAAATTCGAAGGAGCACCCGCAGTAGAGGCTGTCGCATCAGCATTATGGGTCTGGGGGAAGAGCCCCGGAGCAGTTCCTGCAGTCGGAGTCATACCAACGGTGCCTCCGACACCTCGAGGAACTTTCTGAGTCATATCGTCGTCGCTACTGTCAGACTCTGCACCACCAGCAGCTTCAGTGCCTTCTGGTCCGCCGAATATAGGAGTTGGACCACCTGCACCACCAAAGGGTCCAAGTGTTGAAAACAAGGTCCTCCAAGGCCCACCTGCTCCACGACGACCACGCTGTGATGCTGGAGGTGGAGGTGCAACATCGTCATCGTCAACCGGTGCTATCTCTGGACGGAATATGCGGTAATCGGGTCTGTTGCTTCGGTTGCGCAGTGTCGTTGGCTCAAAGGCGATTTCGTTCCTCCTAGTCCGACGAGGACGTTTGTTGCGACGTCTGTCCTCGGCCAGCTCGTCAGCTTCATCCGCCAACTCGTCATGATCTATGCCACTATCCTCGGACCCTGATGAAGCGTGGCGTGAGCGTTTTTTCGCATTACGACCTGAGCGTCTCAGACCACCGCCGCTGCTGGAGTCATGATCACTTTTTCCGGTTTTCTTAGGTGAATCCTGCAATTCGTCTGCGCTCGAAGGTTCGGCTGACTTTTCCGGGTCAAAGTCGCTACTCGGTTCTCCAGGGGCTTTCCGAGGTCGAAGTCGTCTTCTGCCGCGCTGTGGTGGACTTGCGGTATCTTGTTGAGGCTGTTGTGATCGCAGTTTTCGTGCGTTCTTGTTGATGGGTCCTTCGTCTTCCTCATCCTCATCATCGTTGTTCTCTCCATCGGCATCCGGCTGAGGCACGGCTTGTTCTTGCTCTCCATCTTCCATGCGGATATCCGAGACGAAAGGTGACGCGGCTCCGGGCTCAACTTCTTCCTGCTTTGCTTCTGCAAACTCGCGCAATTGTTCCGAGAAAGAGTTCTGTCCTTCGTCATATTCTTGAGAAGCGGGTATTTCTTCTTGCGACACTTCCATGATGGCGCTTGGCATGGGCATCTTCAAACCCTTGTTCCTGATGTTCCTTGCAGGAATTAGCGGCGGGTCTGGATCATAAGAAGCCTGTCGAGAGCCTTGGGTTTGTGCGTGTCTGCCCGAATCACTCAAGGCGAGCAATGGCTCTTGCGACGTCCGGCTGCTGCGGCGAAGACCTCTCGCTGTTGAGGGTTCGACGGGAGTTTGACCACGAATAGAAGTTGCGCGGGTTGATCTTCGAAGATTGGCGTCCATAGTCGCAGCTTCGGCAAGCTGCTGTAATTTTTCCGTTCCCACTCTGAGCACAATTACACGCGACTGCTTTTGCACTGGTTCGGGGCTTTGAGATGGTGATTTGTCTTGTCCTATGGCGTCGTCTTCGTCGTCGTCTGATTCGAGGTACTGCTTCCGGCCTCTGGCAGCTTTACGTTGGCGGCGCTTGGAAGTCTTGGGCGAGTCGTCTTCTTCGTCGTCATGGAAATCCTCCTCGCTCTCTTCTTCAAAAGAATCTTCCTCAACTAAGTCGCTGTCTTCAACAACGTCGCTACCGTAGCTGTCACGTCTTTGGCGCTTTCGCGCGGGCTGCGATTTGGTCTTCTTGGATCGGGCAGTTTTGGCTTTCCGAGGCGAAGGTCTGGGCTGCTTGTCGTCGTAGTCTTCGTCGTCTGAATCGCTCTTTGTGAAGAACTGCTCGTGATCCTTGAAGTTGCGTGAGTGCTTGGGCATAGTGTGGTGATCAAGCAGAAATGCGATGCAGGGTCCAGGCTAGTACTGCCTTGTAACCTTGCACAGCTCTTGGAATATAGCGAGGACTCTCGATTTCAGCACATGTATCGGCGTTGGAATATCGTCGTGGTCGGTATCGCGTGTTTGTTGGTGGAAAGCGCGTGCGTGGATGCGTGGATGCGTGGCTGGCTGGCTGGCGTCGCAGAAACCTCAAAGGAACGACGTCGCGAAGATTATGTCGGACGAGCACGACAAGCACTTGGGCAACATATAGTATGTCGATAATACCCTACTAATGGAATCAAGTCATAGAATGATGGAGCATGGAAAGGAGAGAAATGGGTGACGCAGAAGGATGGGTGGAATCCAGTATCAAAAAGCTTGGCACCAACATACACCCCCATAAATCCGCCCGCGAACTTTTCCAAGATGCTTGACTTGGACACAATCAACATGAATACTTGAATGTCAAATAAAACGTTCTACAGATGACCGCTCTTTTCAATCCCTTCAAATCCGGAATGAAGCAGGTCCTCGGTAGTCATTTTGAGCACGACATCCTCACAAACCTCACCTATGGCCTCCAAATCAACTTGATAGCTTTCAGGAACCAGTTCTTTCACCTCGTCTCCGACATATCTGCCGTCGATCACCCCGCGATTTACATGTGCCTGGAGTAGTTTATTTTGACCTCACTGTTGTCCAAGGGTGCGTGCCTCGATACCATGCCCGCAGAGCCGCATCCTTTGAATTTCGGGCTTCTAGAACAACCGTCTTTCACAACATGAATTCCCGATCAACTTTGTTCTTATAATGTCACAATATTGATCAATATTCTTAGGCCTGCTTGGTGGTTGAATTTAGTCCTTCATATTTGCACACTATCTGCCTTGCCTCGTCGAAGGGCCAGCTCTAGACTGGATCATGAACTGGTGATTGACATCAGCAAAATGTCTGAAGGTGACATGAATGGATATTATTTGATTGTTATTTGTGGTCATCGTTGATGCAGAGGGAACAGTGCAGGAGAGGTGTGCGCCCATGGTTCAGGAGACCCTTTTGAAAACGGCAAAAGTCGGCCATGAGTCGGTGACGCTCGCTGTCTGGCGCCAAGGTGACGCTTTCCATGAACCTTCTAGACCCTCATCTTGATTCACTCTCCAACAAGATGAAGTAGTAGACCGACACTGACAAGAAAATCATAACACGCTTATAATAACACAGATTCTACTCTATCAACCACTTTTATCGTTACATGTTGGAAGAGATCAAAAGATTTCTAGCGGGTGAAACCAGGGACACCGGTCCAAGACTTGCCCTCGGGCATCTTCGGGCGTCCGAAGCCAAGGTCCATATCCAGAATGACCTTGAGTGCGTTTCTGCTTCTCAAGTAAGGAAGAGGTGCATTTGCCTGTTGCAAACCAGTTGCCGGCTCAACGCTGCCACGAGGGCCAATGTCATGGTCGTCGGAATCGCCAGGGAGAGGCAAGAGACCTTGTAGAAGCTCGTAACCAGCGAGAGTAAAACCGAACTGAGGAGATGAACGAAGAATACGAGCGGGTCCTCCCTTAAAGAAGGCGCGGAAACCTTCTTCTTGAAAGATGGTCTTAGCGGCGTGGCGCAAGGATGTGTATTGTGTTTCGCCCTTGCGAGCCTCTACTTGTAGACGGGTTTTGATAACGTCACAAGGTGTGGTAAGGTAAGCAGCAGGCATACCAGCAATGGCACCGGCAGTCAGAAGCTGCAAGATACCTGAGGGGAAGAGTCAGCAAGGAAGCAGGATCAAACCATAGATAAAAAAGACGTACCAAGTTTCTTGTTCGGACCCTCACCAAAGTAGTCCTTCTTGAGATGGTTGTAAGTAGGGAAGTAAATGGCCGAGAAGGGAACGTCGCGCAATAAACAAGCACTGGCACCCTTGTAGAGGCCAACCAGACCCAGGTTTCGTACAATCCACATGGCGCTCCTCTTCTCGACCTGTTTTTGTGATTTGGCAACCTCGCCCTGAATCTGCAGACGAATCTTGACAATCTCGAGAGGGTTGGTGAAGACGACTTGACAGGCACCGGCAGAACCACCAGCAATGATCTCCCAAGGAACGGCGATCTCACCAGTCTTGGGGTCTGAAGCCTTTCCACGCACCAAGTCGTTGACGGTCAACTTGATAGCCTTCTCAGGAGCAACACCGACCAACTGAGGAAGGACGCCCGAGTAGAATCCCCTGAAACCCTCGTTGCGGAAGACCTTGGTAGCACAATCGATAGAGTTCTTGTAGAGGAGCTGACCGACACGTGCTTTGCGCTGGTTCTGCATACGAGTCTTGACCAGGTCAATAGGATAGACCATGAAAGCACCGAAAGCACCAGCGAGTGAACCAAGAGCGAAGTGATGGGCCGAGACAAGGATGTCATGGAAGAAGGACTTTGACTTTGAAACGACAGCAGCGGCAGTGTCCGAGGCGGCACCGGTAGCAATACCATAGGTCGAGTGTCTGGATGTCCAGGAAGCGTCGAGAACACGAGCAAAGTCGGAGATTCCAAGGCGACCGGAAGGCTGGTCGAGACTGGCGAAGTGGAAAAGAATGTCGGCCTCCATGGGAGTAAAGAGTGAGAAGCGGGTGATGCGAGCGGCCTCGTTCAGGAAGTCCGTACGGGTAATCTTGCCATCATCTGCCTTTTGCACTGCGTTGCGGATGACAAGCTCGACCAGGTCCATGTCACGAATGATGTTTTGGAAAGCGCGCACGTTGGCGTACGAGATGTGGCTTCCAGGAGAGATGTTGCAGAGAGTCTGCAAGTTGGAGAGGAGGTGATCGGACAGTTTGTGAGACGCCGTCTCACGAATGATACGCTCAAAGTTTTCAGGATCAATGTAGCCGTCACCGTTCTTGTCGAAATGGTGGAAAGCTTGTCTAATTCTTTCTCCTTGCAGACCACGGAGCATCTGAGCAAATTGAGGATAAGTCATACTGTGTCTGTTTTTGCGATCGCCGATGTATAGAGCAGCCCATTGTGAGTCCCAATCAAAGGGAACGGTGTCTGGAGAGCGGTTCTTTGCGTAGATGTCCTTGAAGGTTTTGAAGTCAACCAGACCGGTGCTGGGATCGCAGAAGAGACGGAAAGCAATCTCGTACTCGGCATCAGGCTTGGCTAGAAGGTTGTTGAAAGTGGCCCAGTCGGAGAGGGAAATGCGGCCAGTGCCACGGCGGTCTGCGACGGAGAAGAGAATTGCGTACTGGGAACGCTTGATCTTGTGCTGTTGCACATGTCAGTATAAGCGCAATGCGCGTGAGATGGACACATGTCATGTACGTAGTCTTCGGTCTCAGGAGCAATGGCGTTGATAAATTCGTCCTCTCCCATGTAGGCCTCATCGGTCTCGGAGTCTTTTTTGGCATGTTGCATGAACTCAAGACGGGTCGAAGTGGAGAGCTGAGGCTCTTCCTCGACGCCTAGCAAGGCCTCCTTGACGGACTCCTTGACGACGGCAGTGGTGGAAGCCATATCTGCAGCGAGTGGCGGGTCGGAAAAGATGGTGAGTGACAGCTGTATGGGCCTTGGACAGTGGACAGCGAGTTGGGCTTGGATGAGCGAGTGGTGGTGCTTTGAAGGATCCGGGGGTGGGTGGGCACGGTGCGTGCGGCGTACTGTACACTCTTTGCCGATGACGGATTCAAGAGGCGGAGAGAAGAACGATCGTGTGAGCTCCGTGGATTATACTACCAAGTGAGAAGTGTTTTCAATCGAATTCTTCACAAAAGATTGACTATCAAAGGTAAAGAGATGATGAGATGGCCTTTAGACACGTGCAAAAAAATCATTTCAGGTGAGCTGTTGAAACCCCCAAGAAAAAGGTTGTTTGCTTAAGCTACAACTTCTTCCGGGACGCGGATTTAACTCTATCGCCGTCGTCCTTCTTCCAAAACGCCCCGGACCGAATTGGCAGGATATCCGAGTTGGGTAGGTACGATACGTCAGTCAATAGCAACTTACTGAAGTGGAATCAACAGCCATCTACCTAACCATCGCAATCACCCTCACCTCCCACCCTCCACGGGAAGACGCACAGTCACTCACTCATCATGGCAGGTCCGGTAGAGCAGGGTGCTTACCCTTCGGATCGCAGAAACGCCGGTGCTCTTATTATCACTGGTATGTGCCAACCAGTACGGCAGACGCCTGCCTGCACGAAACTGATGGGAAGCGTTACAGACACACCAAAGTTCGATCTTGAGAGCTATGCCGCCAACTACAATCGTATGTCATAGCAGTCGCAGGTCTATAGAAAGAAACTAACACCTATCCAAGACCACACGCGCGTTGCTCGTTTGGCCAATATCGCCCGCCTCTGTCCTCCACTGGCACTCGACGCTCTGCATCTGGCCATCCCCGCTTCAAAGAACTCCAAAGACACTGCGCTCTATATCGAACTCGTGCAGCTCCTTCAATCAGCCAATCCTCAAGATGACTTGGCCACTGTCGACAGGGATTGGGTCGATAACGTCAACAAGCTCAATGACCACGAGACGGAGCGTCTCGAGCACGAACTGCGCGGCTATAAGAACAACCTGATCAAAGAGAGCATTCGCATGGGCCAGGAAGACTTGGGTACCCACCTTCTGGATATGCACAAACTCGAAGCTGCCTCCAAGGCCTACCAAAAGATGCGCGACTTTTGCACTTCACCCAAGCACATTGCCGAGATGACAGTCAAACTCGTCTACATCACCATCCAATCATCCCACTGGATCTTGACCGTGTCAACCGCTCAAAAGATCCGCTCGCTAGCCCTACGTCCTGAGGACAAACCCCGCTTTGATCCCATCGCTCAAGCCTGTGTTGCTCTCGGTCAACTGGGCGCAACAAACTACTCTGCCGCCGCTTCCGCCTTCCTCTTGGTCGACCCATCCTACACAACCACCGGCCCCCTCGCTGGTATTGACTTTTCTCGTGCCGTCATGACACCCAACGATATTGCTGTCTATGGCGGTCTCTGCGCCCTCGCCTCGATGGATCGCCCCCAACTGCAGTCCTCCGTCCTTGAGAACCCCAACTTCCGCAATTTCCTCGAACTAGAACCTCACATCCGCCGTGCCATTTCCTTCTTCTGCGGCGCCAAATACAGCCAATGCCTTGCCATTCTGGAAGCATATCGCACAGATTACTTGTTAGACCTCTACTTGGGTCCTCACGTCAACAGTCTCTATCAATTGATCAGAAGCAAGAGCATCGTCCAATACTTTGTCCCCTTCTCACAAGTCACCCTGTCCGCCTTGACAGAAGCTTTCCCTCGTCCAGGTGGGACACCGGAAATGATGGAGCAGGAACTCGTTGACATGATCCAGCGTGGTATCCTTGATGCCCGCATCGACACTGTGGACAGACTTCTGATCGCACCACCCAAGGATTCACGCGCCGATGCTCATCGTGGCGTTATGCAGACGGCCGACGAGGTCGAACATCTATTACGTTTGAAACTGCACAGAATCAACATGGTGTCGGCGGGTCTTGAGATCCAGGCGCCGAAGAACCCTAAGGGTGGAAAGGCTCCTATGGGCTCTACGGGTGGTGGATGGGGTCCTGGGGTCACCATCTAGAGTACATAGAACGACCCTGACAGAAAGATACTACGAACGGCATGAATGTCTTGGGGACGGGGAGTGAGCTTGAAGAGGGATTTGCTTTTTTACTTTTCGCATAGCTAAAGGCGTTGATGAGAGGAAATGGGAAGGATTTTGACTAAATAAACTCCTCGGATGTATATTATATGGGACGATAATGCCGGCCATATGTATCGTGGTCATTGGCTCCACAATACAAAGAGCGTATAACAGAGATTAGAGACCAACGTATCGAGTGGTCGTGTCTTTGAAGAAAGAGGCAGTAGTAAACGTTGATCTAATTGGCAGTGTGCCTGATTATCGATAAAATTCCCTGTGACGATCCGATCCATTCTCCAATCCTGATCCCCATCCCGTTGTTGCAATTGTCCAGCGTCCGTGTACACCAAAAGCGCGAAAGCAAAGCCATTCATGGAAGGAAAAAGAAAAGAAAAGCCCATCCCCCCTTTTTGCTCAAAACAGAGCACCTGCGTCCCAGGGTATTCATCCGGGAGACAAGAACAAGGCAAGAAAAAACAGAAACCCACGCATCCAAGCCCCCATTCCTCCCATGCCCAGCCGAAAGAAGAATTTCCGAGTGACTCCTTAGAAATAGAAAGAACGAAAACCATAAACGTGAAAAAAAAAGGCAGAAGGATAAGGAAATGGAGGATGTGAAGGAGATCAATCAATCAATCATCGCCCTCCCCGAACAACTCCCCAGCCTCCCTGCAATACCTAGCTTCCCCAGCACCACCTCTGCCTCCGGTCTCACTGGCCCAACAAACAACACCGGCGTCCACGACACCCCCGATGACACCTTCGATAGCACCCAGCACAGCCCATCCGATCGTCGCCGCCATCAGTCCAACGACATATGCGTAAAGACTGCCTTTGAAGCCTCCTCCTGCCAATTGCACGTTTCTTGCCGTAGACACCCAGCCCCCGAAGCCGAGGGCAAAGGACATGATGAAGCGAGTTGCGTGGAGCAGGAGTTTAGCGAGGCGGTAGGGGATGAGCGTTGATGTTGGAATAGTGTTGCGAGGTGAAGAAGCAAAGACGGAAGGGTTGAGGGTTGTCGTTGGGGAGGTGGAGGAGACAAAGTTTAGTTGGGAGAGGCCGCGGGCGCTGATGCTGAGGGGTTGCGAGTGGATTGCCGCGTAGGTGAGGGTGAGTGGATTCGTTAGGGCGGCGAGGGATGTGGGTACCACGGAGAAGGCGCAGAGGGTCACGAGACCGGCGATGCGACGAGGGAGGATGATGAGAGGAAGGCGGATTAGGAGGGAGAGGAAAGTTGAGAGGCAGATGGTGCCTAGTAAAGGGCCAGTGGCGTGGTTGAACGAGGCGCGGACGACGATGGTGGAGGATGGCGAGCCGACGCTCAAGCGGTGAAAGTACCACTGTGAAACGGTGGCTGCGGTTGTTGCCCTTTGCACACCAGCAATGACACCCAAAGTCCAGAGGTAGACCATGATGAAGAAGAAACCAAGCCACCAACTGTTCAGGTCGATGATGAAGGTCTGCACTTTGGACATGTGGCCACCAAGGAAGATTCGAGTGAACATGCCTAGCCAGACCCAGGTGAAGCAGACTACGAGACCTAGTGTTGCGAAGCCGAGTAAGGTCAGCGAAGGCGAAGCTGTGACGATGCGACAAGCGAATTCAAGAATGCCGATAGCTTTGCCGAGAGAGCGTCGACCTTTGTAGACAGAGTAGACCCAGACACACGCCACGAGTGCCGGGATGAATGAAAACCATCTCATGACTCTGTCTTGAACGCTGTTGCCGTGCCATGCACCCTTGTAGCTCGACACGAAGGGGTAGATGGAGAAGGAGAATAGAATGATCGGAACCGACACAAGCATGAGGAAGACCAAGACGCGGACATACTCGCGGAGCAAGGCCAGCCAGAGCATAGCTACAACGACGGTGATGACCGTGTCCCAAAGCAGCAGGTTGACAGACGATGTCAGGGCCGAGTAAATGGTGTCACCGAGGGGCTTCTTGTTAGGCGCCGTTGTATGGAACCAGACCAGGACGAAAGTCGCAAACATGGCAAAGACGGCGATCTGATACAGTTGAGCCCAGAAGAGATCGTGCCGTACGGGGGCCGAGACAGGGAAGGCCACTGTTGGAGGAGCACTTTCACTATCTGGACTGGGAGGGCGTGGATTGTCGAAGGCTGTTTCTGGATCTGTTTCTCGAGGCATGATAGTAGACGTCGGAGGTGGTACGTGCGGGTGGAAGGTCTGGAATGTCGGGGGTCGTCCATTGATTTCTCGGTCGATGCTATCAAAGTCGTGTTCATCGTCGTCATCAGTCGAGCCCAGTTCAACATCCTCCATGGCTCCTCTCGTCTTCCCGGGAGACAGACTCATCCTAGAGTCGAGTACCGAGGATTCGTTGTTGTGGTCTTCCATGTCTGAGGATTCGGTGAGATGACTCGGGACGAAGTTGCGGCGTGACCTTTGCAGAGCGAGGTAATCGGCCATGTCGCGCTCATGCTGGAGTTCTTCATCTTCCTGGTCGAAGCCCTCGTTGGCGCTGAACAACGGTACGTCTGCATCATACTGGCGGCGTGAAGCGAAAGGGAATCGAGAGAGATATGAGGCGGAAGGCTGATAAGGGGTGGCCATGGAGGGACGCTGGACGTAGCGGGAAGACGAGGGAGGTCGCCGGCGATCGAGAGGATTGCGAGAACGGGAATCAGGCTCAGTCTGGGTAAATGACAGGCGACTCTGGGATTGTGCTAGAAAGCGACTGGCATCTAATGATTCTGTGAGTCACGCGCCCACGATCTTGGGTTTGGAGATATCACACGTACATTCTGAGAACATGGCAGGCGATGGGTGCAGTGACTACAGACTGCGATGGGATGTGTGTAGTAGTCGGAGTGGGCAGAAACGGAGATGGTCGTAGGTAGGAGGACAAGATGGTACAGTAGGTGCAAAGGTGAAGGCGGAGATAAGGAAGAAACTGAGTCGAGTTGATGTCCAAGGGTCCAGCCGACGATGACAAGGATGAGGTGCTTGGTGGTTCAGGGCTGCCCAAGAGAAAACATGTGATGGTGAGAGTAAGGGTCGGTGATTTAGAAAATGTCCAGGTCGGGCACGAGGCCTCTGATACAAGCAGAAATCTAATGGCAGTACTTTACAGTAGGTAGGCAGTCAAGTGCTAGAGTCTATTGTGCCGGTGCCACTAAGGTGAAGGACGTCCGATGACGCCTGTTCTTGTGAGCTTCAACCGTCGTCTCTAAGACACGTGAGCACGACAACGTCGAGACAAGATAAGAAATGATGGAAATGTGTGGGCTCTTTTCTTTTCTTGAAAACAGCTTTCTCACAAGACTTCAGGACAGAGGATCCGACGCGAGTCTACGAGGGGGGTTGGCGGTGTGATTAACAAAGACCGAAAGCAGCACAAGAGTGACTGAGTCTGTTCCGCATTGCGACCGATGCTAAACCCCGACATCTGTAATGTGGGGAAGGAAAGGGAAGCAATGGCACATTCAGGGCACGGACCCTAGATGTTCGACTCGAGAGGTCGAGGTCCGAGAGCATGCGAGTGAAACAATGAGAATGAGAGGGCCAAGGGTAGTACTAGGAAGAGAAAGTGATCTGGAATGGACTGGACTGGACATCCTCGTCAATCAGACGTTTTCCTCTTTCCTCTAAAGGGTCTCAAGTAAACAGAGTTGACTGTTGTCTTTCTTCATCAAGATCAAAACATCTGCATCAAATCTGATAAATACAATATACAGGAACGTCACAAAAAAGTCAAGAATTGCAAGAACATCCTTCTCTCGTCTCTCCATACCCTTTCTCTTCTCTGCTTCCTACTACTGTTCATGTCCTAAGATAACTTGATTCGTGCTGCAAAGTGTCGATATCGGACGCTTCTCGAAACGAGAGGGGTCCTCAATGAGGGTCCTCAGATTCATGCCTTCTTCGCAGCAATTTTTCGGCGTGCCTTGACAGTCATGTCGTAAAGCGCATCCTTGAACGCGAACAAGAACGCCGCGGTAATGACACTCTGAGTGACCTTTGGTCCGATACCTATAACGAAGTCAAGTCAGCACAAAAGGGAACATTTTTCTTCCATACGAAGGAGATATGATGCAAAAGAAAAAAAACTTACCTCCGTAAAGACCAGCCCAACCCTCCTCCCTCACAATCCTCGAGAAGCTCTCCGTCATGCCCTCGGCTTTGGCATTCTTGTCCGCACTGGCAACGTGCGCCCTACTCTTGACCGTGATATACGGGTACGTGATACTCGTGGCCGCCAATTTACCCAACGCACCCATGTAAAAGCTGTCTTTTGGGGTAACCCTCCTCCTCTTCTCCAACGCACTCTTCAACTGTTCAAAAATCGTGTACTGCAAGATTGGGTTGACGACCAAGACCAAAGCGGGCAATACACCTGCAAACAATCTTGTCACGCCTTCGTCCTTGATGATGGAGAGCAAAGTGCCAATGGTACTGGGACTCATCTTCCTCTTCGGCTTCTCCGCCTCGTTTTCAGAGGTGGGTAGATCGGCCTCTGTACCCTCGCTTTTTCTCGCAGTCATGCGTGTGTTGACGACCCAAATCGGGTTCGTAATCAACACGGTAGCACTCCCCGCGATCGCACCAGCAATCATGCTTTCAACAGTGCTCAACGTCTTTCTCCCCTTCGCGTTGGCGGCTTTCAGGAAGAAGGCGCGGGTCCATTCGTACCAGTAGTAGTAGACGAAGTTTGTAACGCTGATGCCGAAGAGAGCAGATTCGAGGCCAGCGTAGAGGCCGCGGATGCCTTCGCGGGCGATGATGCGGCGGGCGGCTTGCAAGGTGTTGGTTTGCGCTTTCTTGGACTCGACTTGGGCGCGGGTTGAGAGGGTTATTAGGGGGTAGGTTAGGGCCATTGAGATGAGACCGCCTCCGGCTGCGTGAGGACATGTTAGCATTGAGGTCGATTTAGAGCATAAGGGGCGGTTTAGAAGTGGGGGTTTACTTACAACCAGCGAGAGCGTGGGCGACATTGTCGGATTGTTGGGCGGCGGTGCTTGGAGGTGCAGAAGCGGTTGACTTCTGCATCTCGTCGGCGGCCTTTTGAGCAGCGGTTTGCGATGACATTTTGGCGTTATTGAGAGGTAGCCGAGGGGATCACAAGTTTGTATCAAAAGGCAGGGGTTGTTCTTTTAATGCTGTCGGAGGATATTCCAAGTGGCTCAAGTTGTTACAGTTCAGGAGTTGATGAGATTGGGACGACGAAAAAGTTGACAAGGGATTGAGAGAACAGGGAAGTTTCATCCCCTTATGGAAGTCTGATTCTATATGACGAGGGAGTCACCGGGGAGCACGAGTAGTAGCTTCGAACATTTACCTTGGGCAATACTGCTGGGGAACCTCGGTTGCTTTTCCCCACATCTCATGTGAACAATGAAGGTATATGATCGGCGCGCCGAGGGATCAGGCCACCAAGAGCTTTGGCATGGGAGCTCAGGAGCCATGCTGAGCTATCACAAGACGGCAACCCGTACTCTTCGAGAGACGCGATTTGATCTGACTTAGCGATCTTCGAGGATGACGAACAGTATTTGCTCTATCGTATCACAATTCGCAGATTAAATCGGTGTATGTGTTTTCCCGTTCAATCGATAATTCACCTTGAGGCGATTAAGAGCGTGTGTCAAGACTTATGTCACCCATGACTCGCCCTGTCCCCCTTTTTGTGTTCGGCTTCATGGGCTAATTGACCCTCAATTCCACCTCTTACACGCAACAAAAGTCGATTAAGTCCAACGTCACGTCTGGAGCTCGGAAACTCTATACCCACGCGGTGCAATAACAACAGTCCATCGCGAATCCACCAAACGTTCGGTCGCCTTTCTGAGGCCTCCTCGTACTACTGGGTGTACGAGAGTCTTGACACGGTAGGGGAAGAAGAGGAGGACCGCATACATGTCGCTTCACAATGAGGCCACCGAACGTCTAGGCAGCGTCGGTAGCTCTCGGGCCACTTCAGAGGGCGAAGATGATATTCCTGGCCGTGGACCTGGGCCGACTGGTTTTGTAGACGACGGTGGTGGTGATGATCATAGCCCAGATTCTCTGTTCGAAGGAACAGCCATGCGGTCTGGTATGCCACCGCCACCATCAGTATCTGCTTCCCCAAAGCATCTGCCTGCACAACCTCCTAGGCGTGCATCTGCAGTCCCCACAGAGCGAGTCTTACCTTCTCGGGACGTGACGAGGGAAAATTTAGATGATACTTACGCCTTGTTCATCTTGTACTGTAACCCATACTTTCCCTTGGATATTGATACTTCTGATCTGAAGCGTACCTTCCATACGGTGCCTCGTAGTGACGGAAAAGACTTTGACGTTTACCACTTGTGGGAGCTTGTACGGAGATTCGACAGTAGAGACATCAAGACATGGACACAACTTGCTTTAGAGCTGGGCGTGGAGCCGCCTACTGTCGAAAAGGGCGGTAGTGTGCAAAAAGTGCAACAGTATTCTGTCAGACTCAAGGTCCGTCATGTGTTTCTTTGCTTTCCTCTTCTTTCGTAGTGATATACCGTGCTCACGCCGTTTCGTAGCGTTGGATGCGTGCTATGCATGTCGATGCCTTTTTTGAATATCTGCTCAACAAGAGGCATCCGTATTACTTACATCTACCTTCCATGGATAATCCTCATCCTGCGGGTGGTCGAGATGGTGTGCCTGCAGACGAGGATCTGGCCATCAGAGCGCTTGATCCCTCTTTCAGGCCGAAGAGAGGTCGTAAGAGGAACGAGACGCCCGAGGCAGACCCTCCGCCACGCAAGAAGCCACTGCTGACCACGTCATTCTCCTATGATGGCCGTACGTTGTATGCTCAGCCACAATCATCATATCCTGCCTCTGCAATACCTTTGGGTGTCCGTCCAGATAACATGTCGGGTGATGTATGGGAGGCCATGAGTCCTGTAGCGAGTCGCATGGCTCCTCATTCTGCAATTACCGCCCGGCTACCGCAGCATGTTCAATGGCAACTACAAGGACCACAAGACACCCCCGCCACTCCGCATCCTATGTCCGCAATAGAGCCAAGACCATCAACTTCAATCTCGATCGAAGAACCTCAATCAGCCATCAGTGTATCTCGATCACGACGTAAACATGGTCCGGCAGTGTCGTCTGCTTGGAATACTGGCGGCTCATCAAGTGGTTCCAGGGCAAGAGGACGCCCCCCCAGTAATAGGTCTACGCAGGATGGTCCCTACACGACCTTCCCAGCAGATCCTAACGCGGGTAAATCACCTACCTCCTCACAGATTGCAAGTCCGTCCGTATCTTTGATGACTTATGACAATGATCCACATCTGTTGCGTCCAAATGCATACACGCGTCCCCTTCATCGACCTCCGGTGCCAAAGTCACAGGGGAGGTTTGCTTTGGCGAGACCAGAGCGTGAGCGCCTCTCTTTACAAGTACCCGAGCACACTGGCGGACCAGTTCATCTTGCCACTCCCACTGTGGTGGTGAATGAGGCAAGCAGTGACGGAGCCCAAATCTCGGCTCGTGGTACTCCAGCGAGCCAAGCTAGCTCCGAATCTCGACGACAAACTCCACGATCACCTGGCACGTCACCCGGAGAAAACGGTCTAGCCTACGAAGCTCTGAAGCGAGTGCTGGCAGCTGATCTGCTCAGGGCCGGTTTCTCCGGAAGAGAACAGCGATTATTGGGCAACGAAGCAAGTCGTCTGGCCGATGCCATGCTGCAACGTTTCGGCGTACCGCGAGCAGATACAGACGACAAAGCCGACGATGCTCTCAGGATATCAGCGACGAGTTGGCTCGGCGTCTCAAGACAACTCGGGTTCGCATCTGCCAATCCTTGCAAGGAAAAAGAGATAGTCGTCCACAGGTTTGCCATGAATTACGGTGATACCGAGCGACAATTTGAAGCCAACGAGAATGCAGAAAGGATCAAAGAAAAATTCGATGTGAGCTGGACAGCTGGATTTGGTGGCGTCGGAGGCAAATTCTGTATCGTCGGACTTGAGATTGGGAAAGACACGGTGGATCCGAACGATCCGGAACTTCGAGCAAACCAGCTCGTGGATGAAGTGGTGGGGACAAAGGAAGACAATGTTAATTGGAGAGACAAATTCCTGGAGCTGGCTCTCACGGTCAAGCTTATGAAAGGACAGCTGAACAGGTTGCAGGACAAGGTGCTGGACGCCATGCTTTGATGGATATATGAGAGCTTTTTAGATCATGTTGATCTGTTAGATACCCTTCTGGCGATGAATAAAGTCTGTTCGCTGTACAGAGGTACGATAGCTTGAGGACATGTTTGTCGTTAGTGCTCGTAGTCAAGCCAGGTATTCAATTCCTTGTAGCCCAGCTCGGAGTCGGAGCAGGAGCAGCATCCTTTTCCCAGGGTTTCTTGCGTCGGGTCGCGTGGCTCTCAGTACCCTTTCCTTCCAAGACAGTATCAGGAATGTCTTTGATGCCTGGGATAGGCTTGCCAGAGGCTATCAAATCACAGATTTCAGCAAAGGAGGCTGGTTGAGGGGCCTCTCCCATATTAGAGATGTGAGCTTGAGACACTGGTTCTGAAGTAGCTTCTGGTTGTACTTCTGGCATGGAGTGATGTGGATGAGACTGTTGCCAGGCCTGATATTCTTCAAACTTGACAGGCGTCTTGAACTTTCTGCAAGTCGTCAGACTCCTTCTACCTTGTTCACCTTCAGAGATAGTCACCTTGTGAAGTAGTAGCATCTCGCTCTAGTTTCCAAGTGTGCGGCTTGGTCGGGAGTAGTTGCAGACCTCAGAATGCTAGATAGAGCTGTCTGGAACTCTTTATCTGTGTCCCAACTATAATTGTCCATCTGGTCAAAAGTGGACGCTGAGCCGTCATTTGTCTGCAGAGAGGCCATTTTTGTGGATAATGATTAGTCAAAGTGAAGGAACGAGATGTGAACTGATTGGTATCACGTATGTATGTAGTTGATAGGTAGTGAATGAGTAGCAGTCGAGGCCAAGGTGTAAGAGGTGGTCCGAGCGTTTCGATGCACGGTGTTGGAGCAGTGCTTGCCGTGCTTGGTGTGCTTTCATTGTGTACAGTAATTAGTACTAGTATACTGCTGTAGCTGCTCCCGACCATCACCAATACAGCTTCTCTTCCACCTGCATATCATCCATTTCCCTGCTCCCACCACAGCCCCGGCTGTCTCCCATTCTTCGCCATGTCCGAATTCATCGGGTGCGTAGCGCCAATCCAATTCACCGAGCACACGACACGTCGGGACTAATTCAGAGGACAGATCGCGCATATCTCTCATTTCCAAGAGTGACATCAAGTCAGTGAAGACACCACCTACCTACTCCAGGAACCGAACAGAACAACAACTGACTGTCTACTCTCTGTAGATATGTCGGTACCCTGCACGAGATCAACTCGGAGAACTCGACCGTCGCCCTAGAGAATGTCAAGTCTTTCGGCACCGAAGGCCGTCGCGGCAACCCCGACGACGAGATACCCCCCAATGACCAGATCTACGACTACATTGTCTTCCGTGGCAGCGACGTCAAGGATTTGACCATTGTCGAGCCCCCCAAGGAGAACAAGCCTCCTCAGCCTCCTCAGATGCCCAATGACCCCGCCATTCTCGGAGTGAGTTCCAAGACCTACACCTGCTCTGCCCCTCGCATTCTCAAATGATGAAGTATACCGGATGTAAAAATTGTCATTGTCCAAGAGCGCAAAACCGTGTGGACATTTTCCGTTGCCTTCCTTCTGATTTGTCCTCGTTACAACACACGTTGCAGCCACGCTTGATCGAGTCGCACTTGCTGACCTTGAATCATTACAGGCAGGAAGACCTCCAGGTGCCCCTCCTGGTGCCCCTCCTGGTGCCCCTCCTGGTGCCCCCAACGCTCCGCCGCAAGGACCCGGCCCTCAGAACGGCTTCGGACAGCCCAATCAGCAATGGCGCGGCCCTCAACAGCCTCCACCTTTCCCTCCTTACGGCTATCCTCCACCTCCCCAGGGCAATCAGCGTTTCGGTCCTCCCGCGGGTCCTCACGGCTTCCCTGGTGCCCCTCCAGCCTTCTACGGCCCTCCTCCCGGCTGGTACCCTCCCCCAGGTCAGGGATTCCCCCAAGGCCCTCCAGGCTCGTTCCCTCCTCAGCCAATTGGCCCACCAGGTCAGCAGCAGCAAAAGTCGCCCGTGACTGACGCTGCTCAAACACCCGCTGGCGCACCTCAAGAGCTTTCTGCATCTACCCGCGATGCTCCTGCCTCGATCCCCGAACAGAAGCCTACGCCTTCTGCACCTGCCGCTGATTCGGCTGCCCCTCCCCCACCTGTCGACTCAAAGCCCGATGTTGCAGCCGCTACAGCCCCTGCTGCTCCATCCCAGACAAAGCCTCCCACTGGACCTAAGAACAACCGTGTAGCTGTCCCACTTGCACCTCTGCAATCCAAACCCGGCAATGCGCCTGGAAACCTGGCCCAACAACAACAAACCGCTACACAAACCGCTGCCGCTGCTGTCGCTGCCGCCATGGCTAAGCTCCCTGTATCTGCAGCAGGTCCTTCCGACGGCGGCGTGGAGAACCTGACTAAGCGTGTCGGTGAAATGCGCACCGACGATAGGATAAGACACTCACGCCAGCCTGGCACCGGCGGTTTTGCAGCCGGTCATCGTGGAGGAGGTCGAGGTGGCAGACGTCCTAGTAATCAGTTTGCAAAGCCCGTCGAAGTACCCACAACCGATTTCGATTTTGAGTCGAGCAATGCCAAGTTCAACAAGCAAGATATGGTCAAGGAGGCTATTGCTTCTGGCTCTCCCATGGGTACACCAGCTGCTGAAGAGGAACCTAAAATGCCTGCTGATGGAGAGGCAAATGGTGTCGACAATGCAGAGCGTGAAGTTGTCATTCCTACCGCCACATACAACAAGACAAGCTCCTTCTTCGACAATATCTCGTCGGAACTCAAGGACAGACAAGCCGCCCAAGAAGACGGAAACCGCATGGGAGGTCCCCACTTTAGGGCTGAGGAGCGCAAGAAGAACTTTGACACATTCGGCCAGGCCAACGTCGACAATGGATTCCGTGGTGGCTTCCGCGGTCGCGGTCGTGGCAGAGGCTTTGGCGGTCCTCGTGGTGGTGGCCGCGGTTATGGCGGACCAAGGGGTGGTGGCTTTGTGCCCAGAGGCGGTGCACCCCATGGCCGCGGCGGGTTTGCTGGCGATTCTTAGAGAGAAGGAGAACGTCAGCTAGATCGATTGCTAAGACAAGGTATATGGAGTTGGATGAACGGCGTCGTCATGGGAGACCCAGAAGAGCTGTCGAGGGAGCTGGAAAACGTCTTTACGGGAGAAGCATGAAGGATGATAAAGGAGGAGGAGGAGTTATGATTATCATATCTGGGGCGATTCCGGCGCAAAAATAAAAAGATGATCATGTAACGTTGGGAAACTTTGGAAGGAGGGAAAACAACGGAACAAGAGGAGAGGACGGAGAAGAAGATGTCTAGGAGGTGGTTTCTCTCCTTCTCTCTCACTCCTTGGGAAATGTGTTGATAGTTTCTTCGTGGCTTTTCTTTGCTTTCTTTCCCCCTCTATTTTACTTTCTTGCCCAGTGGCCTTCTACAAAAGACAAACCAACCCAGAACCTGATGAATTTGAAAGCAAAGATGAAAGTGTCGACGTCTCTGAACTACAAGAAGGTCACCATGTCTATTATCTCTCAGTACAGGTTACCATAGCTGTTACCCCTCCGGTACAATGTAGGAAAGAAGAAGGGAGGCTATCCTGTGATAAGTCTGCCGTGATTCGTCTCTCGATGTAAATATCAAAACATGTGTGGTATGAAAAGAGAAAAAATCATGCGTGATCGTACTGTAACGTTACAGGGTATCTAATTTCTACAGACTCTGAGTCCCAACCTTTGGGATTTTCCATTAATATAGCCAGGCCTCTTCCATCCCAAAACCCAATTTGGCAGAACGAGTTGGAACAGTCAAAACAGCTGCAGCAATTGGTGAACATGACAAATCATCTCATCTCTGACGAACGGTGGAAGCGTCGGCGTTGTTGAGCATCTGCTCAGCACCAGAAGCACCCTCCTTCTGATCCAAAAGGGGAATATCATCAACACTTTGTTGTCTTCGGTGACCCGAGGCCCCCGGTGTCGTGGCAGAAGGAGCTCCACCACTGCCACCAGCACCGGCCTCTTCCATGACAGCTTGGATACCAGGACTCTTGGCATCCAAAACAATCCTCCCATCAGGAGTGTTCTGCCACTTGCCGACTTCCTTTTTCAACGCTTCGAATTCTTTTTCCATGCGGCGGCCAAAGACGTCGATGTAGAATGTTGCGCCGTTGTAGGTCGACCAGGTCAGGACTACGAAGAGGAAGCCCGAAGAGGCCCAGCGGTACCAGAACCAGATTGGGCAGGGGATCATGGTGATTATTGCGTAGGAGTATTGAATCAACATGAAGGCGGGTTCTTGGAGGACGGTGGGGAGGCCGAGGACGAATCTGCCGAGAGGGTTTTTGGCCCAGGATTTGCGGAGCCAGGTGAAGGAGGTGGGACGGCCTGTTGAGGTTTGCGGTTAGTTTTGGGCTGAAGGAGATGGGGGGAAAGGACGGTGGATATCTACCAGCAGCAATCTTATCCCTTCTGCGGACGGTGATCATGAAGTGATAGCCCAATTGCCAGATTGCGTAGGGGACTGTGGCCCAGACGATCATGGCGCCAAGGTGGTAGTGCTCGGGCGAGTCTTTGGCCGAGTACTTGATGTTGTAGATGGCGGGGAATTGTCTTTGCTGCATCTCCTTGGAGATGAGATGGCAGAGGCAGTGCAGAGTGGCGCAGGGCATGATATGAATGAAGAGACTGGAAGGGTTTAGTGATCTAGCAGGCGGCTAAGTTGTGGTGACAAGAGACTGACCTGGTGACTTTGTCGAGGGAATGGAAGACGAGCGAGTTTCTCCACATGGCAATGGCGATGGCATTGTTGCCCATGGCGAGACAGTAAGTGCTGATGAAAAGTCGCTTGCTGTTGGGGAAGAACCAGATGGACAAGATCATAAGGAGATTGACAAAGTAGCAAAGGTCGGCAAGGAAGTAGTGATAGCCGATCTTGTGGTACTTGTACCAGCGGATGGGCATGAAGTAGGCCAGCTGGACGGTATACCAGATGTGGAACCATTCGGGATGGGCACCAATGAGATAGCCAGAGATGAAGATGTTCAGGACGCCGCAGATAAAGGACAGCTTCTCACGCAGCGTGACAGCTTTGGCGTCGCTCCACCTGCTCGACAGCCTGTCAACGTTGTCGCGCATCCGCTTCTTGTACTTGTCCAGCTGCTCATCAGGAGTAGGCACGCGGCGTTTCAGCTCTTCCACCATCTTGTCCTTTGCGGTGAGGCCGCTAGACCTGATCTTCTGCTGCTGACGACGCATCTTCTCCTTTTGTGCATTGAGAGACTGCTGGATGCGCTCGAGACGCTGTGGCAGGGCGAGGTTCTCGAGCATGTCGAACATGGTAAGGCGATCTAGAGGCGGGAAGCTCTCATCGTCACCATCACTCAAACTAGCATTAGACGTGGTGCGAGACAGGAATAGGCCTGGAGATGAGGGGTTGGATGTGAAGGCGCCATAGTGCTGGGCATCGGCAGCAGTAAGGTAGTCCGAGTCTGAAGTTGGCGTGTGTCCCGATGAAGCCTGATCCAAGCCAGCGGGCTCTGACTTTGATTTGGGAATGGCGACAGGCTCCGACTTTGTATCCGAAATGTCGACGGGCTCTGGCTGCGACGACATTGCTGGCGGTGAAGAAGGGGGTGGGTTGCGGATGGTGGCTCTGGCCAATCCTCGAGGAGCTTTGTTTGATTTATGCAGCGTCGACTTGGGTACACTGTAAAGGGTCACTGGTAATACAGCATGCCGTGTCAGGCGGGCAGCAGGGTGAGCAGGGTACAAGAGTAAGCGAAACGGTCTGGCAAGAATGTGCGCACACAGTCGTCGACAGGAAAGTTGTTTCATTTGCACATGCTAATGACCTCTCTACGTAATTGGCTGCTGGTCAATGCACATGCGGTCAAGCCTCAAATCTGGAGCTGCTTGTCGGCTGCCCTTCCGAGATTCCACCTCAGCCCTAACCCTGCCCTAGCCAGCTACTTCCTGATTCAGCCATCTTCCGTTGGCGCGTCTTCTCGCGTCCAGACGTACGCGTCCGTCGCTCGCTTTGTAGCTGTCAAACACCCACGACAGGCACCGTCGACTTGATCAGTGGTGTCCACTCTTTTCACCGCCGCCATGGGTAAATTAATACGCCTTGAGCTCTTCAGTATCGCCTCTCCCATCGTCCCTTCCATTCTATAGCATAAACTGACACACTTCCAAGACTTCAAGTCATACAAGGGCCATCATGTCTTGCTCTTTGGCGATTCCTATTTCACCTCAATCATTGGCCCCAATGGTTCTGGAAAGTCCAACTCGTACGCTTCACTGTCAAGCATTCTATGCGCACGCCTAGACTCACACTTTCTAGTATGGATGCCATCTCCTTCGTCCTCGGTATAAAATCCACCCACCTCCGTTCGACTCATCTGCGCGACTTGGTCTACCGCGGTAGAGTCCTCAAAGAGGCAACCATCAATGCCGATGGCACTGCTACTGAAGCCCAGCAACCAGGAGGTCAAACCGGCGACCAAGAAGCAGAGTCCGGCGCACAACAAGAAGATGTAGAATCACAGCCCACTAGTCAGCGCGCTGATCCAACGCACGCTTGGGTCATGGCTGTCTACGAAGATGACGCTGGCGAAGAGCAAGCCTGGAAACGCACCATCACTTCATCTGGCCAGTCCGAATACCGCATCAACAACAGACTTGTTTCAGCCAAACAATACAACGACGCTCTCGAGGCCGAGAATATTCTGATCAAGGCTCGCAACTTTCTAGTCTTCCAGGGAGACGTCGAAGCTATTGCCTCTCAGGGTTCAAAGGACCTCACAAAACTCATCGAGCAGATCAGCGGCAGTCAGGAGTACCAAAAGGATTACGACCTTCTCAAAATAAAGGCCGAGAAAGCCGCCGAGGATCAGGCCTTCCGACTAAACCAAAGGCGAGGCATCAACTCGGAGATCAAGCAATATCAGGAACAGAAGAGGGAAGCCGACAACTACACCCGCAAGGCTGAGGAGAAAGACCAGGCTATTGTCACCCATGTCCTCTGGAAGCTGTTCCATTTCCAACGTGTCGTCGAAGAATCAGGAGATGAGATCAAAAAACATCAAGAGGAACTGAAGGAGTACCGCAGAAACGTCGAGTCTTTCGAAGCCGAACTCGCTCAAGCTCAACAAGTACAGGCCAAAGCTGGTCGCGAAGTTCATAAACTCGAACGCAACATCAAGAACAAGGAGAAAGATGTTGAGGGCAAGGAGAACGATCTTCTCCCGATCAACGAGAAGATCTCTCTTTCCAACAAGAAACTCGAGAGCTTCCGCAAGCGAATCAACGACATCGGCAAGGAGCGAGACGCCCAAAAGCGTAATGCTGATCAATTGAAGAAAGACTTGGATGTTGTGCAGAAGGCTCAGAGCAGGTGGGAACAGGAATGGTCTCTCGCTCAGCAACAAGCAGGACGCGAGCTCAGTGAAGCTGATCTCCAAGAATACAATCGCTTGAGAGGAGAGGTCAACAAGCGAACCGCAGCTGATCAGATCAAGGTTGACAATATTGCCCGTCAACTGAAGACTGATGAGGAGACTGTTGAAAGCTTGAAGAGCAAGGTCGAGTCTACACAAAGTCAGATCTCCAAACTCGAAGCTGATGTCGCCTCCTTACGATCAAGAAGGGATGAGGTCACGTCTACAATTCAGTCCATCACTAGCGAGGTTGGCACCAAAAAGAAGGAGTTCAACACATTAACATCCGAGAGGCTTCGATCAGCTCAACAACACACAGAACTTGAAGAGAAGCTGACCGAGGTTTTACACAAGCTGAACGACGCTTCAGTCTCCAGGCGCGAGTCAGAAAAGGAAATAAGATCTCGCGAGACTATTGCTGCCATGAAGAGAATCTTCCCTGGTGTTCGTGGTCAACTCTGGTCTCTGTGTAAACCAAAGCAGAAAAAGTACAACGTTGCCGTCAGCACAGTCCTGGGACGCCACCACGACTCGATCGTCGTTGACACAGAGAAGACAGCCAAAGACTGTATCCAGTATTTGCGCGACCAGCGTGCTGGACAAGCCACTTTCATCCCTCTCGATACCATCATGCACAACACACCGAATGCCAACCTAAAGGGCATGCATAGGGGTATGCGCTTGGCCGTCGACACCATTGACTACGACAACGTTGTGGAGCGTGCCATCTCTTTTGCTTGTGGAAACAGCATTGTTTGTGACGATTTGACCATTGCCAGATACCTCTGCTATGAGAAGCATGTCGACGCAAAAGCAGTCACGCTTGATGGTACCATTATTCACAAGGGCGGTCTGATGACTGGTGGCCAAGGATCAAACGATCAGAGGAACGCCCGTAAATGGGAAGATTCTGAGGTTGAGAATCTGCGCCGTCTAAAGGATAAGTTGCTTGCTGACATCGCCTCCCTGCCCAAGGGTCATCGAAGACAAGCCGAGGAAGAGAATCTACAGGGAGAGCTTGCTGGTCTCGAGTCACGACGAACTTTCGCGGATGATGAGCTCAGGGCCGTCGAGTCAAACATTCAGAGCAAGAGCAGGGAACTTGAATATGCTCGACGTCAGCTAAATGAGGCGCAACCCAAGTACGAGGAACAGGCTACCGGCGCCGCCACATTAAGAAGCCAGCTCGAAACATTCTCATCTTCTGTCGCTACCGTGGAAGATCAGATCTTTGCTGCCTTCTGTCAACGTCTTCAGTATCCCGATATCAGAGCATATGAAGCCCAACAGGGCAGTATGCAGCAGGAGGCTGCACGAAAGAAGCTGGAATTCACCACTCAACGTAGCAGATTGGAGAACCAGCTCGCTTTCGAAACACAACGCCTGCAAACAACAAATGATCGCATTAACAAGCTTCAGAAAGACGTGCGGGACACTGAAACTACGATTCAAAATCTCGAAGCAGAACGCGACAGCCTCAACAACGAGCTCGACGAGTTGAACGCCGAAGTCGAGCAGATGAACGAGCAATTAACAGCTCGCAGAGCCACGTATGATGAAAAGTCTGACAGAGTTGCAGAGAAGCGTCGCGAGGTTTCCAAGCGATCCAAGTCGATTGAGAATACTAATAAGGCCATCACGGCTCTTCAGGAAGAAGTTCAGAGATCGAGTTCGGACCGCTACTCTTTGCTCCGCAGATGCAGGATCGAAGAGATCAAAGTCCCGTTGACTCGACAGAGCAGGAGATTAGAAGCACTTCCTTTGGATGGCGGTCTAGCGGTAGAAAATGACGATGCCATGGACGTTGACGGTGAAGAAAACTCCCAGCAAACAACCGAGGTCAATGATTATGGCATCCAAGTCGATTTCTCCGACCTAGATGATGACCTCAAAGAAGACTCTGGCGAGCAGTGTGACTCCAATCTCCAAGAAAACATCTCAACCATTACGTCCGAGCTTGAGAAGATGGCCCCCAACATGCGAGCAATCGAGCGCCTAGAGGGTGTAGAAGCCCGTCTCAAATCCACCGACGCCGAGTTCGAAAATAGTCGCAACGCGGCCAAAGAAGCCAAAGATGAATTCGACGAGATCAGGGAAAAGCGATTCGACCTGTTTACCAAAGCTTACGAACACATCTCCGCCCAGATCGATCAAGTCTACAAGGAATTGACCCGCACGAGCAGTTTCCCGCTTGGAGGTCAAGCCTACCTCGATTTGGAAGATACCGACGAGCCATATCTCAGCGGCATCAAGTATCATGCCATGCCACCTCTCAAGCGATTCAGAGACATGGAACATTTGTCTGGTGGTGAAAAGACGATGGCTGCGCTCGCGTTGCTGTTTGCTATCCATACTTATGCGCCATCGCCGTTCTTTGTTCTGGATGAGGTCGATGCTGCGTTGGATAACGCCAACACTGCGAGGTTGGCGAATTATGTCAAAGACCACGCGGGTCCAGGCATGCAGTTTGTCGTCATTTCGCTCAAGGTAAGTCACAGTTCTCTACAGGAATGTGAGAAAGGGTCCGTTGCTAATGTTTTTTTGTCATCAACAGACTGGACTTTTCCAGAACAGTGAGACGCTGGTTGGTGTCATGAGAGACCAATCGGCTAACAGCAGTCGAACTTTGACTTTGGACGTAAGTCATTCCTATCCATCTTTTTGTTGACCGGGCGAATTGGACTGACATTACTGTGACAGCTTCGAAAGTATCAAGCCGCGTAGTTGTAGGGACTTGAGATACAAAGAGTAGTGTCAGGAAATTTAGTCGAATGAGAGAGCGTGTGAAATTCATGGAATGTCCTTTATATATATATCATTAGCGAACGATCGATTGCTTCTTCTTGTGCCAAACATCAAGATTCGACGAAAATGTAATGATTGTGGCTCGTAGGTTCAAGTTTCAAGATTCCATGGTTGCACATAATTTAGTCACACATCAGACATGACGACCATTGAAGAACGAGGAGAAAGATTGAAAGAAGACGTGAAAAAGATGACAATTTCTCATATGATGACATGCACGCGTTTTTGTTTCTCCTGCCTGAAAAAGTGGCCGGTCAGACAACCCATCAATTCCCTTTTCTTTCCCATCTTCTTTTTTTTATGCTCCAAGAAAAGGTACGAAAAGCAAAGTAAAAGAAAAGATTCGTCGCTGACATCAACTTGCTAACCTTTCGCTACTACTGCTACCTCAACAACACATGACGCTTCTACTCCTTTCTGCCAGCGCCAAAGGCACCACGTCTGTAGCCACCAGCGGAGCCACCACGGCCGGAGCTGCTGTCACTGCGCTGGCCAGGAGGACGGTAAGCGCCACCAGCGGAAGGAGGGGGAGTCTCGCCCTCGCCGCGAGGACGGCTGGGTGCCCAGCGAGGTGCGGGACGCTCCGAGGATTCAGCCGGTGGGGACTCAGGGGTAGATGAAGAGGCGCCGCGCATGTGAGGAGGCACGTAGCCGCTGCGCTTGGGCAATGCGGCTTCGGCGGTGGCGACACGCTCGTCTGCGATGGGTGCGGCGGGGGGTGCGCCTGAGGATGCTTCGACGGGACCGCCGGCGGCGAGTTTGGCGGCTTCGCGCTCGCGCCATGTGGGCTTGCTGCCTGCGAGGGCGAGACGGGGTGGGGCGCCGGAGGAGGAAGGAGCGGCCTCGGGGGTTGAGCCGGCGAATCTGTCAAAGGAGCGGGAGGGTGCTGCGGTGGATGAGGCGGGTGCGGCCTTGCGTTCGGCACGGCGGCGCTCGGCTTCCTCTTCGCGTTGACGCTGCTTTTCGGCGGCGGCGGCGGCTTCCCTATTTTGGCTGTTAGTATGTTTGTTTGTTTTTTGACGGGTGGTCGGTGTGATGAGGGATACGTACTCTCTGGACTTGATTCTCTCCTGTCTCTCCCTCTCCATTCTCTCCCTCTTCTCGGCGTCGGCTCTTTCTTTCTCCTCGGCTTCGAGGGCCTCTCTCTCCTCTTGCTCGCGGGCGGCACGCTCGGCCTCCTCGGCCTCCTTCTTCTCTCTGATCATTCTCTCCTTGACCTCGCGTCTGCGCTGCTCCATCTTCTGGTTGAGCTCGCGCTCGGCAGTCTTTCTGCGCTTCTCGAACTCGGCGTGGCGCTGCTCGGTGACGCTTCTCTTGAACTTCTCGTAGGCGGGCACAAGACGGCTGAGACGGTGCTTGAGGGCAACGGCCTCCTTGTGCTTGGCCTCGGCATCCCTGAGCGTCTCGTTCTTTGTCTTTTCGTAAGCGGCCAGGTCGAGCTCGCGCTGGGTAGCATAGTCCTCGCCCAAATGCTTAATCTCCTCCTTGCGGTAGGCACGCTCCAGATGGTCGAGTCTCTTGGCAGTGATGCGGAGCTTGTCGCCCATCTCGTTCTTCTCCTTCTCGAGAGCCTGAAGCTTAATTTGACGGATACGGTTGGTGTCGAGGTCGTTGATGTCGAAGCTGTCAATATCTACACCCTTGACACCTTGCTTGAGCTCCTTGAGTTGACGCTCCATCTCCTCACGCTTGATCTTGTCCTGCTCGGCCTTCAGGCGACGCTGCTCACGCTCACGCTGCTCCTCGGCGAGACGCTGAACCTCGGCTTCCTGAAGCTGTTGAGCACGCAGTCTCTTCTTAGTGGCCTCCTCGCGCTCCTTGGCGGCAAGGGCGCTGGCAGCAGTCTCCTTCTTCTTCTGGATGACATCTGAGCGGGCGATGGTGTCGAGATGTTCTTGCTCGGCGCCAGCCTCGGCACGCTTGAGAGCGGCGAGCTTGGCCTTCTGGCGGTCCTCGTTGAAGGTAGGGTCGACGTACTGGCAGGTGATGTAAAGAGCCTTGGACAGACGAGTAAGCTGGGAACGGACAATCTCGGCAGGGGTGCTCTGGAGACGCTGAACAGAGCTGGCCTCGGAGGAGCCGGCGCCGCTTCCAGGGTGGAGGGCACGGGCAGAAGAGAAGACGTCCGAGTCAAAGGTCAAGACACCAGTGGCGTGGTCAATACGGATGGCGAGGTCACCCTTCTTGCAACCGTTCATGATGAACTTTTCAATAGCGGCAGGGGTCAACTGGAAGGACTCTGGGAATCGAGCAAGGTTCAAGACGAACTTGAGCTCGACAGTCTCGTAGACCTGAGAAAGCTGCTGGAACAGACGAGTAAGGATGACCTGCTGGAGAGGCACGACATACTTCTTCATCTCCTCATCGGCGGCGATCTGGGTGAGGATGGGCGAGATTCTCTTGCAAATGGACAGAGGGTGGAAGTCGACCTCGAGGATGTTGTAGAGCTCACGGATCTCGGGTCTGGCGCGCTTGAGAAGACCCTTGTTCAGGGCATCCTTGAAAAGAATGGCACGGGTAGGTGCAGCGGACATGCCCAAAAGGTTAGTCAGACGAGTGTTCTTGTTCTTTCTGGCCTCGTCAACATCAACAAGGGCACCGCGAGAGCGAGAGGTGCTGATGACGGGGATGGCGAGAGCGGACAAGACGACGAAAGAGGCAGCCTTAGTGAGATCGGCATCGCCAATGGCGGTAGGGTTGTCCTTCTTTTGGCCCTGGCCGGAGTTGACAATGGCGGCGGACTGGCGGAGCAGGTTGGCGTAGCGACTCCATGCGGCGGCGTGGAAGAGGTAGTTCTCGCTGACGAGGAAGATACGGGCAAGCTTCTCAAAGTAGTTGGCCATCATGACGTTCTTGGCGGGACGCTTGCTGAGCGACAGAAGAGTGTGGGTATCCTCGACACTCTTGAAGGCCTCCTGCCACAACTCGAGCTCGACGGCGACGTTGAGCTGCTGGAAGCGGGTGTCAAGGTGGCGCTGGAGGGTGTCGGGGTCGCTGAGGTTGATGGCGTGCATCTGAGACGAGTACTTGGCGGCATTTTGGAGGTGGTTACGGAGCAACTCGCACAGTCTGCGGAACTCGGTCTTGCGGGCGTACTTGAGACAAAACTGGAAGGCCTGGACGGTGACGGTCTGGTACATGACCTCAAGTCTGGCATTGTTCTTGAAGATGTCGAGAACGGTGCGGTAGGTCTCCCACAGGAACTTGAGCCATGGTGTAACAATGGCGCGGTCGGTTCTGTCACGAGCCTGCTCGCCGGAAACAGTGGACAGGAGAATGGATTCGGGAGTCTCGGTGGCCTCAAGATCACCGACGTTGGCCAGGTCGGCCGAGGTTTCGGCAGCGGAAGAGACCTCATCAGCCTTGGCCTGCGCCTCGGAAACCTTTGATTCGGCGAGTTCGATGAAGCGCTTGAAGACCAGCTCGATGGTGGCAATGTTTGTGTTCTGGGAGGTGTTCTTGTAGTTGTAGAGACCGTCCTTGGCGGCCTTTCCCTTTCTCAGCTCAACACAGAGCTCGACAAAGAGCAGGACAACGGGCTCGAGCGAGGCGATGGTGCTGTTGCGGGTGCGCTTGGAGGTGACATGTTCGTGCAAGATGGCCAGGGCCGACTGCTTCTGGTTGACGCCGATGAGCTCCTGGGCTCTCTTGAGCACATTCTCAGGCTTTGTGTGCGGTGGAGGCGGCATTATGGATATATGGGCGACGTTCACGTCTAGCTAATACCTGACGAGAGACGCGCGATGGCTGGATGAGGTTCTGATTTTTCCCACACTGCGTTGCGACGAATCGTCAGTGCGGCCACTCGCTTGCCATTGGCTGGCATTACTCGCGCTTTGCCAAGATTTGCACTGTGCTTGAATCATTCATCTTTGTGCATCTGCATCTGCACTGTGCAGCACCAGCATTCTTGAGCATGTGGACTCCATCCCTGTGCTTTCTATTGTTGGAGATACATGTACATGCTGCATCATAGACATGCAACATCTTCCAGCGGCTCAGACGTGGGATAAATGTACGTTCGCTACCTGAGCCCAATCCAGCAAGTGTGATTTCCTGAACACATGTGGGGTAATCACGCCCCTATTCTTGACAATGGGAAGTTGAGTGGAGTTGGATTAGGTTGTTCAAAGAGGACATCGGTACAGATACTGCGAAATATAGATAGTTGTATCTCACTCGAATAGATAGATGTGACAGATGCCTTTGTCCAGATTTTGTCCAGTACGTGAACGGTGTGTCCATGTCAACGAGATCAGCGGTCAAGCCAACCGTCAATAACGTCTTGGCAAATTGAAATTGGATCGCTCCTGCCCTTCCCTGCCGGGCCAAAGTCAGAGCAGCACCCAGCAAGAGCAGCAGCAGCAGCAGCAGTCGCAATCCTCTCTCCATCTCGTCTTTCTCACCATCTACACGACAACACGCTTCCGTTCTGCACTTCGGCCGTCGTGCAACATCGACTCTAACAGTGCTATCTCTCACTGCGTCGCTCATTACCCCATTCGTCCTTTGGCCACGAGAACAACACGCGCGGCGACGTCTTCTCCCTTGTCCCTCGGCCCAGTCAATTGGAC
The DNA here is from genome assembly GCA_026013035.2 of Dothideomycetes sp. NU30. NCBI lineage: Eukaryota > Fungi > Ascomycota > Dothideomycetes > Dothideomycetes sp. NU30. Next base: position 161,885 of record BSBH01000012.1, on the reverse strand, counting down.
CGCACGCCGCTCTTCTACTGTACTACCCTCTGCTTCTACTTTTACTTTTCGTCTCGCTGACCGCTGACAGCCGCCGTCTTTCTGTCGCCGGATCATAGCCTCATCCCTGCCACTCCGCCTTTTGCTCATAAGCATTTCCACCGCCTCCTCTAGAGCAACCGTCCAATTCGACCTCGATCTTTCACATTCTTAAAAATGTCTGCGCCATACGAAATCCGCGGCAATGACACGGGCAGGAGCAAGAAGCAGAGCATGGCTGAGTTGAAGCTGCGCCGCCTTAATGAGCTCAACCAGAGACTTCAAGAGGACCTGAACCGCAGAAGAATCCCAGTCTCCGAGGCATCCATGGAGTGAGTACATGCGGCTACGCGTCGAGTTCTGCCTCGGTACTCATACATCATCTCAGTTTAATTGCTTTCACCGACAAGGAGCCCAAAGACTTTATGGTTCCCAGCCGTTGGGGCACTGTAAGTAGAGCTGTCAGTTCCCATTTCCCCAAGACTTGCTGACACATGGATCCTTCAGATTGACAAGCGCGAAGACCCCTATGCTCCTCAGCAGCAGGGTGGGTGCTGCACCATCATGTAGTATTGCCATTTCACCATGCTCATGAAAGAGACATAATTCGGGTTTCCAGCACTGGCGTTTTTGGGTGGACAGAGAGAGTGGGCAAATGAGATGCCAGAGTTAATTTTTTCTCCCTCTTCTTCTTCTTCTATTTCTTCAACCTTTGACGAGCGGCAGTCTCGTAGACCAGCTTTGTACTCGGAAGAGACAACAGCAACTTTGTAGCATAATGGCCTTTCTATGGACGGATGAGTCCAGCCTTGATCAATCTCATTTGTAATCGCAAAATTGTCCACTCAATCATCTATCTGTTCAGACCAATCCCAACAATCAGGTAGCAAAACCTGCTTTGCAATTCACGCCCGCGTAGCCAGAAGCATGGAACAATGTCTAGAGCAAGAAGAATGTCACAGTGGCGTTCTTGTAGTGGGTCTATATCTATATGTACGGTTCACAATCAAGAGCAAAGGTCAAGCGAATGGCCTTATACGCCCGTGCAGACGAATACAGACAGAGCAAACTACTGGGGCTGACCGAGTGACATTCGGTCGTCTTTCAAGAGGGCGTTGGCGGCTGATAGAGACACGAGCTAAGCGTATCAGTAGACGGGCCGGCCAGGATCCCTGACCCAATAAAGCCGGGAGAGAAATTTATACATATGTATGCAGGCAAGGCGCGCAAAGCAAGCGGAGATCGTCTGAGGCTGAAGGGCTGGTCATAGGATATGCACGCCACACTCGATGGAATACTCATAGGAACAGAACGATCCACCCATATGGCATGTCTTTTGTAGTATAAGACCAGGCGACAGAAGAGTCCAAGGATGGACGTTCTTTTCGTGAGAGAGCGTGGAGCACGAGGGCATTCAGGGCTCAAAGTCGCTCGGGCCGAACTGGCGTGCTCGGTTTGGGGTCAACCGATTTGGGTCGAGGGGTCTGAGTGGGTAGGCGGGTGTTCTGGAGAAAGATTTGGTTTCCCGACTCATTTCCTTGGGGGAATGATTTTGTCACGTAATGGGCCTGACTCGATCTTTCGTGGAGTGTGTCCGAGTCGAGCTGAGCGTTACTACTACTGTTCCCCGAGCACACGGCAAGAGTGATAATTGATTAGTGGTCAGCAGGTAGTTATGTAGAAAAGTTGTGACAGAGTTCGCACGAGGAGCCTCTAGTAATATAAGATGTCGAGAAAAAGTTTTCCAAGAGTTTGGGATTTTGGGTGCAAACAGACTTTAGCCGCGGCGCCTGCTCGATAAGGGTACAGACAAAGGTAAATTAGACTTTTTGGACTGTCGCCGTGCCTGCCCACACACAGAGTCCATGTTGGAACTTGGATCGTCAAGTGATGCCCCGCCGGCCGGCTCACGGTCCCACCGTCCCACCTGATGTCCCTGTCCTGTCTCTCTCTCTCCATCTCGCGCTGGGATCGTAACAGGTCCTCATCGTCCGAGTTTCGACAAAGGCAGTAGTGCTTGACCCACTCTCGTTACAATACTAAAGTCTAGCAGTCCGAATCTCCTCGCTTGCTGTCGCCGGCCCGTCTCTAGCAAGCCGGAGTTGCTGGTATATGATCTTGTTGCGCCTTGCCATCACCTCGGGGGCTCTCCCGTAGCCACTCGCGGCACATTTATCGCATTTGCACTACTACTGTATTGAGCGTCACAGCATTCTACCCTTTTCTACTGCCCATTCCATCATTCCCTCTCACTGCACTCCGTCCCATCGAATAGACTGAGGTGCACGATACCAGGCCGGCCTTGGAGATGAACAACATCGACCAGAGCTCGCAACAGCCATGGCTACAGCCGGATCAGATGGACATGCAAGACATGCAAGACATGCAGGACATGCAGGACTTGGACTTTACAAACTTCCTCGACATTGGTGATATCGGCAACCTCGACGTCAACGACTTTTCGTCGCTCGATGCCGCTAACACACAGAACCTCGGTCGAGGTCAAGCCATACATGACTTTGGCGCCGACCACTTCGATCTCCCCACTGGCTTCGAGGTACAAGACTTTGGCCATAATCATAACCAACAATGGACACAACAGCAACAACCACAACAGCCAAACGTCTACCGCCCACCGAACCATGTTCCGCCCACGCCAAACAGCTACGAGCTTCAAGGCAGCGCGGCGCATTACCCCCCATCGCACTTGGCTGCGGTCGGTGCTTACCCAGAACAGCGGCGTCGCATGAACAAAGATGAGTCGATGGCCTTTACGCCCCTGGTTTCGCCGGCCGTCACACCGCAGGACTCGCATTTCCGTTCAATGCCGGAGTACACGATACCCGGCGCCTACTTCAGTCCGCTCACGTCCCCTGCTCTCCAGGCTCAGCAACAGCGATATGTCCATGGTTACCAAACAAACCCTACCACCGCCTCGACATCAGCTGCTGCGTCACCGCTGGATCTCGGCATGGAACTTGACACGCTCCACGAGGCAAACTTGCAGACCGACGCCCCTCCACGCAAGACCCGCCGGAAGAACCAACTGTCGCATTCGGCCGGCTCTTCTGCGCGTGTGCGACAGTCTCCTATCGTCAAACCCCAGAGGCGACGCTCCAGTCATCTCTCCTCCACTATTCCCCCTCGCGAAATCACCAACATCCTGGCCGAGGCACAGGCTCAAGGCTCTCAGAACACTGGCCACGGTCGGCCCAGCTCCTCGAACCATGATTGTCCCAGCAATGATTCCGTCTCACCCGAGGCTCTGCCAGACTCTCTGATGGGACCTCCTCCCTTGCCGGCTTCGGCTTATAATTCACCCTCCCTTGGGCCTCAAATCCATTCTGCACCTGCGTCTACAACCATTCCTTCCAACAAGGGCTCTAGCGGCCCAGCCACCCCAGCTTCTCTGATGTCCCTGCGGAAACAGAAACAGAAACAGCAGCAGCAGCTGGCCCAGAGCACTAACTCTGGCCAATTTCAGGTTCAAAGCCAAGAGCAGCCAGGCTTGCTCGAAGATTTGACCTTACCGCCAGCCGCTGAACCTCGTCGTCCAACTCTATCCCAACTTGATACATGCTTGTCTGGCGAGTCTACTCCACGCATGGTGCCTGCCTCTAAGAGCACGCCGAGACTGCTTCCTTCACGCTCCAATGCCTCAAGTCCCGCCCTGCTCCCCAAGCAATCTCCAGCCATCGCCTCGACCCCCTTTTTAGCCGCCGATAACAAGAAAGGTTCGGCGACAAAGAAGCGTGGAAGTGTAGTCAATAGCTCCACCATGCCGAGTCCAGCCATCCGACCAAAGATCAGTCCGAGTATCAAGCCGTTGCTACCGGAAGGAGGTAAGTCAAAGCACTCTGTATCATGCTGTCGAACAGTTCTGACCCCTTGCAGGCCATCTCAGTGAATCGCAACAAGCTCTTCTGCTCGCCTCCAAATCCAACTACACACATCTGCTTGAAGGTACACGGCTGCCTGGTGTTTCATATCCTGAATCACTTTCCATGGGTCTTACATCTAAGCGCACATCGCACAAGATCGCCGAGCAGGGACGACGTAACAGAATCAACGAGGCCATCAAGGAAATGCAGACTCTGTTACCCAAGTCAAAGGGCAAAACCAAGGCCGAGGAACTCGCTGAGCAAGAGGAAGAGATGAACGAAAAGGATGGCAAAAGCAGCACGGCCGAAGGCAGGAGCGCCAACTCCAAAGCTGCTACCGTCGAAAGTGCCATTGACTATATCAAGCTGCTTCAAAGCGAAAAGCTCGCTGCGGTGGAGCTTTTGAGAGTCAAAGATCAAGAGATGGCCTCACTCCGGAAAAGACTCGCACAGGCCAAACTTGAGCCTTGTGGTGACACGGAAGGAGCGCTTGATAGTGGTTGCGGTGAGCACGTCACGCCTTCCAATACCGAAGCCGAAAACATGGAAGGCGTCACAACATCGACATCTTCGGCATCGCCTCCGGCTTCATAATAACTCTCTCGTCATCATTTTTGCGTTCGGTTATTTGGGAAAAGGTGCTACAAAGTTTTGACTGGGGGGATGTTTTATACATTGGGAATATGGCTGTTCAGGCGTTCTTTTCTCATACAAGGACTGGCTCTTTCTGGTGTGGTTTATCGTCGAGGCAGGCCTTTTGGATTTTTGGTAATGCTGCTTTTCTGTTTTTGTGTTGATGTGTCTGATTGATCGTCACGGCATTCTTGTTCTTGTATTTCCTCGGGTTGGCTGCCTCCGCTCTTGCTTGGAGGCCTTTACTACATCTTCTACTTGCCAACATGTGTTATATTACTACTATATCATACCAAACAGACTTGTCGCAATATCTTTCGAGGCGATCAAGCAACATCAAGAACAAGACAAAAGTCAAATTGTTCTCTACTGTCTTTCATATGATTGTTGCATTATCACCGTGTTCAGACACGGAGCCCACTCCGTCCATCTTGCTTTACCCATGGTTGATGTGATGTGCAGTACCCTCCGAGATATGGCCAAGTCACCTGCTTCCTCTACGGAGCACTCCTGTGCCGTGTAGAACTATCGACTTACTAATTCGCTTCCCCGTGGCGGGAAAGTCATTAGTATCAAAGGGTTGAATGAGAAAGCCATACTCGGAGTACTATTTTAGTCGTCGTCATGTATGAATTTAGCCGTGATAATCAGTTCTGTCCACGAATATCATGGAGGAGGGCATGGGGGAAGGGGAAAGAATAAAAAAAATAAAAATATTATATATATCTTGGTGACAACACATGTGACCCTGGTGGTCGATTTTCTCTTATCGCCATACTTGGAGGAACTAGATGCGCCCCGTCCATTCTCTGATATTTGAGATATACACAAAACATCATACTTCTGTTCTCTTTCTGCCTTTGCATCTCTGAGGAAATTCGAGCCTTCCGGTTCATCCGTCGGCAAAGAGTACAACAAAACTCGCATGAGGCCGGGAGCCCCGAATTGAAGCGGTGTAGTCTTGACGATACGGCTTTTTTTTTCCTTTTGTTTCTAAGCGAGGATTCTCTGGTCTGCTGTTTTGCATGTGATTGTGAGCTTTGGAGAGAGCAGTATTAAAAAAAGAAAAAAAACAATAACAATAATAAAAAAGATGGAGAACAATTATTTGGAATAAATATTCCTCATGTGTCTATGGCGGCTGGATTGTATCTCTCACACACCGAGTCCTGCACGTAGGAGCAAAAGCGGTAAACACGGTTACATAGTGCGAGAAAAAGTTGAAAGGATGAAAGGATGAAGGGATATAATCCTAGCTTTCCTCATGAGGCTTTTCACGGAAGTCCCAAAGAGGCAACAACAGACCCTTTACCATTGGGAGAGGAAGAGACGACGCCCCTTTGATGATAGGAAGGAATGATGACACTCGGTACTAGAGATGGAAGGAACGACACTCGGAATGCAAAGAAGAAGGCTCGTAAATCAAAAGAGGGAAGAATGACCCGTAGAACTGAAAAGGGAAAGGCTTTTCCATATATACAAAACAGAGGAAGGAAGGAACGACTTACCGCAACCCCAAAGGGGAAGGCAAAGGGGAAGGGGCGACCTAGGTAGAAGTTGAAGAGGAAAGAACAATTTATGAGAACTGAAAGAGATAAGAGTCATGAAAGATGATCTAGAAAGCAGAAACATGTTAGTCCTGGAAATAAAGGATAGGCAATTTTGTATGACTGGGGGTCATTGTCGCTGAGTGAGGATGTTGGGAATGTGTCTATGATCCCTACCGTCATCTCATGGTCGAGAGATATTTTTGGCTATGCATCAAGAAGTTTGGATCGGAAGTATCAGTATGTTTTCTCATTGTGAAAAGGCTCGCTACCTAGGGTACTCTGGTGTGAAGAAAGTGGAAATTTTTGATTGATTGGAAGTAAGTTGTTCGACCAAGTAAGTATGTCTGGACGCCATGACAACTCAAAGAGGGAAGGGAGTTCCAATCAGAGTAGAGGAACAACCAAGAGGAAAGTTGCTGGTCCAGATAATTACCAAAGCTCGGAACACGTCGAAATGAACTTATGATGATGGTGCTGCAAACTTGGCCTTCCTTGCCTCAATCTTGGCCTTGTCCTCTGCACTCATACCCACTGGCTTCGCCTTGCCATTCTCCTTCTTGGGGTTACCACCTTGCGGTGTGTTAGACCTTCCTCCGTTGCCTCTCCTCGAACCATTACGACCGCCGTGTCCGGGACGCTTCTTCTGGGCAGGCTCATCTGCAGCTGCAGCAGGAGCAGGCCTCTTGCGCTCACGACGTTCAGGTAAAGCCTCGTTCAACTTGCCCGGCAGCTCACTTGTGCCAAACTTCTTGGCCCGCTCTAGGGCCTTGAAGGTCTCGTCGTTCTCTAGGTTTGTGCCGAATTTAGCGGCACGCTTTCTGCGCTTCTCGATCTCTTCGTCCAAGTTTGCAGTTGCGAGACCGATGCTGTAGTCAACTGGTGTCTTTTCTTTCTCCTGAGGTTGAGTTGGCGCATCTGATGTGGTGTCGGCAGCTGCAATTCCAGTCGTTTGTGCTGTTGAGGACGCGTCTGTAGTGGGATCGGAAGCAACGGTCAGATCGTTTGTTTTGGAAGGGTCGATGTCGGCTTTTTGGTTGGGCACGGCTTGAGGGTTGGCGGGCTGTCCTCGACCACCGGCAGCCATGGCGGCAGCTGCGGGCTCGGTGGTGGCTTTAGAGGCTTCGTTGGTGGCAGCAGTGGCAGGCTCGTCGTCCCAGTCAATCTCCTCGTCGGCCTTGGGGGCGGCAGCGGGCGCGCTTCCACTGGCGGCTTCTGCGTCGCTTTCTTGTAGTCGCTTGATGAGGTCGGCCTTCTTGCCAGTGTGAGGCAGGTTGCGCTCCTTGAGCAGCGCCTCCAGCTCGGCGTTCTTCATCTTGGTATACTCGGCCATTGCGTCGCGTCAGAGTGCTGTGTTGCGCGTTTTATTGGTTTCAGTTGCTGCTGTAAGTATATAAGGCGCGATGAGAGAGGAAGGGGAGTGATGTGCGGAAGTGATGGAATGGACAATTGATGAATGAATAGGTAATAGGTGTGAATCAACCAATAAACAACAATAGCTGTTTCTATGTTGGCCGCTTGCGGTCGCTGATGTAACAACGCGCATCGAGCTGCCCCTAGCTTCAAGTTATGTACGTGCATAAATAGCATAACTACTTTCTTGTACATGTCGCATGGAATTCTTGTGTTACATTCTCCAACCATGTTCTACCAAAAGGAATATTCTATATCCAAAATCTCACAGCTTGGCCTTGGTACTGCTCTGTGCCTCTGCTTCCGTGTACATCTCGTCAATGACAGTACGATACATCTTTGCCGTTTGAGGACGCTTCAGCTTAAGTCTGTGAATAAGTATTAGCACTTTGAACGATTTGACTTTCTTCACGAAGACCAGAACTTACGTGGGAGTGAGGAGCTCGTTGTCGACAGTGAACGGCTCCACCATCAGGCGGACATTCCGCACCTTCTCATAGCTGTTGAACTTGTTCTTCTTGCCAATGCGGTCCAGATCCTTGAGCACAGCCTTGCGAATCTTGGGATCTTGAGCTGCTACATCCAGAGCCTTCATGTCAGTCACACTCAACTCCTTGCCCAAGATCTTGCTCGCGAAGCCTGCGAATGTGTCGGGCTGGATGCCAAAGATTGCGACCAGGAATGCTCTGTCACTATCGCCGTGCACGTATGCTTGCGCGAATTGCGTAGTATTGCCGAGATAGACATTCTCGATACGCTCCGGCGAGATGTATTCTCCTTGAGCCAGTTTGAGTACATTCTTTCTGCGATCAATGATCTTGAAGCGGCCCAGCTCATCCACAGAGCAAATGTCTCCTGTGCGGAACCATCCATCCTTTAGCAGTGCCTTCTCGGTTTCCTCGGGGTTCTTGAGGTACTCTCTGAAGACTGTCGCACCACGGATCAGAAGTTCACCACGTGGGTATGGCTTGTCAGTTGAGAAGTATTCCATATCTGGCACGTCCATCAGGCAAAGTTCGACTGTGGGCAAGACCGCGCCACAATTACCAGCAGTCATGTCTCCCTCGACCTGAGCGCAAGCAATAGCATAAGTCTCAGTCAAGCCGTAGCCCTGTAGGAAAGTGTTGCCAAACACAACACGCATGAATTGTTGCAACGAAGGGTCAATTGGAGCGGATCCCGACAGCATAGCTCTGACACGATCGAGACCGAGCTGAGCAGTGACCTTTCTACCCCAGATACGGTCGTACAAAGCGTGCTTGTTGGCGGTGATGCCTGGAGGAGCATTCTTGAGATTTGCCAGTTTTGTTGAAACAACGTGTCTAGACAGAGCTCCTCTGATACCCGATGCCTCAAGGGTGGCCGACTTGATTGCACCACCAAAGCGGTTGTACAAGCGGGGCACACTGATCAAAGTTTGAGGTCGGAGAAGCTTGAAATCATCGACCAATTCGATAATGTTGCCGTGGAAGTATCCAATTGCACCACCGGCCCAAAGGCATGCAGCCTCAGTGACGCGCTCGTAGATATGAGCAAGAGGCAAGTATGAACACATAATCTCACCTTGGCGCATCTCGACAAGAGTCATGGCTGAGGATGTCGCCGCGACTGCGTTGGCCTGGGTCAAAACAACGCCTTTGGGTGCTCCAGTGGTGCCAGAAGTGTAGTTGACTGTAATGATATCTTCGGGTTGTGGGGGGTTATACGGGCGAGGGCTTGCTTCTCCCAAAGCCTCGACATCACCAATGTAGATGATTTGAATTCCAGCTTCGGCAGCCATAGCGTTGAGGAGATCTGCTTTTGAAGTTCCGGGCAACTCAGTACCGGAAGTCAAGGGGTCGAGCGAGATGATGAACTTGAGACTTGGGCATCGCGGGGCCAGCTTGAGCAGGGTAGGGATGTGATTGAGAGACGTGCAGACCGAGGCGAGGACGGAGTGATTGACGATGTACTCGGTGGTGTCAGGGCCCAGAGTGTCGTAGAGAGAGACGGTATAGAGACCCTGGGACATGCAGCCCAGGTCTTGTATGTCAGCACGTGAAGATGTTCCGTGGTTGAAGCGTAACACTCACCAACGATCTGCCACTCAGGGCGGTTTTGGCACCAAAGACCAACACCGTACTGCTTGCCTGTAATGCCTTTTTGTTGGTGAAGGTGTACAAGACCTGTGCCAAAGTTTCTCCTTCTTTCCTGTACTTGGCCATACGTCTCCCAAACGTAAGGACCAAAGGTTTTGGTGACGGGGTCGTAAGGACGGCGGCCCAGACATTTCGACTTGGGAATGCGGTTGGCTAGTATATTAATTAGCCATGAGTAGATTGAACAGCCTTCCCACACAAAATGGCGTACCGGTTTGCTCGAAGAATTCATGGGCGGACGAGATCTACCTCGCTTGTTAGCCCCATCTCCAGCCCAATTCTGACCGAGGTACGCGTACGGAAGGATCCAAGCTCTTCATCAACCCATCTCTGAATCTCCAGTGTCTGTAGATCTGACTCCTGCCAGACTCCTCACTGCCAGGTACGGGAACACTGTAGGGGGAGCCAGGGGGAGGTGGTTGTCTGATCTCGTTGGACCTTGTTACAGCTAGGGATGCCATCTTGTTGTTGCTATTGCTGAGTCTCCGATGTAGTGGTCGAGAAAATGTCGAATCACGCCCAGAAGGTATACCGAGTTCTTGTGATTCCTGTGGTTGTAAGTCATCAGCTTTATGATTGTTTGATCACACGCAAAGGGAGGCGTCCAAGGCCCTTCGGCGACGGACGCCGAGGAGGGATGGATCTGCATACCTTTTTGTGAGATAGTCAATGTTCAAGGAAATCACCTGGAGATGGTCCTGTGAGGGAGAGATGAAGAGAGAAGATGGAGACGTAGAACAGAAACGTCCGGCTATGTCGGTGTCTGCTTGGCCCAATCTAGCAGCGTATCCGAACGATTAGTCGATGCTCTCGGACTCGGTTTGAGATGATTTATTAAACTGTTCTTCACGAGCAGCCGAGGCTGCATCGGCCGCCTGCAGGTTTCATGCTCCCCACAATCCGCCATCTTCTTGGCCTGTCACTTGCCGATTTGACTCTCTGACAGAGGTTAATTCTTATCGACTTGTGATCTTGCATGCTGATTTTCTCCATCATGCAGGTCATGTTCTCTGATGATCCTTCGCATCTTGAACGCTGATGCCGATACCCATGCATGCGAAATGAGCCGGTTAACTAGACGTCACGCTGCTGCGTGAGTACTCAGTACTCTGTAGATAGACCGCGATTCTCCATGCGACAGGCTCTCACGAGTCACCAGTCATCACTTTCAACCGCGGCTGTCGCACTGACATGTGGAGTGCCAATCTTATCCGAGAATAGGCGTCATAAACGAGCTCCTGCATTGCTACGGTCCACGTCCATCACCTACCTACCTACTTGGTGTTGTTCTGAGACCGCGACGCAGCTAGAGCATGTGTATGTATACGTATATCATCGCTGCCTCTAATAGTTGTCATCACCCAAAACTCCACGCCATGTCTGGTATCATCAAAATGCAACAATGTAAGAGCGTTACTCTCAACAATGTAAGAGCTTACATGCAATCGTCAGATGCAGGGGTATATTAAAAGCCGTCTCCTTCTCTCCACTCTCTCCCAGCTACTTCTGCACGGAATTTTGGAGACTTGCCTCTCTCCTCGGCTGCTACTCTCCTGTCCCAGAGGTCCTGTTCGAGTAGGTCAGCCTGCGTGTGCAACCATTCGCTTCGGCCAGGCTGTCATCATGATTAGTAAAGATTTGAGCATTGTGTCTTGAGCAAGCACAGCCTTACCTCTGGTATCACCAAGTTGTCAGTCTCCTCGGGAATGCGGCCTTCTTTTTGAGCTTCTGCTATCAAAGCCTCATTCTTTCGAATTTGAGCAATCTCTGAGCGATAGTCTCGGAGTATGAAGCGTACGTCGAACCACTCGTCATACTTGGCCTCGCTCTCAAAGCAGAAGCCGTAGCTATCACAGTAGCAGATGTGCTGCGCGGGACAGTCAACAGCCACGCCTCCAAAGATGACAATCCAGATCTGTTCGAAAATCCTTCCTGACATGCTATCTCGGAGAGGCGTCTTTAGCAGCCAGTCACGGTAGTATATATACCTGGACAACGGTACGGCTTGTATGCGCTCTTTGCTTACAGCAAATTGAGCACAGCATGGTTGCGCGAGTGTCGGTGGAATAGGCTCCAGGGGAAATATTTCTGACCAGGCCTCGGCAATGATCATCTCCTCCTTTCTCTCCGGATTGAGTTCAGTGTTTCCAGGATGCAACCCGTTGGTCTCTGCAGGACAGCCAGGACTCCAATGGCAACGAAGGTTGACATAGCCATGTCGGATGACATGATTAGGGTTCAGATAACGGAGGATCTGAGCCGAGTCGAGCTCCATAATGTCGTTGTTGTGCCAGGCATAGCGATGCGCGTGCATGAAAATGGTAATGTCTGACAAATGGTCGTAGTTGTCAATGATATAGGTCAAGTAAACCATAGCTTCATGTCCTTTGTTCGTCGGGGGTCTGAGAGGGGCATCCTTGTCGTCAACAACATATATCGAGGTATTCAGTGTCCCCTGTGGCACCAGCATCTCTTTCAACTCGGCCTGCAGCCATGATACGTCCTCATTCTTCATGCGGCCCATGACCAATGTCTTGGTGTACTCTTCATTCGAGGGTTTCGGCGTACCCGGTACATAGGCAGGATTCGGGTTCGCGAACTCGTGAATGTTCTTCGGCTTGCGAAGATCGGGGAGAATGTTGTCGGGATCGATTTCCTCGTCGTGAACTATACCGATCACTTTGGGGACATGCCGTAATGATGTGGTGAGGCTGGTCGAGTAGAAAACGATAGAGAAGCAGAACAGAAGCGATATGACGATCAGGAAAGGCGTCAAGCGGTGTTGCGAAGACATGATTGTTGTCGTGAAGAGATTGGCGCAAAACAAAGGTGTATTATGTACAGTGAGTGTATGAGGCGGAGAAACGCAAAAGATAGAGAGGACGCGCGCTCAAGTCATGGCCACAATATGCTAGAAAGAAGTACAGAAACAGAAACAAGGATGCATGATGGATGTACTGGCAGACGAAGGTGCGACGAAAAGATATCGTATTCCTGGAGGACCCTTTCCTTCCTGTCGTTCCTTCGGAGGTCCCTGAACGCGTCAGCGACTCGGCGGAGGTTTTTTCGACCTGCCAGCGTTGATCTTCTCGTTTGAGCCACTTCGAAACACTTGAAACTCAAACCACTATTACGAGTCTTTGCATGTCGCGCACATGCTTCCACGTCTACTGTACTCCACCTGCCTTGTGAACACGATTCATGCAGGGCGAAACTTGGACTCAATGATTAGTCTACCCTTATCATATGCTGATTTTGCTAGTCGATCGAGATCTAAGCCTTCTTACCTCGAAGAACTTGTATCGTCTGGATCAGAGGACTTAGCAAATCACATATTGCACGTGCTGGCATACCATGATGATCTTGCCGACGTCAATTTCTTTGAGGTCGATCAGTAATTATGTGGGAAGTTGTGGTGCTCCACAGGTCTTTGCGCGATGATGTTCAAACTTCGACCCCCACTCGGGTGATTCTGATGTAATGGTTTCACCCCCGAAATCTCTCGAGAGACTGCTATCTTCTTGATTATACTTAACTAGACACATTCATCGTAGGAAAATTGATAGTAATGGCTCTCAGAGTATGGTTCAGGACATATGCTCGGCAAATGACAGTTCACTGATGATCTCGACCAGACACTCGGCGCAAAAGCAGCGGCAGCTCTCGATCAAGAGCTAATGAGCTCTGGTGCTTTCAGCATCGATCAGTTGATGGAGCTAGCAGGTCTCTCCGTCTCACAAGTTCTTTGGAAGCTGCAGCCTCCTGAGAAAGGTAACCGCATTCTCGTTGCTGTCGGCCCAGGAAACAATGGAGGCGATGGACTAGTCGCCGCAAGACACCTTTGGCACTATGGATACAAGCCTACTGTATACTATCCCAAGCAGAGCAAAGGAGAGCTATATCAGGTAAGATGGGATTGCTGTATTTTGATCGCTTGTTCACGAGCTAAACACATGCAACACAGCGATTGTCGCAACAGCTCAAGGACTTGCGTATTCCCTTTACCGATGACTTCAAATCCTCCCTCTCACAAACCGACTACATCGTCGACTCGATTTTCGGCTTCAGCTTCGAGGGTGAAGTGCGTGAGCCTTTCCCAGCAGTCATCGAAGCCCTTCGTGATACCAAGGTCCCCGTGCTTGCAGTAGATGCACCAAGCAGCTGGAACATTGAGACTGGTCCACCAGACAGCGGCCCGGGCAAAGGTTACAACCCGACCGCCTTGATCAGTCTGACTGCACCAAAGCCATTAGTCAAGTGGTTTAAGGGAAGGCACTTTGTTGGTGGCCGGTAAGTGCTGGTAATTGCATATGGAAGATGATCAACATGCTGACGTCTTCATTAGGTTTCTCAGCCAGGCTACTGCTGAAAAGTACAATCTTGATATGCCTCCTTACAAGGGTATCGACCAATACGTCGAGGTTCCTGCCAACTCTGAATGAATCTTTAACGTCTGTGATGATAAGATGAAATCGGGTCCAACAAGACCAAAAGCAACTCTATAATCCGAACAGGCATCACATATCATGTCAGTAGTGAAGGGCCAATCCTAGTGGAGAGATAACATAGTCTCGTTGAAGATCGTGTATGAAACTACTGTGTTCCAATATGCCCGCAATAAACCAAAACCCATTTGCAACATTGAGTCGCAGAACCTGTAAAGAACTCTAGAAGCCAATCCTAAGTCGCCTTTCGCGCCTTTCAACTATGTACAATATTCTCTGTTGTCGACCTGAACAGAAGACAACATTCAACAAGCCGCGATTGCAAGCTCTACTTCTTCGCATGACCACCTCGATGTGAATGACCTCCTCGATCTGATTCTGAGCGATCTGTGCGTCTATGCAACCACTCCTTGAGAGGATTCTGCTTTTCCGGAGGACCTGGGGGTGTGTGGTCGTGTTTGATCTTTGTTGGCTGGTTCTCCTCGAATGAGCTACGTTGGCAACACTCCATCCTGACAATGACATTTGAGAGCAATGCCTCTGAAATGCTGATACGTTGAGGTGGGTTTGGATGTAACATTCTAAGTATCAAACGCTCAAGAGATGGGTTGTTCAGGAGGTTGAATAGCTTGCCGCAGTTGGGGTAGTCGTTTGAGCCCGGCTCGATATTGCCGCCGGGATGAGTCTTGAACCATTCGGTCCAACCGTCGAGGAAGATTTTGTAATTCTTGTTGTCTGGGCTGGCCTTGACCCAGGGATGCACGCCGAATATCATGCTGAGGAAGTTGATACCACACGACCATACGTCCAGACCTCGGGGATCATATGCGGTGTCGGCGGCCACAACCTCGGGGGAGATATAAGGTTGAGAGCCAAATACAGCCGGAGCCGAGAATCTCACGTTGCCGACCTTGAATTTGTCGTCGTTCATGGCAATACGGAAACTTGGATGCGGGCCGCTGAAGATCTCACTCAGTCCAAAGTCGATGATCTTTACACAGCCATCTCTAGTGAGCATGATATTCTCGGGCTTTAGATCTCTGTGGGCGATTCCGTGATTGTGGAGGTAGTCCACTCCATGAAGCAACTGCTTGAACATGCAGAATTTATCCTCCAAGGTCAAATAACGTTTTTCGAGTAGGCCAAACAGTTCACCGTTCTGGCAGTATTCCATGACTTCGCTCCAGATGCCGTGAGAGAAGCAGAGGCGGACAGGCTCGATAATATTGGGGTGGTGACAAGATTTTGCGATGCAATACTCTGATTTGACTTTCTTGACATAGTCGTCTTCGGTCTCGAAGCTGTCGCGTCCACGGAATTGTTTGACAGCAAAGAGTTTGTCTGCGGCTTCGCCTCGCTTACGCATGAGTTTGACGCAAGCATAACCTCCTTCGCCGATCTGCTTAGGGCGTCTCAGAGGCAGACGAGATGAGGTTCTGAACTCTTTTTCGAGCGGACAACACTCGATAGGGAACTCATCTGGGATGGCAGTGGAGAGTCTGCGTGATCTGGTACCCATACCCATGGCGGCAGCTTGAGGAAATGAAGGCAGAAGGCCAGGAGCATCGTCAGCAAAGGTGTGGGATCTCATGGGGAGACTGCGAGGAATTTCGGTGCTCCCTGAACGCCGAGAACTGTAGGAATCGTTGCGCGAGTGTCGTGGACGGCGTGAAGAGCTCATTATTAATCCACTCATATTTGCATGGCTTTCCAAATTGGCTCGACCTTCCAAGTCGGTCGCAGACCTATACTTGAGTCGCAATTCACCGGAATCATCCTCTGTATTTGAGTTGGCAGAGTTTTCGTTGGATGAAGCTCCGCTTTGAGTAGCAGATTTCTCGTTATCTGCCTCACCCAGAATGGAGAAAAGTGCGCTGTTGCCATGACCAGACCTGCTTGGTGCGGGAGATGTCGAAGCTGATGGGGCAACAGAAGATGCCAGACTATCCGCTGGAGAGTCTGTACTAGGTCCTGGATTCGAGTGTCCCCGAGCCATGGGCGGAATCTTCAGTGTCTGGTCAGCAGCCACCTTTCTGTCATGTTGGTCATCCACAGCGCTGTCCGACAAGCTCGTTGCTGGCTGAGGTCGCTCTTCGTTTCCATCGACCATGGCGAAATCTGCTACAACAACGTCACCCACTGAGGACTTTTGTACACCGCCCATAGTCAAGTGTGATAAGACAAGCACGAACAGTTGGCGACCTGAGGTTTCGCGGCTGTCGGCTTTTCAATGTAAGTCAAGTCGCTCTAGTTCGATACCCGTATGCTTCGCTTCTCAATTAGACGCGCGAAGAGCGAGAAGAGAAAGCAGCCAAACGGCGCTGGTGATTCATCTAAATAGATGAGCTAGGAATCATATTTTTTGCATGGGTGTTGGTTGGCGTGCTTCCTCTGCCTCTTAAGTCACTGTGCTCCGCCGACTCTCCGCCGACTCCGCCGCATGCACGGATCAAGGATTGAGGCAGCCTTGGTACACCTTGGCGTACGGAGACCCCGTCACCCCCAAACTCAAAGAGTTGACAATATGGAACCGTTCGTTTGATTAGATGTGGGAACTGACGGCCGTGCTACACTACTATTCAACTACGTTCTTCGGATAGAGCATATATGAGGTTTGTACTGTGTGTGGACACGTCCATTGCCATTCGAGAGAAGACGCGTTGCAGACGAGGGGCATTTTCGCGGACCTCAAAATGAACTAACTTCTCCGTGGAATCCGATTATTACCGATGGATTAAATGAAACTTGCTTGAAACTAACTCCTAAAATGCTATACAATTGACGCCGCGCTATGTTATCGCATTAAGCAAGAGCGTATAATCATGAAATTTGCTTCTTCGACCGCGTCGTCTTGGTTCTGCGCTTGGCCGTTTTCCTCGTCGAAACTTGTACCCTGCCTTGAACGTCCTCCTTGTCCAGCCACCCCTCGTTGAGAGCCAAGGCAACCAAATCGCTGGCAGATCTGAGGCCAGACTGAGCCATCTCTTCGGGCTCTAGCAACTGCTGCACGCTGAGCAACACAGCCTCCAACTCCTCTGCTCTTTGCGCAGCTTTCGAGTCTTGGACGCATTCGCTGGCACTTGGCCATTCAATTTGCTCGGCAAGCTTATGCAGCACAAAATGCAGCCATACAAGATTAGTCTGTGGATGATAGCCTTTCCAAGTTCTCCCTGAAGATTCGGCTTCATCCCATCTCTCCCAAAGGTCACCAAGCGGTTCACCCAGGTACATGGCTGCGCGCATATACCTGTACATTTCGTATTGATATTCCTCCTCGGCATCACCTTCGAACAGCGACAAGTCTCTCTCCAGATCAAGGTAGGCAACGTCCTCTTCATCTCCCGATTTCGCAGCGCCTATCTCGGCGCGAGAGATGGTGTAATCGATAAGTGTCGTTTCAATGCTTGCGAAACCAAGCTTCTTGTCAACCTTGGCAGGCAAGAAATCTGTTTGGAGCTTCTCAGCAGCATCCTTCAGTCCAGCCACGCAGATGTTGCCCATGTGGAGATCTCTGTGCTCAAATCTGGCTGCTTCTTCGCCCTTTCCCAGAGCCAAGACGACTCCCCAAAAGATGTCCCAGCCCAGCCAAACGTTACCGACCTTTGTGTTTTCCAGATCTGTGCCAGCGTCTTGCATCTCAATGACAGCCCAAAGCTGGTCCTGCGAGTAGCTTGCCTTCTTGCTGGGATCGGGGAAAACACTAGTCTCCTTGCCCTTCGTCTTTTGTAAGTTGTTCCAAGACGACCATGCCGAAGCAAAAGCATCTCCAGGACGGCCTTGCAGGATGCAAATCTCGCGGAAGTTTGTGAAACCAGGAGTGCAGGTCATGCGCTGCATTAATCGCACTTCTGCTGCGACGTCTTCCGGGTCACTCATCATCTCGGTGCGCTTCTTGGCTGCTTTGGACATCTTCTTCTTGGCGGAAGCTGGCGGCTTCAAGGCAATGATTTTGAGAACTGATTCATCTGTCTTACCCAAAGACGAATGTGCCTTGAGTAATGATAGCCGGTAGACCTCGCCGAAAGAGGCCTCGGCAATCTTTGTGACAGCAAAATGCGAAGCCAGTTGATCCGACCACTCTGAGAAGGAGAGCAGATCTTGAGAAGATAGGGACAATAGTGATGAAGCATGTTTGGTAAAGATGTTTGAGATCCGGGGTTTCGTGATCTTCAAAGAATCTAGGTCCTTCTCGATAGAGTCTGTTGAAGTTGGCAAAGAAGACGCCTCCAGCTTTGATGGGGTCTCTATTACATCGGCTGGGCAAGGAGACAGCACTGCAGGCTCTGGCTGCTGTTCGACGACTGAAGGCGCTGGCTCCTCTGGAGATTCTTGCTGCTGGCCGACGGGGTTTGACTGGGAACTAGAACTCCTTGATTTTGCATGTCTCGATTTTCGTTGTTTAGGAACAGTAGTTTGGCTTGTAGTTCGTGGTCGTACAGGCCTGTCCGGTTGACGATCAGTGTTCTCCGTCCTGTCGGATAGTGGTTGTCGTACTGGCGAGCTCTCGACGTTGTCCTCCTTCTTGAAGGTCTGAACCGTCAATCGTGAAAGCTCTTCAGCAACTTCGAGGACCTCGAACTCTGGCTCCTGTTTTCGAGATTTGATGGGACTTTGAAAGCCCATGAAATTCGAGTACAAGCGCGAAGGCTTACCATAGACCTGTTTGCGTGGCATTCTTTGAACAAGTCCCTGTGTATATACACTTTGTGGTGAACGTATGTCGTGAAATAATGACAGTGCTAGGCGGCACTTGTGGGATTTATGTTTTGAAAACAAAACGGTTGTCTAGACGATGTGCGGTCATGCACGAATTGTGCTCTTGTCTAACATGACTCGCTGCCAACCACATCTATCTAAAACACCCTACTCTACTTCTCAAACACTTGTTAAGCGACCATGGAATAGTCGTGGTGGCCTTTTCGTTGCAGACATAAAACCATACACTGGAGCTGGACTTCAGTCACGGACATCGACGGATAGTTCGACAATGGCCTCGTCAAAATCAGGGGAGCCAGTAACTCTGGCACAAGCGTCAACGACTAGTCCTTTGCTACCTCTACTGAAAGCAGGATCTCTACTGGCTCTGGCTGCTATATATTCTCTATTATCCCAACTCACATTGGCGCCCGTGTATGGATCTATCCCTTCGGCTCAGTATCACCACATGGTGACGGTCTCGATTGTGCTCCTGGCTCTTACTCGCAGCCAGCTTCTATCTCGATGGATTCCTTCTGGACATGAGGGATATTTGACTGTAATCGCCTCGAGTATTCCTGTTATACAACACTACTTGTTTGGTTACAGCACTCAGTTGAGCAGTACATTTGGACCTCTTCTCACTGAATCCCTGACATACTACCCATTACTCCTTCTCAGCGCATACTCTGCCTCGAGATTACTCTTGGATGCCAAGGTTGATCAGTATCTGCACAACTCTCTTGGAGCTACAGCAATCGGATTTGCAGCATATGGCTTCTTCACCGTGGTCGAGTCAAGAGCTGGCACACTGATGGCATACTTCTTTGGCCTGTCCTTTATGATCACCAGGGTCAGCCTTCAAATCATCATTGGCGCACTTTACGCCATAATATCACCATCGAAGCTCTGTCTACTCTCTTTACCTACCATTGCTCACACAGTCTGGTTGAATCCTCACCTCGTCTCACTACACACCACTGCTCTGGCAAACTCAACACTACATGCCAATCAATGGAATCTACTGGCCCGCGCAGAATCAAACACCGGATATGTTTCAGTACTGGAAAATCTCGATATGGCATACCGAGTCCTTAGATGTGACCATTCGCTTCTCGGAGGAGAATGGCTGGTAACCGAGGAAAGAAGACGACAAGGTATCACAACATCCGAGCCCATCTATGCCGTCTTCGAGATCCTGGAGGCCGTCCGATTGATCGAGAACTCACAAGACATCAAAAGTGACAGTGAAAAGAGTGCTCTCGTAATGTCAGTACATTCTCCATCTACAAATTACAGTCTCTGAACTGACATCCTTTCCAGCGGTCTCGGCATAGGTACAGCGCCAAAAGCCCTGATAGCCCACGGCATCCCAACCACCATCGTCGAACTCGACCCCAAAGTCCACGAATACGCGACAACCTACTTCTCTCTGCCCCCGAATCACACAGCGATCCTCTCGGATGCCGTAACCTGGGTAGACGAAACCTCTGCTTCAAACACCCAACACTACGACTACATAATCCACGACGTCTTCACCGGAGGCGCCGAACCCTTGCCACTGTTTACTTCCCACTTCCTTACCAACCTTCGCTCCCTGTTGACTCCCAATGGCGTTGTCGCGATAAACTATGCCGGAGACTTGGACTCCCGATCCACGAAACAGGTTCTCAACACCATCAACAACGCTTTCTCCCACCAATGCCGAATCTTCCGCGACTCTGCCCCTCCTCAACAATCCTCGTCCTCCATGTCCGAAGAGGAACGAGAAGATGCAGACTTCCTAAACATGGTCATCTTCTGCACAAACAACGCCGCGACCCATCCGATAACTTTCCGCAAACCTGTGGAGAGAGATTACTTGGGCACGACGTCTAGACGCTATTACCTCTTACCTCAGGAGAAATTGGAACTGAAATTCCCCAGCGGAGACGAAATGGAAGGCTTGGTGACAAAACAGTTGACGAGGGAGAATGTTAAGGAATTCGAGAAGAGGCAGGTGGATGGTGCCAAGAGACATTGGAAGATTATGAGAAAAGTCGTGCCGGATTATGTTTGGGAGACTTGGTGATTCTTTTGCTCGAATGTCGCTCTTTTGTCTTTGACTACTTGATACGTTCCCGGGAACATCTTCAGTGTTTTGGTCTCAGAAGATCTGGAGATAGGCGACTTGTCATAACAGGGACTCTCCTCTAGCATAGCCAAGTCAGAAGAAAACAGGGCAATGCATCAATTTCTACCGTATTGTCAAGTGAAAGACGAGAACAGTTGACCATATGTAAATTCTCCAATCAAGGCAAAACATGACAATATAGATAGAGCTCATCTCTAAAGTCAATGTGTATTAGTTTTTATTCGTTTCTTGTTCCACTCATACATGTTTCTCCACCTCTACACGCCCAGCCAATGCAATGCAAGCCACAAGAGATGAGAAAAAGGATAATTAAACCAGGACCACTAAAATTTGGATCCGATGATGAAGTTTCTCAATAGGTGTTTGGTGTATCGTTTCAAAGACAAAAGGAAGGGGAAAAAAAAGAAGAATGAGAAGAGAAATACAGCCAGAAGTAACTGAAGCCTCCTCACTCGATGATGAAGAGCTATCTTGATCCTCAAGCAAGCGTCGTAGTGCGTGTTCTATCATGTCGCCACCGTTGCTGTTGTTGTTGTAGCGGTAGTCCCATCATTTACATTATCACCCGGTCCCCCTCCTTCTATCGGTGCCGCCGGTGGTTCCGGCGACGCTCCAGGCCTAGGCGATTTACTGGTCGGTGCTTCCAGACTGGCTCTCGAGACGCGCTTAGCTTTCTTCTCTTTGAGCTTGTCGGCCGCGCTCTTGGTTTCTTGTTGGTTGGCGTTGGCCAGCTCTTTCCATTTGCGCCAGCCGTCAAAGTCGATGAGTGCTTGCATGCAACCCCATTCCTTGACTTTGCGTTCGAGCCAGACAAAGTTGACGGGCTAAAAAAAAAAAACTGGTTAGCTTTTGATGATGTGGAGAATGGGTGTCGTGAGACGCAGAGAGAAACTCACCTTTGTCAGGAAATCGTTGCATCCGGCGGCCAAAGCTTCGTGTCTGTCACTCTGCAAACTACTTGCGGTCAGGGCGACAATAATGACAGGACTCTTGAATGAGCCTCCGTCCAACGATAACTTGTCATCCTCCTTTTTCTTGTTCTCCTCTTCAGAATTACCATCTTCTCCTTCCTTTGTTGAGAAACCGTTCGCTGGGGTGTTGCTGAAAACACCAATTCCGTTTACTCTCTCAAGACGTCGAATCTCTTTTGTCGCCTCGAGACCGCTCATGATGGGTAGCTGAATATCCATCAAAACTAAATGGAAACCACCGGCACGCCACTTGTTGACTGCGATTTGACCGTTCATTGCGGTGCTCCATCTGACCTTCAAGCGTTTCATAAACGCTTCCAGAAGCTTCAAGTTGATCATGTTGTCTTCGACAATCAACACGTTGATCGGAGGAACGGATCCATCCAACAGTGAAGACGGTCCTGATGATTTGGCCCCATTGAGAGTGGGTTTTACACTGGCATTGGTGGATGTGCCGTCTGTTGGAGTAAGTTTCCTTTGTCTGGTAGGACGAGAAGGTCGCAGTGTGTTTGAAGCGGAGGTAGCAGGAGTTGGTGGTGCTCCAACAGGCTGGCTGGGAATTGGAGCATCAGAAACCGGAGGAGTAGCCATTGTGGGAGCTGCCGGAGCCAGGTTAGGATGAGGTTGTTCCGAAGCAGAAGAGCCGACTCGTGGACGACCCTGGCGGATGGGCAGGTGCTGGGAGACTGAAAGATTGGAAGCATTTGCAGGCATGGGAGGGGGAGGGGCATTATGGGTCATGATGGTGGGAGATGAGGTGTGTTGGCGGTTGAATTTAGGACGAGTATCGCGTGTGCGGCGGGCGCTGCCGGGTGAGGGGAGAACAGGAATCTGACCCGTGTTCAGGACAGCTATGGAACGAGGCTGGTCAGGGTGTAGAGCCTGGTTGTTTGGCGGAGGCGGAGCAGCGGCGGGGACGTTGACAGCGGGCATTGGTGGGAAGTAGTCGGTACCCTCCTCTGCAGGGCGAAATTCATCGAGAGCAGCGTACGAGTTCTGGTAGTAGAGGCGCGGCGAGGGACGTGGAGTACGGCGGGCAGGGGTGTCGATCAGTAAGGCCTCGTCGACTGTCTGGCCGCCGGCGTAGTATGTGTCGATGGTGCGGCAGATGTCTTCGTCCGGAGCAAGCATGCGCTCGGTGGGCCGTTGGTTGTTGTCAGGTCGGCTGACGATGCGCAGGACAATATCCGGCGAGTCAAAACTTCTGCCCAACGAGTTCGAGTATTTCCTCATGACCAGGTCACGGACGTCGTCGACCATGTCGTCTTCGCGTACTGTCACCATAGTCGGCGAGGCGCCGGGCCTCTTGATCCAGATCTTGCGTGTCATCATGGCGGCTATGGTGGAAGCGGCAGGTATGGGAGCTGCGGCCAAGTAGTCCGAGGCTTCGCGCACACTCAGCGGCGTGTCGGGCTGAACAGTGGTGGACTCGAGGAGAGCGCGGACTAGAGGAGTGTTTGCACCAGTGATTAAAGATTGGCGGCGGAGTGTTGTCTCTGGCCGTTGGTCGAGTTGCGCAGAAGCTAACGAAGGATGGTCAGCAAAGGCCTGCTGGTGGTGGTGATGTTGTTGTTGTTGTTGTTGCTGTTGTTGTTGTCGCTGTCGTGAAGGTGACGAAGGGCGCGACACAGAGGTGGACTGAGGTTGGGAGGGCAGACAGAGACGGCTGTTATAGCATTCGGTCAGTCAGTCGGTGGGGTCATATGAGGATGGTGAAGGCTGAGACAACATACCCGGAGTCCTTGTCACTTGCGGGCTGAACGCTGTCGGTGCGGTTGGCGGCGTTGGGTGTGACAGAATGGATTAGCAGAGGTGGATTATCTGCACTGAGAGTATTTCCATATCGCGAAGCCCGGGTTGACGTCGAGGTGCGCTGTTGCTGCTCGTTGTTGTTGTCGTCGTCGTCGTTGTCTTGGTGCTTGTTTCGGCCGTCGTCGTCGTTTTCTCGGAGCAGACCAGATGATGAACAACTTGACGCTGCAGCTTGTGTCCTGGCTTGGCTGTCTTCCTCTTGCGCTATTGGAGCACCGTCGTGCTTTCCTTCTTGTCCGTCTTCTTCTTCTTCTTCTTCTTCTTCCTCACGAATGTCCTGCTGGATGCCCAACTTGGAGCGACTTCTGGTGAGCGTGGCTGCTGTTTCGAGGTCGAGGTCGCTGTTGTAGAAACCTGGAGCCTCAGGCGTCTTCCGCCCGCTTGTGCTGTCTGGCTCGTGCACCTTTGGCACTCTTGACGTCGAGCTTGTCGAAGAGCTTCTCCTCAGCATCCCCTTCAGCGCTGCTCGAATGCTGCTTCGATTCGGCATGCCTGCAGTCCTGTCCTGTAGCCCGGCCGGACAGCCGTTCGTTTGGGTACAGTTACGTATGGACACAAGGCGCCTAGTTATTAGTAGATCGATGTTTTGGGAGAGCTTCCCATAAACAGCACACGGCTCATTAAGGGGCCCTAATTACTCGCCGTACCCGCGCCCATGTACTCGTCTGTCACTGATGCCCATTCATGTTCCGATCCAAGAAACGACGCAACCTCGATAAGAATTCCTTGATAATAATAGCAATGTTGCAGGTAGTCACTGATAAAGAGCCAAGCAACCAAGTAAGCCCTTTCTTTCACGTCCTTCTTTCCTGTTTTGTCGTGCCACATGTTTTCCCATCCCCGCAAATCCACTCTGAATACGGTAGATACATCTCCCTCTCCCCTCTGCCCTCTCACGTGTTTGCCGTTTCCACAATTCCATCTTCCTTCCCAGATGCTTCTTCTGTTCTCAGACAGATCACTGTGGGTTGCTGTCTGTCAGGACCATCCATTCAAGTCCTTCCATCGCATCCTTGACCGTCTCAATCTTGAACCAAAATCCGTCCACGCCTCCTTTCTTCTCAGCCTTGTCCTGCAATCCTTCGATAGCCGCGAACGGAATCTTCAGAGTGTATTCATCTCCAATGCATCGCTGTCCCAGCTTGAGTTCCTGCGCAGCTGCAGTCTCTTTCTTGTTTGGCTGTCTCTGTACAAATTCCCAGCCTCTTGCTTGATATTTCCTTGGAAGAACGATGCCATTGAAGTAGTCGGGAATTCGCAGCGGAAATGTCTGGCCATCAACGAGCGTAGATTTGGGGAAGAGACAATAAGCGTGAGTGCCTGTTATCGCGTTTGCCAGTGCTGTTGTGTAGGTCCCAAGCGTCGAATACACAGGATGTTTGATGGTGAAGACGAGATCAATCCTGCGGACCTGGCCCTTGATTGTTCTGTCGTACTGGTGGATCTGCAAGACAATCTTTTTAGCCATGGTCTGTAGCTCATTTTCCATCACTCCTCACTTACCATGACGTTGCAAACCCAGTTATTGTACTGACCAATCTTACGAGAAGCAAGATCGTAGCCCTCCCCTTCTTCGAGATAGCGAGCAAACTCTTGTGCTTTTGGACCCGCCTGTATGCAGACGTCGATGTCCACATCTTCCCAGCACTTCTGCGAGATGAATTGCAGCGCAAATCCTCCCGAGATTACTGCCTCCAGTTCCACAAGTTGCTTCCTGAATCTCTGGGGATTGTCAAAGTAGTTGCTGAGCTCAAGGTCAATATCCCGCTTCTGGTCCTTGATGTCGTCCATAGTATATGAGCTCGAAGATGACTTGATATGTTCTCCCGTGATGGAATAGAAGGATCAAGACGGCGAACTAGACAAGATGGTTATATATCATTTCCACAATTTGTGCGATGCCTCGTCGACGTTCAATACTTACCAAAGTTTGCGCGAAATCTCATGCTTCTCCAACCATCAAAGTGAGGGATGCAAATCACGAAGAAGAATGAAAGTAGGTAGTGAGGAACGTGCAATCATCATCTGTTTGTCTGCCGTTTGCTGGACCGTCACATCATTTACACCTAGCTTTCACATGCTACAACCATTTCAAAACACGTTACCGGCATATTACGTAGAGTCTTCTCTCCAAAGTGTTTACTCAATACATAGGAGGATGTCAGCAGGGGTATAGTCAGAACGACCAGATCGACCTTCAAATCAAACACCGTGTATGAAATCGTTAGCTCTAATTCGTTGCTCGTTAGGTATCAAAACAAAACACTATAGCAATGCATGCATCATTTTTTCATAAGTAGATTCCTTTGAACCTCTCCATCATCGTATATCATGTGCCATACATGTCTCAGGAAGATGGAGAGGTCAGAAGAGATGTGGAATCTTCATCTTCCTTTGATTGTCCTCTAATTCGCTCTGACGTCTGCCGAGAAGAGGGCAATTACCACAGAGCATGAGAAGGAGGCATACTATCAACCCCATTCGTCTAGTCGTTGTTGAGTTCTGTGTCGGAACTGTCCTGGCCGGGGTTGGCATCCTCGTAGCGGAAGTCTTGCAGAAGCGGAAATATCCTGCGGCAATCAGAGCCCCAAGGAAAGGGCCAACCCAGTATATCCAATGATATATCTCGAAGCTTGCAGCAGCAACGCAAGGTCCGAAGGAACGAGCAGGGTTGAGCGAAGCACCGGTGTAATAGACACCTGCAAGATACGTGTTAGATTGGCTAGCCAAAAGGCTCGATGCCGAAGGTATAGACTCACCAGCGATCTCGGCAACAAATAGGGAAAGTCCAATACCGACAGGTGCGATATACGTTGTTTTTGACTTCTCGGCGGCGAGCATGAGGACGGTGAAGACCAGCAGAGACGTCAAGAACATCTCGAAGAATACACCTTGAGCAGCAGACATGCCTGGTGCCAATGTCGTTCGAGTCACCGAAATGTCTCCGGAAATCATGCATTGAATAAGGGCGGCAGCAACCATGCCACCGAGAATTTGTGCTGGGAACAAGAAAATTGCCCTTTGCCAGGGGAGTTGGTTGGACACTAGCATTCCCAAAGTGACGCTGTCCAGTGTCAGTACAGTTGTCTTTGTCTCTGCATGCATGTGTACAAGCTCACGCTGGGTTGAAGAGACCACCACTGATCCTGAACAAGACCCACACCGAGACCAGCAGCGACATGCCATATCCGAGACTGATAAATATGACGGTTTGTGAGCTGTTGGCTCCGTTGGGTGCGCGTTCGGCGGCTTGGTCGACAGCCATAACATGAGTAGCAAAAGCGAAGTAGAGGAAGAAGAAGGTGCCAACGAATTCTCCAGTAGCGGCAATGAAGTGTCCTCGAATTTGCTTCGCCATGGACTTGTCTCCATTGGAGAAGCTCTCAAATGGTTTCTCAAAAAACCGGGCCATTCTTTCTGGTATAACTTGATGCTAGTAGGGGAAAAAAGATGCAATACTCGAGCTCAAGGAACATATGGGACGGAATGGCAGAGAGTCACTTATACCATCTTATGATCACATTTGAGATGGGTGCTTGGAGGGAAGTGCCTACTACGACCTTACATTGTTATGACGTTGAGAATCAGCAGAGACGGGTCGCGACTCAACAGAGAGATACATGGATGTACGGTAAGCCCCAAGGACTCGAAACATCCCTGACATCTGAATTGCAATTGGCATACGTGCGATGAAAGGCTTTTCTTTCGGTGGAGAGTTACACAATACACGCGCCTCACCAGCCGGCTGATGGTCTTTCGCTGACGTCGCGGCTCGTAGGTCAACGTGCCCGTTCGTCACCAGCAATCGATAGGTATCGTGTTCTGCATGAAACGGACCGTCTTGGGGCTTAGCCAGCGAACCTCGACGCGAACCGCCGAAAATTTAAGGACTCAGTACGAATCGGATGTCAACCAAGCGTGACTGGAGATGGGTATTTCCAGCAAAGCAAACCACTTAGTCGGAACAGCTGCCTTTCTTGCATTCCATACAATGTGAGCGGCAGGTGCTGTGTCCGACTAGACACTCTTCAGTACCTATCTGCAATCATCTGCTTGACAAGGATGCGTATCGATTATCGACAAAAGTAATGGTGCTGCATGCTCTAAGCGAAGTCTGCAGGGCAAAGCCTTTTGGAGCCGCAGGAGTGACGTCAAGCAAGCCCTCAACTCCACCCACAAACCCTCGATCTCGCACCTGTAACAGCTGATGTCGCATACCGGGTGATCGCCTGCTCGCGCGATTGGGCCGAGTACGATCGTGCAGCACTGAGAGAGACCTTGCAAAGATCCTGACCATCAAGCTGGAAGTTGGGATAACAAAGCGCTTGCTCTAGTCACATGTTGTCACGAGGGTTCATCGATGATGTTGAGCAAGGATATCTATCATTGTCCAAAGGTCAGTCGCGTCTGACCTTTCTCTGCTTTTACAACGTTTGGTGGACGTCCGCGTCCTTTGCTCTTTGGCTGCTGCGTAGTTGATCCATCACTTGACGGACGACTCTGTGTTTGCGTTGTTGTGGTACTCCTTTCCTCGGCCTCCAAATCCTTGGCAAAATGCCAATCATCATGCTCAACCTGTTCGCCAACAGGTAGGGATATTCCACAGCGGGAGCATGTGTACCGCCCGGAGTGGTCCGAGCCGCCAGTACCTTCATGCTGATCTTCGACGGTGTACTCTGGTATCATCTGTCCAGATGGCGGCAGCTCGAATGGACTGCCTATATCACCTTCTTCTGTTTTATCATGTTCGATATGATCACGGGCCCGATCATCCGTCTCAGAGGCAACATCCGAGCTCTCATGCCTGGCGCCAAAGAACCGGCGGAGCCCTCCTTCATCCACTCGTCTCCTTTTTGCAGGGGGTGGTGTTTCTACACCTCGTAACTCTGACGATTCTCGTGAAGCAGCTGTGACCGCCCTGGCTTCTTCGCCTCTAAGCAAAAACCCGCCAATACCCTTGTTGCCTGTCAAGCCATCTTCGAAACCACCAACACTCAAGGAAAGGGTGGCACACGGCCATGCTCTTCCATCTGCGACAGCCTGGGCTAGCAGATTCTTTGCAAGGTCGAAGAGCACCGTTTCGTCTATTGGTCTGCCCATGGGAATAGGAGCTTGCTTACTCCTAGTTTGTGCACCTTGTCGATGGTGGAGGTTAATAGTTTTAGGTCGACGTTTGTTCTCAAGTACTCCTTCCTCCACTAGTCGGGAGAATATGTCAGCCACAAAAATACGTAGCCACCTTACTGCTGATTCCAGAGTATTTATCGAGGGCCTGAACGACTTTGCACTCAGCATGGACTTGATTTGAGTCCTGGGATTGACTTCGGAATGATCTTCGCCACGGATAATGTTATACAGCCACGTGCCAGTATCATCGCCTATCTGTTTTCTAAGCTGTTCCAAAGACACTTGGAGTAAGTCTTTAACCGTGTCCGTGTTGAAAGCCGCAACGATCTCGTCTCCGAGCTTTCCGCCGAGGTTCCTAATCTTGGTGAACTTGAAGTCACCAAGAAAATGCTGAACGGCTCGATTGCGGACGATTGTTTGTTGATTTGGCTTCTTGTGGGCGGATCCCAACTTTGCAAGCATCTTGTTTCGCGCAACACCTGCTGAGCATGTATATTTCAAGACTTCATAAATTTTCGCTCGAACATCCCGCACTATTTCCGATGCGACCAGCAAGGCAAAATCGTCCCAATCTGGATCATCTTCTTCGGTTTCTGTATTGTCCAAATCGACTAAAGCATCCGTGGCCCATTCCAGGGCAGTTGTCGGAGGCCTAGGCAGCTGCTCGGTCGGATCATCGTATGGCGCAGGACCTTGAAGTATGGGAAATCGCTCAAGAAGTATGCTGTGGACCTGAGCGGACAAGTCAAGGAAGACTTCATCAATACTGGCTTTTTCAACTTTGGCGGTTGCGGTTGGGAGAAAGTCCTTGATGGTAGCGAGAATCCTCCTCGACTCTAACCGGTAAGGGTCAAGACTGACCTTGTGTGTCGCCATATTTTTGAATGAGTCTTCGTGATATGCCCATTTTTCATCTCCCTCTTTCCACGTAGCTACGTGTTGCATGATCAGGTCTGGACATTGTTTCACGGCCTCGGTAATGGTAACATGTCGATTTAGACCAAACTCACGAGCTGGGTAGTTGATGGCAATAAGACCTTGCCATTGTTGGACGGCAAGTGGCTTGTCTGCAGGTATACCCAACCGTACCATTTCGCATTGTGCGTAGAACGCATCCAGGTCTATGTGCGCGATGACACGCAGAGGGCATGATGTCGATGAAGAAGACAGCTGAGCAAGATGTTTGTATGTGAAGGCAGATTTGTCGCGTCGTTGGGTTGCTGTGAACACGGGAGAAGACACAGGATCAGGCGGTGGAGAGGACATCATGGCCTTCGACTCGGGTGTATGACTGAACCCATGGATCGACCAGTCCTGGTTACAGGAGATGTGATGAAGACATGTACGAATTATGCGAGTTATAGCCTCGATGGTGTCAATTCCAGATAATAGAGAATCGGAGAATAGAATGTACTTGTTTCGAGGGGACCAGAGCGTTATGACCAAAGCAAGGTGGTTACTCAAGTGGTGATGATGCTGGATTGCTCGTTCACATGTCAAAACGCGTCACGCGTTGTCCGGCCGCGTCTTGGCTAAATTGATTTTCTTGTGCTACGCAATGTACCAGTATCTGTGTTCTTTCTTCAGCACCTTGAGGATGATCTGTATCAGATAGTCGAGAACGACGAGTCTGTAGAGCTCCCATACACTTAAGAAGCGTCTATGAAGATAATTTCATGTAGAGTTGTGGTAGTTACAGAATGCCGTTGACCACACTGTAGACGTCATCGAACGTCCTTATTCCACTTCTTTTAGACGTCTACTTGACTTACATCTTTATGATCCTGAATAACTATCCAGTTCTCAATACACAGCAACAACCAAGACAATTGAACCTCACAGTCACAATAATGGCAACACGCTCACCGAGCTTCCTCATGGGATTGGCCAACTTGTTCGCAATTGGTGGCTCAACTTATCTTCTCCGTAGCCACCACATTCAGAACCTAGAAGAGCATGAAGCACGAATGGACGAGCTCGAAGGCACATTGCGCGGTCACATTGGCTTGATCGAAGAAGCGCTGGACAGGTTAGAGGGCAAAGGCGGTGAGAAGGGCAAGAAGACGTAAGGCGGTCTCTATCGCTTATATCATCAAATGTGCTGACAAGACCGAAAGCGAGGAGCTATACTCAAAGAGAGGACGAGATGAGAAACAAAAGAAGTAGAGAGGCTGTAACGATCAAGCTTGGAAGTGACGGAAAGGGTTCGTGTGCTCAGAAGGTCGATCGCTGTTGTTGTCATTCGATGGACTATATGAAGTCTATTCTACGTATGAACGTGATGTGATGGCAGCATGGAGATCTCAAAGGCTCGTAGTAGGAATTAGCCAGCCGGAGAAGAAGAAACCACGAACGAATGTACTGTACAATTCATACTTCTATCAATTAAGGAAGGAGGAATTCGTGATGGTTCACGTTGATGGTCAAGTGTGGTTTGTGCCCCATATTCTTGGCAGCTTGGTCAGTGCGGAAGGAGCAAGGGCTCCGGGACCCCCTTTGCTGGCCGCACCTGCTGCACCTCCCCCATAGCCGACCTGACCTGACCTGACATTGAACGAGCATCAACGTCGTGTCCAATTCACTCGTTATTTCCAATTTGTTTGTTCCTGAATATATCGACTCTCCATACAGCACAATGTCTTCCTACGTATGTGCGCTCCAGATCAAGACGAGTCTACCTAGCTCGACGTCGGACACGACACGCAATCAACTGACACGCTCATACAGATCAGGCGCAAGAAGAATGTCAAGAAGGGAATCCAGTTCTGCATCATGGTCTGCGGTGCTTCTGGCACTGGTGAGCTTGATAATACGTCCAGCCATGTTGGCACGAATTGACTGACACGCCACACCCAGGCCGTACTACATTTGTGAACACACTTTGCGGCAAGAAGGTGCTGCAAGGTGTCGAAGAAGACGACCCAGCCAACGCACACATTGAAGAAGGTGTCAGGATAAAGCCAGTCACCGTTGGTACGATATATCAATGCGCGCACAGTTGACGACCATGACGCTCATTCATTGTTACAGAGCTCGAGCTTGATGAGGAAGGCACCCGCATCTCATTGACCGTCGTCGATACCCCCGGCTTTGGTGACCAGGTCGACAATGAATCAAGGTGCTTAATTCCGATATCGAGATGTCTATTGCCATGCATTTACTGACGCAAACCAGCTTTGGCGAGATTGTGGGCTACCTCGAGCGCCAGTACGACGACATTCTGGCCGAGGAGTCACGTATCAAGCGTAACCCTCGCTTCCGCGACAACCGTGTACATGTTCTGCTCTACTTCATCACTCCCACTGGTCACGGGTAAGTCTTGCCTTTCATCATGTCGTCAATGCGTCATCCAATTGACAATGCGCCAGCCTCCGCGAACTCGACATTGAGCTCATGAAGCGTCTGTCTCCTCGTGTCAACGTTATTCCCGTCGTCGGAAAGGCCGACTCCCTCACCCCCGCTGAACTCGCCGAGACCAAGAAGCTTGTCATGGAGGACATTGAACACTACCGCATCCCCGTCTACAACTTCCCTTACGACATTGAGGAGGACGACGAAGACACTGTTGAGGAGAATGCCGAGCTTCGTGGCCTCATGCCCTTTGCCATTGTTGGATCTGAGGAAACTGTCGAGGTTGGTGGCCGTGTCGTCAGAGCCCGTCAATATCCTTGGGGTCTCGTTGAGGTCGACAACCCACGCCACAGCGACTTCTTGGCGATTAGAAGCGCCCTGCTGCACAGCCATCTTGCGGATCTCAAGGAAATCACCCACGACTTCCTGTACGAGAACTACCGTACCGAGAAGCTCAGCAAGAGCGTCGAAGGCGGTGCTGCTGGGTATGTTATGAAATCCCTCATTGACTATGTGTCCGTGCTAACCTAACATCCAGCGACCACTCACTCAACCCCGAGGACCTTGCATCACAATCTGTCCGCCTCAAGGAGGAGCAATTGCGCCGAGAGGAGGAGAAGCTCAAGGAGATTGAGCTCAAGGTGCAGCGCGAAATCAACGAGAAGCGACAGGAACTGTTGGCCAGAGAGAGCCAACTCCGAGAGATCGAGGCTCGTATGCATAGAGAGCAGAGCGCCGCTCTCAGCGTCAACGACACCGAGTCGACCGAGGCAGGCGCTGCATAGGGAACAAAAGCGATTCACAGCAGTATTCACCCCCCTTTCTATCCAGCGTGTTGTACCGCAGCGTTCCGTGCCAGGCCCAATCAGCGGGTGGTTCATGGGCTCGCGGGTAGAGCCCGCTCTGGTTTCGTTTGTCTTTCTTCGTTTGGTTGCGCAAAGTATTCCCCCCATATCGCTGTATTCAAAAAATGGCCCTACCTAGTCTCTGTAATAAAATCCCTCTAGAAAAAAAGAAGCCAATGCATGCCGACAGAATCTTGTTAGGAGGATGTTTGTACAGGAAGCAACATCACTCAAGAACATGAGAGATGGATATATCAAGGCATTCTGAGCATGTGAATCTTGGCATGAAGTGACTGAATACGCCATCTGTTTACTCATACTCCACGATGTATGTATTCTCTATTTATTACACATTGTCACACAAGGACCTAGTGACATAAATACAAGCCATCACACATGGCTCAGTTATTCGACAAAGCTCCAGAGCTGCCTCCACCATTCGTGAATGTCTCAGGCATCGCCAACTTCCGTGACATCGGCGGCTATAACACAAGTGCAACCACCATCACGTCCTCGGACACCACCAACAAGCCCTCGTCAGTCCGACGCAACCTAGTCTACCGATGCGCCGACCCATCCAAAGTGCAACCCTCGGGCGTAGCAAAGCTAAAAGAGCTGGGCATCAGAAAAGTGTTTGATCTGCGCAGCGTACCGGAGATTCAACGGGAGGGACCCGAATGGGCTGGTGTGCCCGTAGACGCCAATGTCTTCATTACTAGAGATGAGGGTGAAAGCAACAACGAAGGACCTTTGCCCGAGGGTGAGATTGAACGGGTCTGGTGTCCTGTGTTTCGAAACCAGGATTACGGGCCCGAGCAAGTTGCTTTGAGGTTCAAGAATTATGCCATGGCTGGTAGTGAGGTAAGAACGTTCTAGAGCAAAACAAATAGATTCTTTGTAGGGTTATACTCGAGTGCTGACAACATAATAGGGTTTTGTGCAAGCATACAAAGACATCATGGCCAACGGACCCACCGCCTATAAAACAGTACTCTCACACTTGGCCCAAGAAAACCCGGAGCCCTGTATAGTCCACTGCACGGCGGGGAAAGACCGTACAGGCGTCATCTGCGCAATCATATACCTACTCTGCGGCGTCCCGAAAGAAACCGTTGCGCAAGAGTATTCACTCACGGATAAAGGGTTGGAACACTTGATTCCTCTGTTCACGGAGAGATTGCTCAAGAATCCTGCTTTGGAGGGGAACCCCGAGGGAGTGAGGAATATGGTGTCGAGTCAGCCTGAGAAGATGGCTAGGACGATTGAGATGATGGAGGTGGTTTATGGAGGTGCGGAGAGGTATGTTAGAGAGGTTGTGGGTTTGAACGAGGAGGAGATTGAGAGGTTGAGGAAGAATTTGGTTGTCGACGAGGCTCCGATTTTCTAAAGGGATTGGATGAGGGTGGATAGATGTATATATATTCTAGATAAGCTATGCTTATGTCTGGGTTCTGGTCGTTTTTTGAATACGCAGAATCATCTCAATCCACTTTGTCTTGTACTCTGTGTATCGAACCTGTTCCAGAGAGACTCCTGCAATGCCTGTTGAAGTCCGGTCTATACGTGAAAAGGGGACGTGGCTCAAAATCACAGCATCTTGTTTAGAGGAGATTACGCTCACGGGATCAACGCAAGATTTGTACAAGCTTTCTAGCCCTCACTATGGCATAACTTCACGCAAGTACTGTGAGAAGATAATATGAACAAATAGAGTATCTCCGAGAGAATACACAAGCATCGTTTCCAGGAGTGTATGTAAGAAACAAAAAACAAGAGTGAACAAGAAGGGGAAAGGAAGAAAGAAGAAAGACGAAGAGAACAGAAAGAAAAGCATCGAGTCCTTGATAGCTGCAGCCCCAAGTGTAAATGAACGCCAGTCAATAATTCAGATCTTCGCTCGAATTGGGTATCGTTTTGAATGAGAGAATTGCTAGTGCCGAAAAACAGTCGCTGTCTCTTGGTTTATTTCATTGGTTGGAAGGAGAATCGAAATATGCGTAGAGAGACTATATGTGCCGTAGCTTGCTGTCGTCGATTCTATCGCCATTGGGCAAGCGGCCGGGCTTCAGACATTGGCCTTTGTGACCGACTTGCTCTCGCAGATATGCCAGACGCTTGCTGTCACCATTCCAGTTGAAGTCTCTGCTCCAGAAACCGCAATTGATGTTGCTGGTCTCGCCTCGCCAGTATGTCTGCTTCAGGCCGGCCTTATCGACTGGAGGTCTCCATTTCTTGTGGTCAAGAGTGCTGATCAAGCTCTCGCCTTCCATGTGGTGCATAAGCTCGGGATTCACAGAGAAGCAACGAAGGCCCTTGTCACGGCAAGCGGTCAGGATGGCGACATCGTATGCGTGGTCGATTGTTTCTTTCCTGTTGGCCACGGGAGCGTACTCCTCGACCAGACGCTTGGCAGAGTTGCGAGTAACAGCGTATCCAAAAGTGCACAGTGGTGATACAGATCGGTGGTAAATACGTGTCTTTGGGGGCACTTCAAAGGCATCGAGTAGCGAAGCGGTATATGGGTGGAGATCGGTTCTTTCGGGCATTGTCTCATCGGGATAGATGACGTGGGGATGGTCGGTCAAATTGTTGCGGTGGACGACACCCACGCCGACGGGTTCATCGAGGGTGGTGAAATAGTCTCCGCAGTGGCCGACGTAGATGAGCTCCCAGTCTTCGGGGTGTCCCCAGGGGTACTCGTCGCCGGCAGGAGGCAGCAGAGCGCGAGCAGAGCGGGTAGCGAGCGGGACCTGGACGGTCCGCAGGCGAATGTCCCAGTCAACATCGTCTTCCATGATCAGGGCAGTCTCGAGACCCGACTTGAGGAATTCGTTGAGGATGAGGTTGTGGCTCAGCCATGCGCGGACGGAGCCATTTGTGATGGTCGACTTGTCGTCCTTGCCTCGGAAGGCCATGACCTGTTCATCGGTCCATGCTGGCAGTGTTGGAATGGTAAAGTGCAACTCGCTGACGTTGGCGGACTGGATAAGGTTGTTGCGGCGTGGGCTACCGGGCCCGGATACGACAAAGAGGGCTCCAAAGCCCAGCGTAGCGTTGGCTGGTTTGGTATCAGCGATGGAAAACGAAGCGACGGTCGAGTAGTCAGTGCTGCGTCGGAAGTAAATAAAGAGCGTGACAAGACTCAGCGCTATGAGAACGTAGAGCGGCGGCAGGCGTGGACCCATTGTGAATTGCCCTGTGTGACCCGGATTGAATTGAACACACACAGTTCAGATAAATGGGAATGAGGGCGCTGGAAATCCAAGGCGGAGCGTTGGACTAGCACAGTCTATACTTGACGGCACACCGGTCACTGTGTTGTGAATGCTGATGTGCTCCTCCAGCGGAGTTGCCAAGCAGCCACGGCAACGCTACTGCTGCGCTCCTGGAAGAAATCAGAAGAGAAAAGGAGAGGGAGATAAATTATGATGACAGAAGGCACAGAACAAGCATCAAGAGGGGCCCGACTCTTACTGTACTGACCAGCGGGCCTACTGTCTTCTTTGTATGTATCGCAATTCGTAGCCCGTCGTCGTGACAGCTGAGACAGGATGGACACTTTGAAATGGGGGAAGCTCCACCTGTCCTACGCGGCCTACTCTATTGTCTTTCATCTTCTGACTCTTTAGCTGTCGCATCATGGTGGGACAAACGTGAACAGACCAACAGATCATCGCTCTCTCCGCTCGTCTGTCTGTCCCTTGCTCGTAGTCCCCGGATCCTGTTTATTATGAGTCGTTCGTTCTCACCTACCCTTGAATTCTCTCGTTGATCGCTCTCCCGACACGTGCATTTCAACGCCCCTTCTCAACAAACAATTACCGAGATCCCTTAGGAACAATCAACTCTTTTGCACTCAGTACTACAGGCATGACCAACAGCTGCACGTTATACAAGCACTACCTAGATCTTGTACAAGTACCCGGATACGACCTGCTATAAACACAGTCCCTTGAAGGCGTACCAAGTACCATCATCCTTCAATCCTAATCAGGGAAATGATCCGACACATATCAATTTCGATGACCAGCATGACTTTCAGCCAACACGCTCTGACACCAACACTTATCGTTCACCAACCTTAACGTGCTTCCATCTTGACTACAGCCAAGTACTACAATAATTCTAAAAATGTACTTATGTACAACAAGGAGATCAGTTCTGTCATTTGAATCGCTGCCCCTCTCGGCATACCTCTATAAACACCATCATCAACCATAAGTACTTTGTCTTTCTCGAGCTGAGGAAAGGTCTATCTCTCCCTGCCTGCCAACATACGCTTCTCCTTTGCAATCGCCTATATTGGTACAACCAACATCATCTCCCAAAGACATGGGCGCCATTATAAAGTCGACTTTTCATCTCTACCGCTGGTGTCGAATCGTCTTGTCCGATACAGACTAATTCTCCGGTGTGAGGTCGCTCGAATTTTCCTGCGATCTTACCAGTACAGACCCTGACCAAGCGCTATGAGACCAAGTACGCCAGCGCCAAGTCCCATGCCTATGGAAATTCTGGAGATTGAACTGACATGTGACGTTGATCCGGAGCTGTTCGGCGCATCGGTACTGGATCCCCTGGATGGGTCCTGCGTAGGTTCCGAAGACGCTGTGCTGCTTTTGGCCTCGCCGGGGACTGTGCTGCTTTTGGTGGCCTCGACGGAGACTGTGCTGCTATTGGCCTCGACTGAGACTGTGCTGCTATTGGCCTTTAAGGGGACTGCGCGAACAAACATTTCTTAGCGATCTACCATGGTAAGGACATCTGGAGCATGGCATACCTGCTGTGCTAGTTGTAGTTGTAGTCCATGGAGTCATCGTGACGGGAACAGAACCAGAACTGCTCACCGGCAGAACTTTCGACAAGGTTTTGGTAATTATATGTGGAGCATTGCCCTGCTTCACCCAAAACGTGGCGCTCAAGAAACCTCCATTCGTCTGATCTATTCCTGGACCCATTGGATTGATGATTCGGAATACATATGTGGCGGAAGCATTCGAAGAATGTGCTGTCACATCCCAGGAATGCCACTGTTGAGTAATGTTGTCTGAAAGGCGATTAGCCATCATGACGATACTGACAAAGTGAAAAGCTCTCTCTCACCCGCAATAGTTATGAAGTCGTTGAAGTCCTCGTTGACGACCAGCCATAAGTTTGATCTTGGATATGCGGTACTCCAGCTGACGTTCATCTTGGTGCCTTCCATGTAGGCTGCAACACTACCATCTGGTGTATCAAACTTTCCACTGCCGTAAGTAGCAGGCGGCTCACCGGGTGGGCTCAGTGCGCCAGAACAGAATCTGGCAAAGAAAAGGAAGACCAATCCCAGATATAGCTGCATTTCGAGGATTTCCGGTTGTGTTGTTGCGACAATCGAGGTAAGGGTGTTCACAACAAGAGGGATGCGATATAATATATGCAATTCGAACTTCGTCAACACAATATCAGGACTAGTGGACAAGTCTCTCAGTATAATTTCACGAGCAGTGGAAGATTAGGGATTGATTGTTAGCGATTGAACCAACTTACCGGTGAAATCAAACATGGTAAAAGCACGATTAATTAACTAGTAGGCAGGCATCATGCAGCACGTAGATTATCTTCTTTGCATGTTCTATAAACGAGTCTACTCAGCCAATGGTCGCTCCAGATCTTCGCAAGCTCGGGATCTTGAGAGCTTCCATCCGAAGGATTTGATTCGGTCTACTTGGAACATGCATAGTACCAGATTATAGGACCTCAGAGCACTTTTAGGAAGGGGCCGCGCTTAGAGAAGTTTCTCAGCCGCGTTGTTGGCACGCGAACCTTTTTCTTCTGCTAGCCAAATTTCCACTTGTGTCTTTAGCTGCATGCTCACTACCATAGGTAAATTCACATTAAAGTTGCCGTTCGGTAAGGGTATGCTGCCATAGAGTGCTGACCCGGCAAGACGTATTAGGCGCCGCCCCACCTTCAATATCAGTCCACTGTGATATATACCAAACTTTCGCGCTCTACCGCGCCGCTTCCACCTCAATTCTGCTCATGAGCAGTACATATCTTGTGATAAAGAAGTTTTTGGAAGCAGGTAGGTAAATAGGTATAATGTTCTTTCACCCGTGCATCAGAATCGATTTTCCTTTCATCTCCTGTCACATGTTTTTTCCATGCCTTCAGTGATAAACCTTCCTTCGCGCATTGCATTTCGCAATGGATTGCTCGTCTTGGTACTACTTTTGCTTGTCTGGCACACTTGTGTTCTAAATTCAGTATCGAGTGTGAAATTAGCAAAATGGCCTCTTGCGATTGAGCAAAAATGCAGACCTATCCCTGGACTAGAAGATGTCTTGGTTGTGTTGAGGACAGGGGCGACCGAATCGACAAGCAAACTTCCCATACACTTCAAAACGACTTTGAAATGCGTACCTCACTACGTCGTATACTCGGACTACGAAGAAGACATCGAAGGACACCGTGTCATGAACTCTCTGGATACTGTCGGCGAATGGTACCGAATCAACAACCCAGACTTCAGACTCTACAACCGATTGAAACAAGGCGGCAGACAAGCCATCAACGCCCAAGACCTCGAACAATGGTCCTCGGTGCAAAACACAGCCGGAGGCATGCTCGAGAACCCGGCATGGAAGCTAGATAAATGGAAATTCCTCCCGCTCATCGAAAAATTGTTACAACAGCGACCGCAAGCTAAATGGTTCGTGTTCATGGAAGCAGACACATACATACTCTGGTCTAACCTTGTTGAGTGGCTCGCCCAATATGACGAGAGCGAGCCGCATTACTTGGGGAACCAGCAGCAGATTGGAGACACACTGTTCGGTCACGGTGGTTCTGGTTTCGTGATCTCAAATCCTGCAATGCAGTTGGCTGCTCAGAACCATGCACTCCATCGCGACAATTACGAGATGCTTACTGCTGCTCACTGGGCGGGTGACTGTGCTCTAGGCAAGTTGATGTTGGATAGTGGTGTCCCTCTGGAATGGACATGGCCAAATCTGCAGAGTGATCCAATTTCCTCGGTCAACTACACGCATGATGGATACTCGAAAAGAATGTGGTGTCATCGGGCAGTCAGCTACCACCACATGACTCCCGAGGAAATCGAAGCGTTCTGGCACTTCGAGCAACAGCACTCGAAGAATGGATCAGCTCCGTTCAAACACAAGGATGTCTTTGAACAATTCGTTCTACCACATCTGAGGTCGTCTCGAGACGATTGGGACAATCTTAGTGAAGAGCACGTCGACACCGACCCCAGCGATTCTTTCGATGCTTGCAAAGAAGTTTGTTTGGGGAAGGAAGGATGTCTGCAATTCTCGGTCACGAAAGAGGGTTGCCGTATCTCTTCGGAGGTGAAGCTTGGACGTTATTCAGACGATCGACTAGAGGTAAGGTCACAATCTGGATGGATAGTGGATAGGATCGAGGCTTCTGTGCGGGACATGGAAGCATGTGGAGATGAAGAATGGGTACTATGAATCATAATCAAATATAATGCTAAATTTATGCACCTCGTGAAGGTCGTTCCAATCCCATCTTTTCTACATCCTGCACCACGCTTCTGACTTCTGCCTCACAACTTCTCATACCTATGCCACTGCCACTTGGGAAACCAATGCCTTGCCCTCTTCCCAGTCTCATCGTCGAGCCGAGTATCTTATTAGCAGCCCATTCTGCCGTCTTAGCATGCAAACTCTGAGTCCCCAAGTCACCTCGACTAACATTACTTTCACCCCTCGCAAGCGCTTGGAACACGACAATTTGGTCGACCATATGCCTGTCGACACAAGCTCCACTTCTCACATCCTCAGCCAACTGATCCACCACTCTCCTAGTCATTGCATCTGCTATGATCTCTGGTGAATGGCCTCTGTGACCTCCCAACAGTTCATCACTGCCGAATTTGAGCTCTTGATCTTTGCTCAATACAGTTGCCACGAGGATGAGGTAAACACGCTTTTTGTGTTGACTATCCTCGGTATCGAGAGTGACCTCGAATTTGTGGCCAAATTTCTTATGTATAGTTGTATTTATGGCTTTACTGAAAATTTCATGAAATGCTTCTGTGGCCAGGATTGTGGCGTGAATGCTCGAGGGACGTCTATTTGCTTTGTCGAGACCACTCAACACTTGCAAGCCATCCGAGAGTAGTTGTTCTCCTGGTCGTAATGTAGATATGTCTAGAACAACGGACCCGATGGTTGTCAATCCAGTGCTCCATCCTCTATGGTCAAGCCTTGCTTTCATATGTGGTAATCCGATTAAGCGCAGTGTTGGTAACAGAACCTGCTCGATATACTCAAAAGAAGGCGAGTTCGAGACATTTGTCCCTCCAGTGACACTCAATCTGACCACCGATCTTTCACTGGTCGTATCTTTCGATGCCGGTGGTCTGAAAAGTATGAAGGGCAGGGTCGCCTGTACTACCAATCCGATACTGCCGGGAGACCCAATATCCACCCTTGTCTCGAACACACTCTCTTGTCCGACTACCTTCTGATAATTACCTGGTAGATATTTACCTGTATCACATGGATTGAACGTCAAGTCTTTGTTGCGTAAGAACGCTCCTTCGGTCACCGCATTACTTGCAGAAGCGAGCCATCGTACACAGGCTAAGTGCTGGGCTTTGAGACCTCCACCGCCGGATCTCGAACCACGGATATCGGTTATGTGTATTGGTATCTCAAGGAGAGCTGACAGGGAGAGTGAGAGCCGAAGTAGTTGGCCTCCGCCTTCGAGTGTATGACCGTCGATATGAATCGTTGGAGTCTCTTTGTTGCCCGTATGACGACTTAGCTCAGATTCTGTATGCATATCCACGGTGTTGAGAGGAGTTCACTCGTAGTTGACAGACGCTGAGTGGATACTAGACCCACATGTTGTGCCTTGGTTCAGGTCTCTCCATGAAACGGCATGAGCATGAGCAAAAGTGACAAGCCTGAGAACATCTCACGCTTGCATGACCCTCTTGGTGAATATTGTCAATCGCTTCGGATTGTGAGTCATTTTTCGAAGAGAACCACGGAGTACATGTACTCGCTGCACGAGAAATAAGTTATGACTGTAATGGTTGGTATTTAGGCCTCATTGGGAAGGTGCATCCGGATCCCTCAGAAAACGTGTGGAGTCACAACTCAAAGAAATCAGGAGTGACCAACAATCTACATATGACTGGTCGCTATATAAACGGTCCTCTGTACCATTGAACATTGTGGAATCAAGCAGTATCTCATTTGTCCCCACACATTTCATTTGAACATCGTGATCCATGGAGTACCCTAAAGACGAACGCAGCAAAGCAAAGCGATATGCCAAACGAGGTAGAAGAAGCTCTTGCTCCTATAGAGCGATAATATACATAATTTGCTAATCATACATCCAGTGGTATACGACAAGAAGGCTGTACAAGATATCGTGAACGCCGCACCTATCTTACATGTTTCATTCAACGCGCCCATGACGGATGACTCGATGGCTCGGTTCCCAACTATTCTACCCATGCTCGGAGTCCTGGATGTAGACTCCAACACCGTCAACGAGGATCAAGTCATCTACCTTCACGGTTCTTCTGCTGCCCGTCTTTTCCGGCTGGGTGCAGGTCAGGAAGACACTGGCCTTCCTGTTTGTATCGCAGCAACTATTCTAGATGGTTACGTGCTTGCCCTGACACCATTCAATCATTCATGCAACTACCGCTCTGCCGTTGTATTCGGACACGCTGTCAAGGTTACCGATTCTGATGAGATGCTGCATGCAATGGAACTCATCACGAACCACCTGATCACAGATCGATGGGTGAACTCTCGCACACCACCTACAAAATCAGAGCTTACTGCTACGGGGATTCTTAAGGTCCATATTGAGACAGCCAGTGTCAAGGTGCGAAACGGGGGTCCGCATGACGAAAAACGAGACCTCAAAGACAAGGAAGTAACAGGACGGGTATGGACAGGCACTGTGCCTGTTTACCAAGTTCTTGGAGAGCCTGTTCCGAGTACTGAGAACGAAGTAAAGACGGTCCCAACAAGCGTTTCCGCCTGGGTTGAGAATATCAACCAAGTGAGGAAAGACGAGACCTTGAAATCAATGGATGAATAATTTACCATGCATATATAGTGTGCATACGTAGTGTATACTATGACAGATTCAATTCTGTAGTTCTGTCGCACTCAATTGGCCAGTCAACTCAACGTTTTCAACCCTGGCGCTCCTAGTGCTTCTCTTCGTCCTTCTGGGCTGTCCAAACAATGCCCTGTATATGGCTCTGTCCGAGTTCGCTGAAAGTGGCACGCGGAAACTCCGATGCTTGAGCCAGTATCTGCCCATGATGCTTTCGATATGTGCAAGGCGATGACTTAGAGAGAGGTTGTTCTGCTCTTGTGTAAGGCGGTTTGTCAATCGACTTGATTGTCCAGGGCCGTATAAAATCCAGATTCGCAACTTGACTTCTCTCACCAAGCGCTTCTTATTAAGAATGACGCCAAATTCCGCGAGCTCACGCACCAAGGCGAGACCTCTAGCCCAACTCTCGACTTTAATTTTCACGGGCTTCTCTTCGGACGGTATGTCTTCTAGATCGAGCTGCGGCCCAGGATATGATTCTGTTTCTGTAGAGTCTGCATTGTGGCCTTCTCCCTTGAAGCCCCAGGCAATAAACGCTCGCAGCATATATTCGTCGAAGATGACAGATAATGGATGCTGGCCACCCACGATGGATCGTGTCGAGCCATAGTCATGGTTTGGCGTGTGAGTACAACTAGGACGTGCCGAAGGTCTCTGAACGCGACCGAATCTACCAGAGTACCAATTCAAAAGCCAAGTGACTAGCTTCTCGAGAGCTTGCAGCTTATTAGACATACCATATCTCTTGAGAATTTCGCGCCACATCCATGGGTCGACGTCTCGTCCTGCAAGCATGGCTTCCAGTAGAGCATTGGTCACGAGGTTCATGTCATCACCATATGAAAGATGCGCCTGTGTGATAGGTTTCTTGGAAGGTCTTCGAGGCCTCAACATGGTAGAGTGTAGTGTTGTCAACGCAGATCTTGAGACGACTATACGGTGAAGACGCATCTCATGCAAAACCTGGAGCACTGACTCGCGTCTGCCTTTGCGAGCATACATTTGAAGTATGAGATTCGCATGGTATGACTGTGGATCGGTTTTGCCCATGGTGAGCACGTCAAGCATAGCATTTGCTGGTATGGTTTTCCCAGTGATGGCAAACTCGCTGAACAGTTGGATAAGCAGTTCGCGATCTTCGTAAGCAGTTGGGTGTTGATTACTCGAAATGAGATAATCGAAACTTTGGCTCTTGTCTGAAGTTGCAGCAAAAGCATAAAGAGCACGACTGAAGACAGAGTCTGCAACAGATATACCAGCTTTGTTTATAGCCTTGATAGTAGCAACATAATCTGCAGGCGTAGGAGCGCGAGCAGCAATTTCCCGCACTGCCAGATTGCCCACGGTTTGTAGGCCCAGCATACTTAGACCCGTGATGATCAGGTCGATGGAAAAGGCAGTCGTAGCGAAGACTCGGGCGCAGAAGGAATCACGAAGCTCTTTTTCCCTGATTTCGTGTACATCCCCAACTATGGTGTTCATGTTCTCTCGAGTCAGCGGAGGCATAGTCTCGGAATCTGTCACCTGGGCCTCAGTACTCAAAACCCTGAAAGTGTGTTGAGCATCAAGCAGCTGCTTAGCAAAGCGAAACCTCCTCGCGCCGGGGTTGATATTCGAGGGAGCGAGCCACCAGCTGTCAGCCACATGGCGAACCACTGGTGTCAGGGCCACCTTGGACGAGGGATTATCGTCGTAACGTGTGAAGAAGACATGCATGTCTGTGGCAC
The DNA here is from genome assembly GCA_026013035.2 of Dothideomycetes sp. NU30. Classification (NCBI taxonomy): domain Eukaryota; kingdom Fungi; phylum Ascomycota; class Dothideomycetes; species Dothideomycetes sp. NU30. The sequence goes on along the minus strand of BSBH01000012.1, from coordinate 117,023 downwards.
AATGAAAATCGGTCAGACGACAGATGCGTGGCATGCATTCGTCATATACGCCATGAGGTTTAATGCTGAGATAGATCTTCTTGATAGCTTCGAAAGCCTTGGATCTGTGGTGGCAAAGGCAAGCTTCCTCGACAAGCTGAGCGAAAAGAGAGACGTGGTCAGTCGGTAGCAATTGATCGTTTTGCATGCGCTTATGCCATTTTGTAACGAAGCGGGGGTTCTGACGTAGTAGTGTGCCTATGATACGGCCATACAAGTTGACTTGGCGAAGATGATGCGGAGGTAATGTTTGCGTGAGCCAAGTGTACAGAGCTTCGAGTAGTTGTGAAGATTGCAGTGCATTATGGAGGAAGATGGACAAGATTTCAGAGGCCTGGGAGCCATGTAGAGGCAGGACGACATGGCGTTGAATCATGCCGTGTAGCACATCAGAGACTCCCTGATGTCCGTCAAGGCGAAGACGAAAGCTGAGAACCTCTAACCAGAGGGCCATGTTGTGCGAGTGGTCGGAATCATCGACGAAGCGCTTCTCTGCGCCATCAGGTTTAGGCATGGTATCGACGACGTCGGCTTCATGGCGAAAGGCGAGGAAGGCGTCTGGGCTCTGGCGGAGACGTTGATACAGAGGGGTCCAGGAGACTAACGGGGCGAGAAGATTCTTGTGATCCGGTGATGGATGCGGTCTCCTAGCACTGGCCAAGTCGTCGCGAGCGCGGGTAACGTCAGCCAGTGACGGCGATGGGCGTGTGGGGACGACGCGAATAGACGGGATGGAAGTGGCGTAGCATCGTTTCGTGAGTGTGACTGGGGTTGTGCGAAGCGAATAGAGGTGTAAGAGTGAAGGCAGAGCTGAAGGTCGAGTCCACCCTCTGTTAAGCACTGGTGGCATGAACGGGAGGAGGGAGGAGGGCGAGCAGACACGGGCCTCTGTCAGAAGACATCGAGACACTTTTGTTTTATTGCCGAAGGTAGGTGCCACTCATTGTCGTGTTGTTGGTGGTTCTTGCCTGTCCTGCAGCAATACCATACGAGTACCTGGAGCTCAATAATGTCCATGATAAATTTCGATGCTCGAAAGCGGGAGGAAGGCGGAGGACGGCAGGTTCCGGAAGCCGCGTGAGGTGAGGAATCGCGCAGCTGCTCTACCGCATCCACTACCTAGGCAGTTGTTAAGGACCCAATTGCACCACCGAACCAACTGTCTGTCCGCAGTACATCTCCGCTCTACCACACTTCACAATGGCCAGGTCAGTACTCATGCCCTCCATTGATGTCTGCCGTCTCCATGTGATGCGCGCACTGCCTTCGGCCGTCATTCTCTCGCTCATCCTCACGCTCACGCCATGTCCGACCAAATCGCTGACGACCACCAAACAGCTTCAACTCCCCCGGTCTGTACCGCCGCAACAACGTCCCTGCCTGGCAGCGCCTGCACCAGCAGCACGACGGCCTCCGCCAGTGGCAGAAGGGCCCCCGTGCCAAGATCATGCTCTACCCTTACTACGCCCTGATGGCCTCGACTACCGCTGCCACCATGTACATGATGTGCAGAATGGTCCTCGTGCGTCAACCCGTCCATTTCTCTTCCTGCATCCGTCAATTCTCTAATCCCACATACAGGGCCACAAGACATGGTTCGCCGATAACTAGATCGTTGCCCTTTGTACACTATCGCAATAGAGCCATTCGACGTCCATACTCAAAATACCCTTGGTCCATGTTCTATCTACCGTCCAGCTCTCTTGCCAAAATATCCACGCCCGTCTTCTTGTCCTTGTGCATTCGCTTGAGAGCACATTTTGTGCCATCAGACATATTCGTCCATGCACCTGTGTCTGTATCGTCCGCTCTGTACTAACAAACAATCCCCCAACCTGCACACCACATTCTCCGCATCATCCTCGGTGAATTGATGAGCACAATCTTCGAATCTCAAATGCCATACTAACAGAACAATCAATTGTCCTGCGTTGAGCCATCCTTCTGAATCTCAAAAATATCACCCGCCAACTTGCGAACGTCATCACCCTCTAAGTCTGCAAGTGCCTTCTTGATGTGCTCGACCGTTTGGTCACCCAATCCTTCCTTGCGTCGACTGTAGATATCGATTCCCGCCGGAGTAAACAACGTCTTTGCGAAATACGTTACAACCCATTGATCTGGTTCAGTGTCCGACCACCCTAGAACTTCCCAGTGGCTGCTAGCAATCATGAGCCATCCTTTGCCGCGCCAGTCCCATATGTCTGTGACTCCACTGCCTCCGCTGGCTTTGTCCACGCCGTGGACGGTGTGAACTTTGTCTGAATCCAGTCCCTGATAATTCACAACATCATCCAGCCTGTCTGTCTGGTCTAACGCAATGTCTGGTGAAGATGGCGGAAGTGCGGTGTAAGTTATCGATACATTGCGCTTTGATTTCCACATAGGCAGTGTCGAGTGTGTTACATGCCAAGTGCCTTGCAAGAAAGACAGGCTGGGCGCCTTGTATCCAGCTACAGGCTGAGATGCCTGTGACACGCTGGGGGCGCGAAGTATGACTGGTGAGGATGACGATTCCGACGCCATTTTCAAGTCAGCCTGAAGGACCAGGTGGATGTGGGATTGTAGCTAGGTTATTAAGGTGGTGTCTCTGTAATATGTCGGGTTTCTTGTTGATGATGCAGATCATGTCGAGAGAGGTGGTCGACTAGCCGTTTCCATGGCACGGTCCCACGTTTTCTAGCATTTCAGACCAAGGACCTGTCAGTAAACACAATGCCAAGAAGGTCATCTGTATGCGTACAGAGAGCCGGGGGCTGTTGCAAAGGCATCCATTGAGAGCCCCGATAAAGAGTAATGCTCTGAGGCCCTCACCAGATTAAATCGATCACAATCCATCATACCATGCTGACGCACAGGAACCATGACTAATGTGAGGAAGTCCGCTGAAAGCCCCGTCATGAATTTTGACACTCATGTGCAGGGCTCTCAACAATAAACACAATGCTATCAAGACGATTCATCTATACACAGAGAGACCGCGACTACTGAAGACCGATCCATCGACGGCCCTCACTGAGATTGACTATCTGGGCCTCTCCGCGGACATGTCTTCTATATTCTTGGAATTACTGTACAAAGATGAGTCGTCTTTTAATTGCGTCGTGTTCACTGAAATTCCTTTTGAGTTTTGACAACCCCGTGATGACTGATGGCAAGCCCGATATTGTACAAGACAAGAACGTATGATCAGGTCACTCATTGCGAGTTTCGCATGTGCAAAGACTTTCGTTGACATGTGTCGTAGTCAAGGCGGCTGTCTCGGAGTGCGTAATGCATGTAAGTACTCTACTCTGCTGCCCTGATCGTGGGATTACGAGGCCTCCGCTTGTCAAGAAGGCGCAGCATCTCTTGTCGTCGCCGGGCGGCGAATTTTTTATTTTGATAACACTCAGTCTGCTTATTATTATCTATTTGTTCTGCTCTTTCGCTGTGTTGTGTTCTATTCGGTATTCAATCTTCTCTTCTCAGCACTTGTCATTCGACGCAGTCGCATCTTCCAGACCTTGCCACTCGCTCTTGTCTTCCGCGTTTTGCCTCTCAACAAGAATACAAAGCCTCCAAACCACGAAACGAATAGATTATCTTTGTCAAGCAAGTCATCGCATATCTAAGGTGAGTTTAGGAAAGCAGCATCGAAGACAGTGTCGTTTGTTCCATTGCTGACAGTCTTCTAAGGTTTTGAAGTACAAACATGTTCAGTAACATCCTAAGTTTGTTACTCCTGCCTTCTCTGGCCCATGTGGCCTTCTCGGCAGCCACAAAGAGAGCGACCGCATGCAACAACTCTCCAAGCCTCTGTGATCGTGCCTATAACAACGTCACATATCTCGGAGCCCACGATTCGCCTTTCTTGCGCGACGCCTCAACCGACAACTCGGAGTCAGGGAACCAATTCTACAACAGCACTGTCCAGCTTAGTGCAGGTGTCCGACTTCTGACTGCTCAGGTTCACAACTCAAACTCGACTCTGAGACTCTGTCACACTTCCTGTGCCCTACTAGATGCTGGCTTGCTTAGTGATTGGCTGTCAGAAATCAAAACATGGATGGATGGGAACCCTAACGAAGTTGTTACGGTCTTGTTGGTCAACTCTGATAGTGCCTCTGCCTCGGATCTGGATGCTGCATACTCGACCGCTGGTCTCAAGAGCCTCTCATACACTCCTTCCTCCAAAACCGCTACAAGCCAATGGCCAACACTACAGACATTGATTAACGATGGAACCCGTGTGATGAATTTCGTGGCCGATATCGATGATAACTCTGCTGCGCCTTATCTCATGGATGAGTTTACTTATATCTTTGAGAACAACTACGACGTCACCTCGCCATCCAATTTCACTTGTACGGCGAACAGGCCTGCCAGCGTCAATGGAGATACGGCCACTGCGCTCTCAGAAAACTTGATGCCGTTTATGAACCACTTCCTCTACCAAACCTCAGACCTTTTTGGTACTACCATCGAAAGCCCTGACGCAGGTAATGCTTCCACAATCAATGCACCGTCTGGGAATGGTGTTGGCAATCTGGGCGACGCTGCCGTTCAATGCACCCAAGCATATGGCAAAGCTCCTACATACCTGTTGGTCGACTTTTTCAACGTCGGTCCTGCTATTACCACTGCAGATACGCTCAATGGTGTAACAGATGCTGTTGGCAGGACAAGCTTGAGCACTGCGGCGTCAGCGCCGACTTCTGGTTCCAGTCGCAAGCGAGCCTCTATGGGAGCCTTTACTGCTGCGCTGGTGTCCGCACTCGTCTTACTTGCATAAGTCGATCCCCTGGTTTCTTCTTCGCGAGGAGCATTTTATACATTCGCTCGTCATGAAACACATGCTGGCCTGGCCGGTCACTTCATACATGCCTGGTCTTGTGAAGCCAATTCCCATGGCTGCACCTACCTATTAACAATAGTCCATTACGCATGGTTCTCGTGGCGAGATTCCGAGCTTTCCTTAGGCATATAGAGGTCATTATGATTTTACTGAAAAGCACGAAAGCACGAAGGGATATCCATTTCATGTACATATATTTTCGGCCGTATGAACAAGGCTACTATGAGAGACTCGATTGTTATGAACATTATGCACATACTCTTTTAGAATCACATGTGAAAGGGTCTTCTAAAGCGGCAACACTTGGTCGTCATTTTAGCCTACAAAAACAGACATATATGCTCATAAACATGGTACTCGACAGATAGTTGGATATGGACATGGCCCATAACTCATTTACCCGTCAAGGTGGATGATGGTACAACAGATCTGGTACAGAGTATGCTATTATGTGGGAACGACTTGAGTGTTCCGTCGGAAAGGAAGGCTGCATACGATGTTTCTCGGTTGGGTGGTGTTTCCCGACGAAGGCATCGGTCAATCTATTCTTACGCACGACACTGGCGTTCGCGGCGGTGCCATACGACAGACTGGCGTCATCCTTGCAGCCTTGTAATAGCATTTGTTTACCAATACCATGGATCGCCATCAAGCACGATGTTGCGGTGAAAGCCTGTTCATTGGAGAGAGCAGGCGCGAAAAGCAGTGATTATATCACACACACACACACACACACACCCACACGGAAAAATCCTCTACGGCCGAGGTGAGAATCACGTTGGATTTTTCCAGTTTCCATTGCATGCGGGCCTCGCAAGCGACAGACATGAAATCGTTTGTCGTGCATGCGAACCGTGGCTCTGGGTCGGGCTCGTGTGGATTTTGTACACCGCAAAGTATACATGTTGTTGGGATAGGACTCGAAACCCAGGGATAGGCACACCGACTCGATGGCGCAACACCCTGTTGTCGTTGCACCGCAGAGATCCTACCTTCTTCTCCCCTCACTCTGTTTCTCTCACTATTCTTGTGACGGGTTTGTGGATAAGTGGAATATGGACCAATCGGAGGACTGTTGAGATATTATATTGCGATGCATGAGGACGCGAAAGGCGTTGCTTCGTAGAGTCGTCAAGGATTGTATCCATCTATAATGGTAGCAGACAAATCGATGATACAGAGTGAAGCGACACATGATACGGATGCGTGTAGTCACTCGAGATACCAGATATATGGGTATCTGTCGTTGTGCTCCTTGCTCAAGACTCAAGATCTATAGGTAAGCGAGGGCGTATCCCAGGCATCCGGTAACCAACGGCGTTTACCTGGGATGCAGCTATCACGATCTTGGTTCGGGCGCCGGGAAACCCCTCAGCGCATGTTCCGCTGGTCACACAACATCCTCCGTGTGTCGTGCCTCGATACCCAATGAGCTGTTGACGTCTGTTGCAAAGATCTCGGCAGCCGTGCTGTAAGGGCTGTACATGGGTTCTTCTCCCGAGTTACCCACTTTCCTGCCGGATGCATCAGAGATTTGGACGCTATCGTTTTGGACAGCCCATGTTCTATGCAAGTGCTGTGTGGAGCGCGCGTGCGAACGCACCGACGAGGCTGGAAAATAGTACCGCTACGGATAGAGATCGCTGTCGACGATTGCTGACGGTGAAGGAACGCAAGACTGTGCGAAACACTCCTAGATGTCACGAGTCGATGATACCGAATTCCTGTCCCATTTCTGTGAAGTGCGCCAAAGTGGTGTAAGGGCACGCATATCAGAAGCGAGACTGCATCTTCGAAAGTTCCAAACAGGCATCGGCAGACTGGATGAGCAGCATGGTTGCACTTTCCCGGTTTTTACACTGCAATCGTGAGGCATGTGTATGTATGTATGTAGGTAGGTAGGTAGGTATATGCAGCCTGCTGACCCTGGTAGATGACGGGCTGAAGATGGCACCTGTCATTATGTCAAGCGGGGCCATCCGTTCCTCAGCACGAGAAACATGGCTGCGTTGGGGGATTCAATCAATCCGCTACGACGGACTTTCAGACGCGCCGCGAGACTGGCCTTGCATTGATATCACGGCCGTTGCAAGGATTCTCTCAACACCTGCTCGCAAGTGGAGTATGGCATAAGTAAGACCGTGTCTTTCAGTATGTCAACAAGAGATTGAAAGTACTCTGCGAAGGGCAAAGTCCGTGTGATGGCAGCTGGAATAATAAACTGATGGTCTGTCAGCGGCATAGAAAGCCTCGACGTATGTAACGACGGTAGACGATAGATGCAGATCTCCCTCAATCGATATCTTGGCTCAACTCCGGTGATCCCATGTGCAGCAGCAGCTGCAGGCAGTAATTACGCTGCTCGGTACGATTTCAAGGGTCTTTGTCATGGAGTCATCATACTAGTCACCAAGCCTAGTACAGACTATCAGTCGAGTCGAGTAGGGTATGGGGGCTGTCAATGACATGGTGAAAGTATCGCCTACAATAACCCCTTTGGTGTAGCAGAAAATGAGATCAGCATGAATTATTGAACTACTGCCTTCATAATAATACTGCCGACAGGAGATTCGACAAGGCGCATGAGATTGCCTGTCATCGAAGTCTCCACCGATCCACCATGCTCCGAGGAAGAAGATCCCACCGAGCCCCACCTTTACGATCACCCTGGATGAGGTGCAAACCTTACCCGCTGGCACAAGGGCATGTCTGAAAAGATATGATAGAACGTGGATTATTGATCCAGGGGAATATCTGCCAAGATTCATGAATCATGCGGAAACAAGACCAGAGCTTGAACGTCGGTGGTGTGGCCGCTACTGTCGCAGTCGCGCCTAAACCTAAATAGTCAGAAACACAAATCATTCTTCTAGCGCCTACTTCGCCGTTTTGGGGTTCACATCGGGTTGAGGTCGTTCGAAATAAGGTGCTTGGCAAAGTGCGACTTGACAGAGCTAGCTGAGACCCGAGTCGTGGAGTACTCACTGATCGAGCTTTGGAGGTCCGAACGTGCAAGAAGTTGGAAACGTTTTGCGAGCAAGCAATAACAACAATACGCCCGTCGCCATGGGCTCAAGGATACACTCGTTCCAACAGATCGGTTATCTGCTGCCGCACTGTCCGCTTGAAGGGCATGTTCTAATCCTTGGCGACGCAGATCTTAAGGGTTGCGTGCTTTGCCTTCCGCTGGAATGGGAGGAGATCGTGTTTCTGGAATGCCTCTCCGACCAGAGTCTCATTAGCCCATGAGATATGTAAGCATATTACATCACTGGACAAAATCGGTGGGTCCGCCAGAATGTAGATTCAAGCTATATTTCCACCAATTTGAGTCTATCCTGTTTGGCCGCTCGGAATAGTGTACCTGACAAGCTGTCACAGATCTAGGTTAGAACGTGCTGAGAGTACCAACGTGCGGCGTCTTGACATGCGGGGAGGCATGACTTGGGTGCGACTAGGGTCATTGGCTATGGCTGCACTTGTGTTGTCGTAGCCGTTTCGTACGCGAATACGTCTCGTCCGAAGCCGATGCACCTGCAAGTGTCGCTCACGAGGAGCCATGGCCACCCTTTTCGTAGGTACCACCACATGGCAGATGAAACCCACCTGAGTCAAAGGATATAGTGGCATGCCAATCTGTGATTTGGCTCGGTCGACCAGACTGCGTCTCTCGTATAGACGAACATCGTACATTGCGAGCAAGAGGACTCTCTCAACTGGCTCAACAAAAGATAGGAATGGAACAGCGAAAGGTCCAGGGGACGTGTATAAGTCACCGCTCTTCATGAACCTGCCTTGCATAGCATATGTGGGTACAAGGCACAAATCAAACGACTGGAAGACGATCAAGTCTAGAGACATCACCACATATAGCGTTGTGTTTAAACCTTGGCCCAAGATACGGCTCGTGCACAAGCTTCCGTAACCCATCGCTATGGTGTCGGCATTTGCATTGTCTCTTTCTGGTGCCCTGTTCTCGGACGCCAGGGACGATTGTGACAGGTTGACCGTCGAGCTAAGACAAGCCATCCCGATCAATGCACCGCCGATGATTTACGCCTGGTGTCGCTGGCGCAGGCCACTAGCACATTCACTGACGGCTCCTGGAGGTCCGTCCAAAACGATGGGGCGTGCTCCCTGTCCAAAATTATACATGAATGCTGCACCGCCCGGCGAGTCCACTGGGATAGTACATGTGCTCTGTACCCTCCTACCTGCAACCTCCACCTCGTGATCTCTCTTCAGATGGTTGATCTGTGAGGCCTACCTTTGACCTTCCACGTTCGATTCTGAGATTTGCCTCTGATTACTGCATCTTTACTTGTGTCGGATTCACCATACTAGACATCACTTCCTGCATCCCAAGCCTGTTCATCATCTATATCTGAGTTGGTTCTTCGGCTTCAATATCATCAGTTCTGTACGTCTTGGTGTGACTGCTCATTCCATTCACCAAGCTGACTCGTTTAGGTCTCCTTCACGATCGTAACAAGATGGACAGCATCACTCTCATCGATAGATCCCGACACGGGTTTGGAGCATATCATGATTCTGCTCAGAGGGACACCCCTCCTATGCACTCTGCCTATCCTTCGTCGTCCTACAGTGGTCATTATCCCGCGTCTCGTTCCCCACCGTATCAACACAGCGAGGCCCATAAGCCTTCGCTGCCTTCTCTAAAGACAGTAAGTCTATCTGTAATCTTCGTACTGAACGAGCACTCATTGTCAACCAGGTTCTTGGAGAGACTGGCATGAGTCCACCGGCGACTCCTCCTTCTCGCGGTATGACATTACAGCCGCTTCCTAGAGAGCCTATTTACAACCACCAATCTACTTACAAGCCACCGTCCTTGTACCCCAACAAGAGAGTCCGAACAGACTCTGGTTGGGACGCTCGCACACCCGAATCATCATATTCGGAGCCAGCTTCTTCTAAAGTCCTACCGTATACGGCACCTCGACCCAGTGAACGGCCTCGTTCACATTTTGATCTGCCGACGCCATCGAACCGCAGTCCGGTCATCCACAGTCATCATGCCTCACCTGAACTTCCACAGCAAAGAATGGATGTGCCAAGGAGTGTTCACTCTCATCTCAGTCCAGTACCACGCGCTCGCACTTACGCTTCAGCGGAGCCTATGAATCTACATCATCGTTCCAGCATGTACAGCAACGGCTCTTCCGTATCACAGGAGGACGACGCCCGCGCTCATTCTGCTTACTCTGAGACCCATTCCCCTCGAGAGCGATACGCAGTCGAGCCGCATCGGCAAGCGTTCATGCCTGTGGTTGACCACACTGCTCACCGCGAGGAATACCCACCTGTAGCCAGACTTGACGTTCCTCATGGCTACGGTAACGCCCCGTACCCTTACTCTCACGCATTTTTTGTCCCCTCTCACTACGAGTATCAGAATGGCAAGTCTCGCAAGCGAAGCAATCTTCCAAAGCAATCCACAGAGATTATGAAAAGATGGTTTGACGAAAACATGCACAACCCTTATCCTAGTGAGGAGCAGAAAAGACATTTCGCTGCTGTTGCAGGAATCAACTTGACTCAGGTAAGCATGTTTCCGACATAGTCTCACCAAGCTTCTAATGCTAACTCGTTTAAAAGGTCAGCAACTGGTTCATCAACCACAGAAGACGATGCCCAGAATTGAGAGAGAAGCGCGACAAGAGTCGTGCAGGAAGCCGTGACGACGACATGTGACCTAGTTTTATTCAACTCAAGCGCACCTATCCTTGTTCTCATGCATTTTATGGAGTCTTTTCTTGGTTATCGGAACGGCGTTGCTTGCAATTCGCAAATTTCGGGGCAATGTGCCAGGTTTGGTATGGTAGGCGGATATGGTGGCCTTGGGACAGTAAGAGCGACACAGATACCCACACAAGAGTTTGATTGACAGCTTCAGTCACATACATACTGCTAAATTTACATCATCACATCACACATGCTTGACAGTTTACAAGAGCTTGGATCACGGTGGTGTTTCGCACGAGGAGAATGCCTTTGTCAATGACGGCTATAACTTGTGTAACCGTGGGAGGAGATGTAAGAAAATGCCCTCAGGATGACTTGTGCGACAGTAGCTTCCCAGTCTTTGACAGTGGGCTCGCAATGACATTCGGGTACTGGAACAGCCTAACGACCAAGTGTGATGTTTTGACAGCCACAAGGAAGTTTGAAACGAAGAAGCGCGCTAAACTTTCGCCAGCGGGATCCGTCCTATGATAGTCCACTAGTTGACAGAAAGTCACGGTTCCAGTTTATCCACTCCGTCGAGCATCGTGTCTTACGGACGTAACACCTGTCGCATTGAAACCTTATAGCAGTGGCGCCGCGGCGATTACACTGCTGATTACTACTCACATGGGGTCTTGTTTGCCCTACTACTTGCAACCAGGGGTCGACTGGATCAGTGAATGGTGCAGACCCGAAAGATAGACAAAGTAAGAAATTTTGGTCTGAATTGTCTTCGAGCTGTTAACGATGCTCTCGTAAATATACGGGGTTGATTGACAGATACGAAGGAGATCATAGTCGATCGCACTCCAGAACTCCATACAAGTATGACGAGGAGAATTGATTAACTTTTCGGCCGAGGTGTTTATTCTCCTCTGTTTTCGTTGTACATAAGACACAGATCCATGGAAGCACACCCAACATGAGCACATTTGACAATATCCATGTCGCCGTTTCAGCTATGGTAGCCTTTAATGCCGGTGCACACCGTTCACAGAAACAAAACGAGAGGTCTTTCACAGCTGGACTCCCGGTGTCAGTTCATCTCAACGATCTGCAAAACGTAGACCAGCAACAACCGGAAGTCTAATTCTCCTCATGTCCCAGCCGGCCCAGCCCGGACCACAATCTCCTCCTGTTCAAACTAAGTTAACGCTCGATCTCCGAGATCTCGCAGACCCACGTCCGTACGTCAATGGTCAAGTTCTGTCCAATGCTTGGCTCGGGCGCACTGCCGGTGTTAACAAGCGGCCGCTAGAGAGCCCGGCCCTCTGTACCGGCTCTGCTTGACGTTTCCTTTTCTGAATCTTGATTCAAGCTTAACAGATGTCCATCGCCTTTCGGCCAGCCGTGTCTGATCGTTGTGTATGCGAATCCATGTTTAAAGATCAGAGACTACCTTGTGCTGTTCGTGGAGATTTGGCAAGCATTGATTGAACAAGGATACCCTCCGAATCGACATAATATGCAGCGTAACACACGCTATCGCCACTATGTGTTTACGCCACCTACATGATAGACTGCGGCTGAAATGAATTGACAGCCTGGCTCATAGGGGTAAATACGGAAACTTACTCGGTAGACCTGGTGGGTTATGGCTGGCACAACCATAATTGATCGCCGCGGAAGGGACCTGTGACTGTGCTACAGGATCAAATTCCTTTTCCGTCCTTTGACGAATCATGTCCTTCAGCACATTTTGTCCTTACACAGGCAGGCTGAGAAGTAGCCTACCCATTGCAACTGTACACCTCCTGCAGATCCGGTAAGATACAAGGACACCGAAGTTCCTGGCCGCGGAGCAACAATCGTCTGCATGTCAACTGCCTCCTGTTGGCTGTCAGACAGAGTCGGTGTACGCCGTTCGTAACCTTGTTTCGACAAGGATCTATTGTTGCTCCTGCCATCACGCATTCAGTAGCAGATATAGTTCATGAATTTCCACCAAAAGAAAGCAACGTCATTGATGTGGATGGCAAGGACAGGCACGATCGTACTTTTCACAACAACTCATGAACCGCGATAGAGCCGGTCAATCAAAGGCAATGCATGGTCCTGAACACACGGTAAGATACGAGAAATTATGTGGTCCAGATAGCTGAAGTACAAACACACAAAGTTGAGACCCAGCATGAGGGCTGAGGTCCAGAATACTCAATACTACACTGCCTGTATGAGCCAGTCGGCGGTTCGAACCTGCAGAATCCACAACAGCCAAACCGTTGCAAGCCACAATGTTGGTGAATATGCCGACACAAAAGTGCCCTGACAATATTGAAGTGCATGCCGAAATTCACTGCTGACGTTGGCATCCAAACAACGGCTGTCCACAGAGTCTACCATAATCCCGGAACTTAGCCAGTGGCTGTCAAGGATCCACTCACGACTCAGGAGAGGAACATTTGGCAAATTGCCCTGTTTAGTGAGTCGTTCTACTTGTCACTAGTCATTCGATCATTATTGTCCTAGAAGGATCAGCTTGGTTGACATATGCCATTCGAAGACGGCAATCTTACGAAGAACTGGCTTCACGACTAAGAAAGTGAGACAGCTCGAATTGAAGTTTCGATCTACCTGTTGTATGCATGAGCGTGTCGTCTCTTCATTTATCCCTCACTAAGCTCCAAGGACATGTACTGATCTTATCCATTGATACTCAGGTACTGAATTTCACGAGCCGGGTTTCTTACTCAAAAATCCTGCTGCTCTCGGATAGAAACTCCATTCTCCAATTCAGGGCACTGGCACTAATCCTTTGTGAACACAGTGAGTACGAGCAGATAAGCAAGCACTCATGTTTGATCAAGTGCCGATGTCTGCACGGTTGTTCGATCTGCAGATTGGCCCCACCGTCCTGAACTTGTGACTTAGATATACAACAAGACGGTCCAGATCATGCACATCCACGTAGATGTATCGCAACAGCACGTTCAGCAGGATTTTGCCGTTATAACCTCGACGCTATCAACTCTGTACAAAGTGTTGAAGCTGCTCAGCAAAGAGCTATTTGGTCTTGCAGAGCATGGACTATACCAGAAGGGTAGCATGACGATTGATGCCAGTACAGTTTTTCCTACTGCCCGACACTTCATAGGATCCATACCGGATTGAGCAATTGCTTGGGCACGGAGAGATAGTCTGGTGATAGGAACATCCCCTCGCCCTCCATGGACGATCTCAATATTAATAGCGATCCGACAGCAAAGACAAAGTGAAAGGCATGCACGTCCGTATTGCACAATCACATCTCGACACAAGCCACGGCTGCTCCCAACGATCTACCCTTGACGCCCGGGACAGCAGAGTCCAAGAGATGCGTCTGGCTCGATTGCATGACATATATATCCACCCTCGATCATATCACGGCTGTGCCACATCCAATCAAGGCACGGTTCAAAACATGCGAGATCAAAGCACGTATGCCTATGCATGCATGCTATAGTATGCAGCGCTGCGATCCGTGCGTTCATGTTACTCTACAATGTCACTTGTTTGCGTCCTCGGGCTAGTTTACCTACATACATGAAAAATTCAGATCGAGGAGTTGTTTTGGATGACAAGAAGGCTGCATGGATTCTGCATGAGCCCATTGTGATCTCATCTCGGGAAGGCGATTCCTAGTATACATGCAATTGAACCAGATGAGAACCCCAGAAAGTTTCGTATTGCAAACGAATGAAGAGAAATAACAAGATAGAAGGGAAAACAAGAAAGAAAAAAAGAGAAAAAAGTCAGAGCAGGAGATAGAAACACTGGATCATGTAAAGACGATACGAATGACCCACACCAAAATCAAAGCATCACGAACTGTAGAAGCCTCATGATTGACACATATATGTCAACCATGACCAAGTACCTACTCTACTTCGCCCAGGAACCACAAGGCAACATGCCAACACATGTATTCCCGCCTTGCTTCAGCAGCAGCCAAACGTCCAAAACATGAAACAAACCCACAGCTAAAAACAAAAAAGGAAAAAGAGCACGGCACATAACAGCATCCGCACGTAGCCCGCAGCAACAGCGAGTGAAAAAAAGGGTTGATCCATGTATTGCGTGCGTTTTTGATGTTCGCCTCCCTCCGAACTCAACCTTCGCATTGACACTTGTATTGGTGGTGTTGGTGGAGACGTTTAAAGCAATGAATGGCTCGCCTCGCCTCGTTCTGCCCGTGTGGCTGTGAACGACGAGGTGGTTGGCCTTAACTCGGTGCAAGACGCAAAAGACAAGGCAAGCACCCACAAAAAAAACCTTAGATCTGGATGTAACTATGGGGTAAGAGGTAGATCAAACACTCTACAAGTTTCACATCTGTTGACTTACAATCAATAGTCGAAGCAGAGCAAAAAGAAGAAGAAAAATGGATATTGTTGGCGTGTGTCTATGCGATGGTTCGTAAAATGCGTTTGAAACAATTCGTTCTTCGTAAAGAGGGAACAGGTCTATTGTTCCTTTTTTTGGTTAAACCTGTTGTTCTTCGGTTTTCGGTCTGTATCTATTTCGGCGAGAGAGAAAGGAATCCACTGGGCGTGACTTGTCAAGGAGGTATGGTAGGACCGTCTTGGTTGGAAACTGTTTGGGGGCGAAGTGAGCTGGCTTGAGCCTTATGATGGTCCTTCGTTGTCTCGTTCTCCCACTGAGGTGGACAATAGACCAGACAATTCCTTTCTGACAAAGCAAAGACCTCCCGGTTACGTAGCGATGAGATGGTGAGGTCGTCTGGGTTCACTCCTCGACTGGCACTACTGCTAAAGTGCTGATGTTTAGCGTACTGCATGAGAACACTGGTACTGATTCGCGTGACCACGACTACATAGTATGATAAGTCAATGTAGATGCAAGCATAGGTTGTGTACATTCTTTTATTTATTGGAGAAGTTAGAGTAAGCAAACTATGTAACAACCATCCCTACCAGGAGTCCGGACGAAGTAAAATCAGTATCAGCATGAAGATAAAGAACAAAGGGAAAGGTAGCCAGTCTGGAGTGATCTCGAACAAGCGCATTCCAATTTACTGCTGCTCCTTCTCGTTGTAAGCAGGAGCGTTCTCGTATTGAGGCAGAGGCTCCTCTTCTTCAACAACCTCTTCGACGATGTAAATCTTGTCTGCGGCCTCGGCAGCTTCCTCGGATTGACCGACGCTGGCATAGCCACGCTGACCGCCACGGGCGAAGTGAATCCAGACAAAGCTGATCAAGCGGCCAACAAGCATACCGATGAGTCCGACAAACATGCCGAGAGAGATACCAGCCATTACGGGGATAAGAACAGCGATGAAGCCGTGAACAAATGTACCGAGGATGGAGTGTGGGTGGTGTCTGTGATGGTGAGGTCCGTGAGGATGAGAGCCATGAGGACCGTGGTGAGGATGTCCTTCCGGGGGACCACGGTGAGGGTTACCATCGACAAGCTTTCCGTCCTTGTCAAAGTGAGGTCTGATGTGACCGGGCAGCCTGTGAGGTCTTCGACCACCAGCGCGGCCACCACATCCACCAAAGGCGTGAGGCATGCTAGGCTTGAAGCCGGAGAACTTGTCCTCAACAGCAGACTTCCACTTGCACAGAGAAGCGGGCAGCATACCGCACTCCTTCTCTGCAGGAGGGTGAGGTGGCTTGTCGCCCTTGAGGTGAGGAGGTAGCATGTCGAAGAGGTGGTCGCGTGGGATGGCATCCACTGATATGATCATTAGCGAGCCGTCTTGGCTCTCGAGAATCTTCAACTCGACGCCATCAACAACAACGGACTGCGAGTCCAGCTCGCCGATCTGATAGTTGATGCGAACGACCTTGTCGTTCATGGCAGAAATAGGACCACTCTGGTGGACCGAGATGCCTGCAGCAGATACTCGCAACGGCGTGACCTGTTCCGGGCTCTTCTTGATATCGGCCAAGGATGCAGATGCGCGGACCTGGCCAACCAGAGGCTCCTCCATCATCACCATGGGACCGTCAATGGGATACAGCTTGACTCCATTCAATAAGAGGTCCTTGTCGTTGTCGGCAATGGTAAAGTTGAAGAGGACGTCATTTGCGCCACCTTGAGTCCAGAGAAGGCCATCACCTTCATCGTTGCCCTGTGCTGACTCTGCCTGGTTGGAAGAGAAGGCACATCCGGGACAAGGCACCTTTACGACCTGAGACTTGGGGTCGATCGAGAGTCCGAAGGCATCGTTGCGTGAGTCCGAGATCTTGCTGATGCCTGGAGGCAGGAGAATGGCGTTGGCGCCAAGCGAGAGAGCGGCGAGAGCGCCGACTGTGCGGCCGAGCATGATTGCAGTTACCAGGTTATCGGACTTGAGCTGCTAGGATGTATTCTGAAGAGATTTTTGAAGAGCTATGAAGTTCTTCTTGATGCTCGTCTGATGGTTGTAAGAGATAAAGGATGGTTTTACGAGGCAGAAACAGCAATCAATAGGAAGAGGGACAAAGGGAAGTGGGATTGGCCAGAAGGACCCTGAACCACTGCAACGTTGACGAATTGTTTCGTATGCTGCCGCGTCATCGTCACATGATTCTTTGAGCTTAACTTACTACGTAGCTTGGAGTTTGCCTTGTGAGAGGTGGGATATTATCAGGCTGGGCCTTGGATCTGATGGCTTGTAAATACACAGTAGAGCTCGCCTTAGAATAATCCATGACCTGCTCTCCAGCTGTCCATGTACAGAGTAGGTACGATCAACAAGCAAATCAAGTAATGCTAATATAGATGGAACTGCCAAGCTTTCTCGGCTCACCCACCTTCCGCTGTCAGGAGTCCCTCCCCCACAAATTACAGCTCGCCTGATCGGGAAAGTGTGTTCAAAGTTGAGTCGAGTCTTCTGGGAGCATCCATGAAACTGCACAGCCAAGCATATATGCCTATGTTGACGACAATATTCAGCCACTACCTTGATGAGAATGTATATACCTTTCGTAGATCACAAGTACTGGACGAGGTGAACGAACGCAGCGTAAGTCGATCAAAGTGCCGAGGGCCGAGGGATAAGCTTCCAAGTAGGTAGATCACTTTCGCATGTCAACGTCGCAAACCATTCACTTCTCCATCTATCACATTATTGTTGCAAGACTATACACAAGAATTCCACCAAGATGTCTTCTAGCAAAGTTCCAACCGACATTATCCTCTTCCACTACGCCTTTTCTCCCTTCGCGAAACGTATCGTTTGGTATCTAAAGCTACGAGGAATCCCTTATGCTGAATGCCAACAACCCCTCACCCTTCCACGCCCGGATCTAGCAGAGCTGGGTATCAAATATAGGCGTATACCTTTGCTATCAATCGGTCGCGATGTCTACTATGACACTCGTCTCATCCTCGCGAGGCTAGAGAAGACCTTTGCTTCATCATCCTATCCAGCCCTATCGACGCCCGAGAACAAAGGCCTCGAAGCTTTATTGGAGAAGTTTACCGTAGATGCGGGTATCTTTATGAGGGCAGCTCAATCTTTGCCAGCCGAGCTTCCTACCCTCAAAGATGAGAAGTTCCTCAAAGACAGAGAGGATTTCACGGGCAGCAGTTGGAAAAAGTCCGATCTGGATAGACAGCGTCCGGAGGCTTTGGCTCATCTCAGGAGTGCACTGGACATTCTGGAGGCTTTACTTGCTGACGAAAGGCAATGGATTGGTGGAACCGATGCGATCAGTCTGGCTGACATTCACGCCGCGTGGCCCTTCGATTGGGTTGGTGACATGCTGCCAAAGAAGAATTTCCCCAAGGATCAACACCCGAAGACCTGGGCATGGCTCGCGAGATTCAAAAAGTCGACCAGAGAAGCAGAGAAATCAACCAAGGCAGTATCGTTAGATGGCAAGGCTGCCGCCCAACACATTGTCTCGGCATCGTATCATGATCCAGAGACTGGTGTCGATGAGAGAGATCCTTTGCAACTGAAGGAAGGAGACATTGTTGAATTATGGCCCGTGGATAGTGGATTCAGGCACAAGGATAAGGGCCGTTTGGTGAAGCTTACAAGAGATGAAGTCGCGCTTGCCATCAAGACCAAGGTTGATGGTGCAGAGATCGTGGTGCACGCCCCGAGATGGGGCTTCAGGATCTCTAAAGTAGAGAAGGCGCAGCTTTGATTATGTGAGACAGACACATGGTGGCACATATACCTTCTCTGTAATTCGTATGAACGTCACGTCAAGATGCCTTAGTTTGGAAGAAGAGTCTTTGTTCTTTCGGAAAGAAATAAGCATGAATTTAGAAACTGAAAATGACGCATGTATTCAGAGACGTTTTACATGGTCATATCACAATTCAGCCAACGATTACACAAGGAACTTGCCTATCTGAAGTAAGAGTGATGGCAAGAACACAACATCCTCTGAGCTTGACGGCGATGCAAGAGTCACTCTGCGCTTGTATGAAAGCAAGTGTGCTGTACTTAATCAGATGGCTTCCTACTAGGCATGTATGTTGAATCCAATAGCCACGATCCCTGACATAACTCATCCGAAGGCGCAACAAACATATAAAGGTCTCCATTTTGCTCTCGAGTGTAGGGAAAATCGAACAGTTGTTAGGGCCATCTACATGCAAGTAAAGAACCACAGTTCAGCATGGTCGTCCATGTGGGGTAAAATATATCCATGGCAAGATAACAGCGAAGGAAGAATCATAATTCATTGCAAGACACCTGCTTGCTGGAGACCCCTCCAGACTTCTGCCTCACGCAGTAATCACACAACCAAATGCCAGGATCGAGCCATACCAGGCCGTAACATGCAACCTATCAATGGTCCATGAAGATCTCAGAAATTGGCTCCAAATTGATGGCAAATTCCCGATTGGTCTAAGGATGCTCCATTTCCGGTGCCATGAGGGTGATATAATAGACCGACAAGAATCTCGTGCCAGATACAACATTATCTGAACACACAAAACGAAGAACGGATATATAGCCAATGGAAAATTGCACGAGGCTGTGGTAAGCTAAGTGTCCTGTAATCCGGTTTAACATGTATTCTCCGATCTGTACGATATTCGTGACTTAGATAGCAGACTCTGGGGTAGGAATCTGATCCAGGCTGCGCAACGTCAAGACAGTAGATGGCAAGCGAATGACCAATCTCGGCCTCCAGTCGGAGAAACAAAGACCTATCCATGGATGTTTGGAATCAAAAAAGCAGCCTGGGTGATGGGCAACGTCGAAGAACCTTGGAGAGGGCCATCCGAGCTATGTTTATTATCCGATCCTGCGACGACGGGCGTCTCCACCTGGAGGGGCTGAAGGGCGATCCCTAGTAGTATGATAAGGGCTCTCTACAGATGGTGATGGGCGAGGATAGGACTGTTCAGACATGGACCCTGGCGGATATGCTGATGAATCAAATCTTGTCAGAATTAAAGCA
Organism: Dothideomycetes sp. NU30; assembly: GCA_026013035.2. Classification (NCBI taxonomy): domain Eukaryota; kingdom Fungi; phylum Ascomycota; class Dothideomycetes; species Dothideomycetes sp. NU30. The sequence goes on along the minus strand of BSBH01000012.1, from coordinate 97,046 downwards.
CACAGAAATAAAGTCCAAGAACTTACGGCGAGCATACGGATCATATCCTCTCTGTTGAGGATGGTAGTTACTAGTACAGGTTAGTGTCTGCGGCAAAGTCATGGCTACGGTATCGGACCTTGGTGGTTGGGGTGGACTTGAGGCTCCTCCATTCTGGGCAACAGATCCCGGTGGATAGGGGTATTGGTACTCCTGGGGATATCTGAGATCATCTCTGGGGTCCCTGTTATGGCCTGCAGGATATTGAGGAGGGTACTGGGGTGAATTCCTTATATGTTGCGGAGCAACATCGTGTCCATAAGTCGGAGCAGGGGCGTAGAACTCTCCTTGGGGAGGATATCCAACCGGAGTTTGCCTTTGGGATGGATGAGGAACATACATGGCAGGCTCTACGAACGTGGTAGTCACGGGAGGACCAGAGTGTGGAGTATACATGATCCTTGAATCCTGGTAACCAGACATTTCCGGAGGAGCCATGGCAGCACGTTGCGGCGGAGCCGTGTATGCGCCGTCAAGCTGAGGAGAGTTTGTAGTGGCACGGAATCCATTAACGCCTTGCCTGTATGTGTGAGAGTCTTCATAGTTGCCTAGAGACACGTCAGTTTTCAAAACTGGCGAGGCAGAAGACGAGAACGCGCTACCTCTTCGACCAGAACGCTGTTCTTGGTCCCATTTCTGTGAAGCCATACGGAGGTCGTTGGTCATTTCCTGGCACGCTGTCAGTCTCTTATTTTGCAAAAGAGCATAGCAAGAACGCGAAACTCACCGATGTCAGGTTTCTGTATGCTTTGATCCAGTAACCTTCGACCTGTTGGTATATGTCAGCTCCATACATACTCTCACAGTCGACGTGTCCGTTGTTGTGGTCCGTGTATCCAACCAAGCGCATACCTCTTTCCCGTTGACAATATCCTTTCCAGGCCTCACGGTCGCATCGTTGCCTAGATACTTTTGTATGTCGGCGGATATGACCTGGCGGTTAATGCCATCCTTGGGTAGGAACCAGTTCCGTAGGATATTTCCAGACATGTTTGCGAAGGATTAAAGCGAAAAGGAAACAGCAAAGATCAATCCGGACGAAGCTTTGGGGATAGATGGCAGTGGGGTCCTATGTTCTTGATGCCTGAGGGGCGCAGATCCTTGGAGCAAATCCAATCGCGACAGGGCCAAAGAAACCAAGGAAATGTCCGGTTATGGATGTATTCAGTACAGCGCAAACGCAAACGCGTTTTCCTTTACTCGAGGACGGTCAAGCAGGATGGGAGATGGTATCGAATGGGTGGGTGGTAGGAGATGAGCTTGGGGTGCTGGCGCAGCAGGGACAAGGACGAGGACGAGGACGAAGGTACGTGTGGGCGTCAACGAGCACTTCAAGGCGAGACAATCAGAATCAAGTCGGTCAGCTGGCGGCGCTAGTCGGGCAGCTGGCAGCTGTCAGTTAGTGATTGGAGAAAGAAGTTTGAGTTAAGCAAAAGAGCAGCAGGAGTCGGGCTGGAAGGTCAGATTGTCCACTGTTTCTTGCATCTCGAGTGGGGCCCGCCTTCCAAGACGACACGGCTTTCTTCCCACTTTCCTCGTGCTCACAACCCACTTAGCAAATACAAATACACTTCAAGTACTTCAAATACTTCAATTTTGATACTTATGTATTGTTTTCTTCCTGCTTGATTGTTTTTGTGTCTTACTTCTTGTCGCTTGGTCCTTGTCAATGGTACTTTATTGCGGTGGCAAACTGCAATTCCGGATTCAAGGCGGGTGCGTTGTCAGAATGGTTGCTGCCCAACGCGGAGCACCACCTTTTACCTCTTTCCCGTGGCTGGCGCTACAATCTGCTTCTGCTTTGGGACGCACTCACATGGTCCTTTGATGCCTGGCCCGACACACAGCATGCGATTAATGATAGGTCTGAAGACACTTCATTCTGTCATGGCAATATTGTCGATACCTGACACTTGTACGAGTACGGCTTGGCACTTCTTTCAAGACATCACATCTACTGCTCAAGACGACTTTTTTTGAGGTAACAAGGTATCAATTCTGACCGAAAACAAAATGAGATGAGACTCGTTATTCATAAAAATAAAATAAAAAACGCTGCCATAACACAAGAGTGCTTGCTTTACCGGATATGCCCGATCTTGAGATGTCTCGAGCTTTTCCACTGCAAACCACAGCACACGATCTTTGCATCAGAGAAACTATCGGCCATGACCAGACCAACTTATGGCTCGTAGGTGACGTCTGTTACGACAAGCCTTCAGCTTGCCAACCTGAACTCTGTTCAGACGTTAAGTCCTCCGCGTATTATCCATTCACCAGCTTCCAAGCACAGCTCCTCTTGATCGTGGCTCATTTGGGAGACAGGGTGTCCAGGTCTGAAGCTTTCCCCCAGCTGGGTGGCCAACAACGACGAAGCACAGTCAAGTGCTGAAAGCCAAGTTAGGGTATATTTGTCCGGTAATGCTGTATAAGCAATCCAGGATCTGGCCTTCTGTATCTTCAGTCTTCCGACCAATGTCGCTCATTGATGGTTTCGTACCGGCTGTCGTCAACGGGCTCTCTTCGGAAGATATCTTTAACTGCAGACGTGAATCGTTGGCCTAATGGTGGTGATTCTTTGGGCTTTTTCGCATTCCTCCTTTGCTTCTTGCTTGAAGCCTTTTTGGATGTCGTGTCGATTTTGTTCGCATCATGCCGGCTTGACATGGTCCCAGGCATTGCTACAACGGGTTGCCTCTTCCCCATCGTTACTGGCTCATACGACCGCTCGTAAGCTGGAGCCGGGTGTGAGTGTTCAACATTCGATTGTGGGGGTGCGGGGGATTGAGAGTGCCATCTCTGCCTTTGCCAGGGCTCGCTTTCAGACCTCACTGGGATAGGAGCCATTGGGGGAGCCGTAGGCTCGCTCATTGTCGAGTACGAAGGCGAGCCGGGAGCTGGTCTAATCGCCCACAGCGACGACAGTGCCTGCTTCTCCGCCGATGATAGTGGCGGGGCTGAGTCTGCCAAATATGGTACACGAGGAACAGCAGTGTGTTCCCAAGGTGGAAGTACCTTGCCACTTGTGTACCTCGCTGGGTCGGCACTGGAGTGGTTGGTGTTGTTGTCTCGGTCCATGCCCATGGAGGACTTCTCAGGATATATAAAGCACAAGAAGAAGAGTGTTTATGCGCCCCGGATAATGTAGGCTCGGCAGACGCGGCTTTGGTACGTTTAGTGAGTGACAAGCTTCTGAGAAGGGACCAGTCAGCCATATATCGGCTTGTCGCGTGCCACATGCCACCCATTCAGACACTATTCTTGGAAGACCAACCTGGGATCGACGAGCTTGGAAACACTTATCCATGCCCTCATATCGAGGGGATAAAGTCTCCACCCTCCCTCTGCAAGCAATCATCGGACTCTTGACTTCTGATCGACGCAGGTAAGCGCTTGCAATGCCGTGACCCCTCACCATGACAAGGCATTGCCATGCAACGAAGAGGCGTCTTGCGCGATAAATCAGGTGAGACCCGGAACCACCAATCACAGTCCTCACGAAGTCCGGGAGGCGCGGCAATTTATGCGTGCATTGGTGGAAGTGGACCACGAGAATTAAAAGTTCTTCCATTCGTTGCAGGCATTCCCATTGTTCTCTTGTTTGACCGGTCGCTCTTATCAGACACTTGTGAAATCGGATCTCGAGCCAAAGTGAGCAAGTCAAAATCGTGCTTACTTGATCTACTTTCCGTCAAACTTTTGAACCCGTCATCTTTAAGAGACATAGACTGGTTATGACATTGTTCTACATTGAGGCGCAGATAATGTCCTACAGGTTACAGGCATGCAAGCGCGGATAGAAGTTGTTCGTCAATTGCTCAGCGCTTGAAAGCACCGCGCTAACCCCTTTCAGGCATAGACATGGATGCACAATTGTTAGACTCAGCAGTCTGACTGGCTACCTTACATACAACAATATTCGCTTTGCTGCTTGAGTTGCGTCGCAGTCACACGGCGCCTAGAATGGGAGTGAGATAAGTCATGGCGAGTTCTGCTCTTGCCAGAGCCTCTTTCTCCTTATATCTTCCTGGCGTGATACCTTAATCGTTTGACCTATACAGTTGTTCACATGAAGATGTTCTCTCTCAAGTCTTTACTCGTGCTGTTCGTCTTGAATCTGAGTTCTGTTCGGGCGCATACTGGTAGGCCATCTGTATCCCACTTCAGACCAGCTTTACTAAATTCCGTCAGTCATCACATATCCGCCATGGCGAGGCGATAATTTAATGACAAATGGCACTCTGCCTGAACACGATGCTACAACAATAGGCGTTAATAACAACAATGGGTCATGGGAATTCCCATATGGGTCAGTACTCTCAATGTGACACCCTTCTCGAGTCTCGATACTGACAAGACACTAGTCAACAATGGATCTATCCATGTTAGTATATATACAACCCAGCAAACTTGACTAGCCTAACAACCAGCAGGTGGTGGTATGCCCGTAAGCCAGAACCGGTTCGTCAATCTTGATGCGACTTCCTCAAAACAGTCACCTAATTACCTCTCCAGAAGTCTATGGCCGGTCAATGGCGGTGCTCTCGCACTCCAGCCAGGATGGTTCAGAGGTAGGAGTACCAGGACACAACCCTTCATACAGAATCATTGACATTCAAAAGGACACAAGACGGCCACTTTCTACGTCAACATAGGCATCAACGGCCCCGGTGAAGTCGGTGGGTCACATCGAACAGTGTATTTCCTGCCACTGTGACTGACAACATGATAGCACCACCGAACATGTCGCATCCGGTAGTCCAACCGTTCCAAATCACTGGACCGAGCAACGAGGCATACGAAGCTGCCTTCTGCCTCCCTCAAGTACCTATGGTGCCAAATGTAACTTTCAATATCGGAGACAATGTCACGATCCAAGTGATTGAGCTGGCTCAACATGGCGCTGCAATCTACAACGTATATTCTTCCTTTCAGCACATCATTGTGTCTTCCTACTAACGTGCGAGGCCTATAGTGCGCAGACGTAACATTGGCGGACCCGAAAGACGTTCCCGAAGTTAATGCCTCAAATTGCTACAACACAACAAACCTCAGTTTCCAAATGGTCTTCGAGACCGCGAGCTTGACTAGCGGCGCAATGTCAATATTCACACATACGTCCTCAGTACTCGCTACCCTGCCTGTTCTGATGGCTTTGGTTGTCTTGTTGGCATAGAAGGATTGTTGTTCTCCCCTTCAAGGGTACGGTGTTATAGGTCTATTGGCAGAGATATTTCTTGTTTGAATTAGTGATCATGGTTTTTTTATCTTTATCTTAGATTCGAGTCTACAGTGGAAAGCTCTCAAATGCTGTAACTGATTTTTACTCCTGAGATACTGCCGTTCCGGTGTGACTAATGAACAGACCGTAGAGAGTCTTCAATCTTCTTGAACAAGTCGTGATCGGCTTTTGATACAACTACAGCGTGAGATCATCTCGAAGTGAATTCGTTCCCCTGAGTATATCTGATTGTGATTCGGTAGGTCTGGTTGGGTCATAGATAAAATCGTGCGTAGACTAGGATATGTCCCTGTACTGTTGTTGGTAGTCACGGATTTGCAGAAAACATGCACCATCAAGCATTGGAGCCGGGGGAACCAGGATTGTAATCCAAAAACCCAATGAACAGACTGAAAACGAGGCTGATGCGAGTATATCGTAAGGTCTCCATAATCGTATGCAGCCTTGATGATATATATTTGATTTCATGGTCGGGGTGCCATGTAGAAGGTGCAACCCTGTCAGAAATTGACCGCTCCCCAGGTCTCACCAATGAACATGACCTTTGTGCAGCGTGACACCATGTTCGCAAAAGCTCCTTGCAAGTTTTCAAGTTGTAGGTTTAATACACGGCTATACTTGGTTCTCAGCAGCTTTGACCACAGCCCTCATCCTCGCGGCACTCATCTCCAACATGCCTGAAGCCTTGTCCTCCTCGATCTCCCTATTCCCTACTTTCCTCTTCGCACCAAACATAGCCTTACTCTTCCGAGTCTTGATGCCATCATCCAGATTCTTCTTGAAAGGAGCCGTAACTTGTAATCCCGCATGTCGGAACAGTAAACGTAACAAACTCTCAACCAGCAGACTTACTCGAGCATTTTCGAGATAGTTTGTGTAGTTGGCGGCGTAAGGCAGGAAGTGCCTTTCGAATTCTTTTTGCGTCATGGTGTCGGCATGGTAAACAGGAGCGTCAGAGGAGATGATAGGTCGAAGCAGGGTTTGATTTAGAGATGCTTGGCCATGGGGCTCGAGGTAGGGTGTGGTGGGCAACACGAATTGTGTGAAAATGGCTAGGGGTAAGGGTCGAATGAATTCGGTCAGGAGGTCGAAGCAGTCTTCTAGCTCCATGAAGGCGGGTTCATGGGCGGCGCATATCCTCGTGAGCTGGAATTGATTAGCTGAGTCTCTCAAAAAGAGGCGTGATATACGTACCAGAGCAATGAAACGTTTGCGCAACGCTATTGACTCGGATCCACCATAGTCTGCGGAGGCCTCGTCGCTCACTGGCGTATCTTCGTTGTCAGAGGCCGGTGTGGCCGACTTTGGTTTAGCTCGACTACGTGTCGGTTGCCTACGCAATGACCTTAGACCATCAATCTCATCATCCTCCTCTTCATCGTCGTCCAAGTCCATCCAATCACCATATTCATTCTCCTCGAGGTTGAGTTTCTTTCTCTCTCCAGCCTTTCGATCATCCTTGGTCTCTTTGGGAGGCTTCGTCTCATTGATCCAGATCTCTCCAAATTCGTCAAGACTCTTCTTGCTACCATCCGCAAGCACTGCTCTCATCACCCTACGTCGACCTGCCCTACCATCACCGACATTGGCGAGATATTGAGCGATCAAACTTTCAGAAAGCAATGTCGCAGACGCCGGTGTTTTCAATTCTCTGGATGCGACAAGTCTCTGTTCCAGATCGTCTTCGAGAACGTTGAGCATAAAATTCAGCCAGAGTCTCCATCGCTCCCATCGTTTCGGATACTGTATCGAACAGTTGAATGCCCACCCGACCACTCTCCACAGATCTTCTGCACGGTTCCAAAGAGCTCCTTTGGTTGCCATGTCGACCTCGAACTTGCCTTCGTCGTCTTCGGCCACAGTCAGATCTTCGGTGCGCCGGCGTCGATCTCGACGACCTGTGTCTTTGGTGGAAAATTGGAAGGCTGTGCTGAAGTTTGCTTTTGAAGGTCCTGCAAGCTTGTTGATGTGCTCGAGGAGAAACAAAGCATCGTTTGCAACAACTACTTTATCAGGTTCTGTCGCTCGGTTGGTCCAGATTGGATGTACTGTGAGAGTTGCTAACAGAGCCATGATTTGTGTTGAAGGAATGTAAGCGGGTAGTGGACGGCCATCACTGGTGCCATCCGTTCCAGCGATGAGACAGTTTAGCAATAGAGATACTGCTTGTGAATCTGATCTAATATTAGTTTCAGTCTTGACTGTAGATCCTCATGTTCTGTGATGATAAAACTCACATAACTCCTCTTCAATGTAGACATGACAATGATCTCTTAGTTCGTATGGCAGTGTACGGACTGGTCTATAACCTTTCGTTCCTCCTGACGGTTGCGATGTCACACTCATCTGTGATGCAGGTATGGGCATCGCCGGCTGCGACGATTGTATTTCTGACATCTCGCTGCAGTTCTGTTATAAAAAGAAACTGTACAACTACCTTGATACAATTTGTATGCAATCAAGAAACAATTGTTCTACAAAGCCCAATTTGGGAAGACGCGACGCGCGCCTGAAATTGATGCCGTCGGCCTCTCGGCTTGGGAGCACGGCCTGAGTTCCCTATCAGTGACCGCCAGCAATTAATCTATCTTCTCCGGAGCCTCCGACTCCTCTTCCTGGAAAATCTACACGTCCAAAGTACAAGACTGCTACGTGACCGGTCACGAGCCCTTGTAGCTCCCACTTTCTGTTTTTAATCACTTCAGCCTTAGCATCTTTACTAGAGCTTTCCAACATCATTACATCTGAGAGCATATCGTTATTCCTCGTTTAAAGCATTACCTATCATTAATCATGGCATCCATCTACTCTCACCTACGACGAATGAATAGACACAACCTTCGAACGTTACGAAACCAGCCCTTGGCCGAACTCTCGGGTGCCCTGGGCGACTTGGGAACATTACTACCTTTACTAATCGCTCTCACATTGACAAAATCAATCTCATTATCTGCTACTTTGGTGTTTTCTGGGGTCGCCAATGTATTGACCGGAATCGCTTTTGGTATACCTTTACCGGTACAGCCTATGAAAGCCATCGCTGCTATAGCTATCAGCCAGTCGTACACAAAGACGGAAAATGCCTCGGCAGGTCTTTTCGTGGGCGGTGTTGTGACGCTGTTAAGTGTGACTGGCCTGCTGAGGTGGTTTGGCCGTGTAGTACCAGTGCCGGTTGTCAGAGGTATTCAAGTGGGAGCTGGTCTCGCACTTGTGATTTCAGCAGGAGGCAGTTTGCTCAAACCTTTGGGCTGGATTCAACCGAACTGGTCAGACAATTGGTTATGGGCCATGGTGGCTTTTGCTTTCCTTCTGATCGCATCTCTGATTCCTCGAGTACCTTATGCGCTGATCGTTTTTATCTTGGGTTTAATTCTTGGAGGCATACAGCTCGCAACATCATCTCATCACGGCGACCCGGGATTCCATGCCTGGCATCCAAAGGTCTATATCCCCTCGGCCTCTGATTTCCGTAAAGGAGCTATCGAAGCTGGCCTTCCTCAGCTGCCTCTTACGACACTAAATAGCATATTGGCCGTGACGTCGCTTTCAGCATCTCTCTTCCCGTCATTTCCTGCTGCTCCCTCGACCACATCTCTCGGTCTTTCAGTGGGTATTGCCAATCTGATAGGCTGCTGGTTCGGAGCCATGCCTGTTTGTCATGGCAGTGGTGGACTAGCAGGTCAATACAGATTTGGTGCACGCAGTGGCGCCAGTATCATAATCCTGGGACTCGTCAAGGTCATCTTGGGATTGATTGCCGGCGAGTCTATCATCCCATTACTGCAACGCTTCCCAAAGAGTTTGCTAGGAGTCATGGTTCTAGCAGCTGGCGTCGAGCTCGCCAAGGTGGGACAGTCTCTGGACGATTCTGAGGATTTGTGGGAGGAAGCAGAGCAGGAGAACGATGGTTCCATCCAAGACAGAGATAAGAGACGGAAGTTGAATGAGCAGCAGCGTCGGGATCGTTGGGCTGTTATGCTGGTCACGGTTGCTGGCTGTCTGTCTTTCAAGAACGATGCTGTTGGATTTATTGCCGGCATGTTGTGGCACTGGGGGTTGGAAGCTCCAGAGTGGACGCAACAATGGCGAGGAGGCAGACAGCGAAGGTTGACACGCTTCTGGACGACTCGTGAGTCTGTGGACGAAGAGCAGGAGGGTCTTCTTGCAAATAATCATGATGGTCCTGAGGGCCGTGTTGTATGAGCAAATGCCAACACTGGGAAGTGATGATTGCAGCGTTGCGGAAGGCTCGAATTGGATCAATCGTGCCCTCTTCATTGCTTCATTGTTAGCCTTTCTATAAACAAGCTATGGCCCCGTCCAAAAACCTCAAATTCTGTTCCTCACGTGTCTATCCAATTCCTCAGATGTCAATGTCAATACCCAAATCCATATCAGCGATGATGTCTTCGTCGCGAGCCTTCTTCTTGAAACCACCCAGAGTCTTTTTCGAAGCACCATTGTTTGGAGTTACGCTTCTCTTAGGTGTGCCACTTGCTGGTGTGCCGAGACGGCTGATGTCGCTTGCCTCTCCGAACAGATCATCAACCTCCTTTCCTGGCACGTTGAGCGACCTCTGCCTGGCAGCCTCTGCGGCTTCTGCTTCACGCTTGGCCTTTGCGGCAGCCTCTTCTCTAGCCTTTTGCAAGATTCGCTTCTCAGCGAGCTGCGCCTTACGGATATCTTCGCTGTTGGCCTTGCGGTTGGCACGGTTGAGCGCGGCAAGGCGTTCCTGTTGCGCTCCTCCCTGGTTACCTGCCTTTGCGCCGTTCAGACCGTTCGAGCTCGACTTTCCGGAGCCAGAGCTTAGTGCTGCAAGCTCTCTGTCGCACTTGGCCACGGTAGCCTCATCACCTCGGGCAGCAGCTTCCTTGCGACGATTCTCGAGCCTATCGCGACCGTATGAGGCAAACTTAGACTGCAAAGCTGCAGTGCGGTTGATTTTTCTCTGGATGTCCTCGTCGGTCCACTGGTATTCCAAGAGGGCATGAATGTCGTCAAGCTTAGCGACAAGCGATTTTCTGGTGGGTACTCGTAGAGAATCTTCGGCGAGAGCAGCCTTGTAACGCGAAAACTCGGTTTCTGTAAAGTTCGAGTCGGAACAGGCGACGAAAGGCCACTCCTTCTCAGCTTTGCCGTGTGCGACTACAGCGTATTGATCGGTGACGAAAGGCTTGCCGTTAGTGCCTTCCATTTGATACGGCTTGCCCGTGGTGAAACCTGCGAATGTCAACACATGTCAAAGATGCGAAACAGATTGGAACGTTCGTACTCTTGATTTGAGCCATGCGGTACTGTGGTGCTCCAGTCTCGCGATTGACACCAATACTCACTCGGCAGTAACAACCCTTGATTGCCGTGTCGAAGGTTGGGTAGAAGCAGACCTTTGCGAAGTTTGATCTGCCAACACGAGCGCGCTCAAAGTCCTTGAGAGTTGGTGGGGGTTCGTCGCGCGAAGCAGCAGCACGTGGTTTGTCGTCCCATTCAACTTCGCTGTCTCCTTCAGCATCTCTGTCCGAATCTCTGTCGAGTTGCGAGGGAGAACGGTCTCTGCGACGGTCTTCTTCGCGGGAACGCTGCTGGCCCTTCATCTCTCTTTCTCTCTTGTATGCCTCCAGGGGCCCGCTGGCCTTGACCTTTTGCCTACTGCTCTTGCGTTGATCGTCATCCTCAAGGTCGGCAGCTCCGGCCTTGCGTTTCCTCTTGTCGGCACCAGCTTGCTCGCGCTTGCGTTGTTGAAGAATTCTCTTGAGCTGTTGATCCTGAGCCCTTCTCTCCACTTCAGCTGCACGTTCAGCCAGGATTTCTTCTCTTTGAATCTCTGTCATGGCCATGACCTGGGCGCGATCGGTTTCGGAACGGAACTTGCCCTCGATAGGATACAGAGGAGCATCTTGTTCGAGGCCGCCATCTTCCGAGTCAGACTCTGACATTGCAGCGGATCCAAGGGAGCGAGGAGAGGATGCGGCGGAGCTGGAAGGATGAGACTGTCAATACAAGGACTTTCAAGGAAGGATGTCCTGGACGGTAGAAGGGAGAAGAGGGGGAGGAAGCGATGGACGAGACTTACGCTTCTCCTTCCTCTTCAGAGTCATCCTTCCTACGCCTGCGCGAAGCGGCAGCAGCTGTGCGCGACTTTGGCTTTTGAGCGAGACCTCGACGAGGAGGAGAGCGCGAGGGCTGTGAGGATTTGTCGGCATTGGCAGAAGGGGATCTGCTTTGTCTGGCTCTGTTGTTTGTTGACTCGTCTTCGGAGCTGTCGTCTCCAGCAAGAGCGAGAAGCTCGGCATCGAGTTCGTTGTCGGACATGGTTGTGTTGTTGGATAGAGAGAAATGAGAATTTAGGGGTCGCGATTAATAAAGCGACCGCGTCGTGAAGGGAGTTGACGTGAAAGATGTCAAGATGCAATGCCAGATGGGAGGAACGCGCACTTCTTGAGGTGCGTCGAGTGTTTGGTCCCGAGAGTCCAGTATTGAGGTGACTGGGCGGATGGATGACAATAACAAGAATAACAATTGTCAAAAAATCAATTCAGAGGGGAACTAAGTGAAGGATACTAAGTAGAAAGTCGACAAGAGCTGCACACTGCAAGTCTGCAACTGTCCGTTCCTGTACTTGCCTAGTGTCGGAGCCAAATGGCGCGCTTTGACCAGTCACGGCCAAGCTTCATGAGATAATAATTATATACCCAGTTGTTCATGGTGCTGATTTCATGACGTGGGATGAACAGTCCACATTCTTGTATATCCGAGAAAGAAGTCGCATCTCTATCTGTTCATTTTCACCACTACATAGAGAATCAAGGCTTGTTATAGGCTAGATCCTGATCAGTCTCTTCCATCAACACGATCAACATGTCACTCCGCCACTTGAGCAGAAACACGAGATGCATAGGCTTTACGCATGCTTCACCATCGCCTAGACCGTGGCTACAGCAGACGGCCAGCATAACAACCTCTTCAGCATCTCCAAGTACCGAGCCCGAACCTCAGGCTGCCAATGCTCCTACTTCAATCCAGTCGAGGCGTACCAAGCCTCTGTCCCCCGAACAGGAGCGTTTCCTTGATAGTGCCGTATGCCTTTCGCTATTCCTGTCCAAGTGTTACCAATTTCTGCATCGCTGACCAATCATCCCAGCTCCGTGTCAACCAGACTGGAGAGCTTGCTGCGGTGCTTATATACACGGCACAAACCCCTCCCATTGTCAAGGCCCATCCGCATCTTCGTCCCTTGATGAAACACATGTACGACCAAGAAGCCGGCCATTTCAAGTACTTCAATGAGATTCTGTCCAAGCATCGCATCCGTCCTACCGCCATGTACCCTGTCTGGCAGGCCGCCTCTACTGCTCTAGGCTGGACAACCGCTGTCATGGGATACCAAGCCGCCATGGCTTGTACCGAGGCTGTTGAGACCGAGATTGGTCAACACTACAACGCTCAGGTGCGAGAGCTGCTGGCTTGGATGAAAGACATGGAAGAGCGTGGTGAAGAGGTCGGCCCCGAACTGACAGACTTGGTCAAGAATCTACGGAGGATTAGAGATGAAGAGCTTGAGCACCTAGATCACGCTGTCGAGCATGATGCAAAGGAGGCTCAACCTTATGAGTTCTTGACCAATGTCATCCGGGGTGGTTGCCGTGCCGCCATTTGGGTTAGTGAAAAGGTCTAGAACATTACCTACTTGGTCCGATTCACGACTCTTCATCTCCAAGTAGATGTTTTTCGATGGCAACCATCGAACACATCGATTTTCTCGCAGAAGGCTCGCCATGTCCCGATGCTGTAGCTGGTCGTCTCGTAACGCTATCAACAGCCTGGCGGCCTAATCCAGGAAGCCGTTTCCTCTGGGACGTTCAGCATGTTGACAAATCGACCAGAGTTTTACTCCGTCGAACCATCAGGTGCTGCAGTGATGCTTTCTCTGTTCAAGCCGAGTGGGGGTCTGGCTGTTCTGTTGTGAACCACAACGTATACCTATAACAGGTGCCTCGCATAATCCAGCTACAACAAGAGATAGATGACTGTCTGCTATCACTGAAATGGCGAGCGTGTTTTTATATTAGCTGATCACCAAGCGGTATTCGACAGCCTGCAACGCTTCTTCAGGAGTCCCACACAGGTGTTCACTTCACTGCCGTGGTGCCCGCTTGATATCCGATTGCTTCACCTTGAATTTCGGTCTCACCTTGTAAGGCTTTTGTTATTATTGTCTTTCTACAATAGCGCCACATTAATGGAATTATCGAGAGATCTTGGTACATGCCGCTTCAAAGACATGTCGTCCAGAGCAGAACCATAACATAACATTCGCCTTTTTCAACCTTCAATTTCAGTTCAGAACCACGACTCAGCATCCATTCCACTATGCCAGAACCAATGTCTGTCATCCAGCAACCATACTGCCCAACCCTTCGGCATGCAGGATCCAAATCCGATCTAGTCTCGCAACAATCGCCTGCTCATGTCTCTACTATAACCAATCAGGCATTTCGTTACTCGAAATCCGACCTAGTCGAGCTTGGCTTTGATGAGAAGATGGTCCTACAATTCATACAGGACCCTCACTGTGTCAAGCGCGCTATGGTTATGCTAAGCTCGTTTACACCTTCTTCGTGCAAGGGTCGCAAAACCAGATACCAGCATCTTAGTTTACGCCAAGGTGCCCACTATCAGGGTGAACACTGCATCACGCTGGAATACAGGTACCATTGCTGACTATATACAGGTTGGGTTCTCTTTGACCCTGCAAATGATGTGCCACAGTTGCAACACGACATGCTCCCTCTTGTAATAAAGTATGCTGTCTATGTTCCCGGTAACGCCAAACTTTTGGAATACAATATTCGCAATCGCTCTATCCGCGTGCGTGCTGCCCAAGAAGTGCTCAAAGGCAAGACTATCTTGTACACGCAGAACGGCCCTATCTTCCAGGCGATCAAGGATGAGAACATTCTGGAACCTCTGCCAGATCAACCTAAAAAGGCACGCATCAGTAAGACTTTCGTCAAAACCGAGGATGATAGCGACTCTGATCTGACCGAACTCGAATCTGAGGAGGACAAAAGGAATGAGGGAACTTGAGCTCAAGCATTCACTATATCGTAGCCATATTTCTAGCCGCACAAGGCGACTTGAAGTTCCCTACGCAGCACCCGGAGAAAAGAAGGCCAAGCTGCTGGTATCTCGTAGTATCTGGCTAAAAGACAGAGACAATGTTACCTTCCCTTACATTTGCCTATCCTTTGAAGTGAATCTTTTCCCATGTAAAAGCCTACATCGCCCAGCAATCTGAAGCTCTACGTCTTGTTTGTCACCTTAAAATTAGGCGTTCAACATCCTACACTAATCAAAGTATAGATTCGACTACACATGCATCACAACTAGCAAGAGATTCGAGATTTAATATGTTATAGGATCGAAATAGCCATTCGTTTACTATACACTCCTATATATATTTCATATTGTTGTATTATTCTCCTCGCGACAGGAAACAATGATGGTCATCATGACAATGTTGGATACAATAGCATGTCGTTGATGTTCGGACTTCGGAACTGTCAAAAAGCTGGAGACGGAAAGCACGGCTGGTGGGCTGATGACTAATTGGGGAGTTTTGTTCTTTGTTCCTTCCTTGAACAAGACGTCATTTCCCTCCTTCCGTCGTCATCCCTCCTCTGACATCAATAATCATACCAAGCAAGCGCGACCCAAGAAGGACGGAGCGCATCAAGCTGCAGCGATCTCTGCGTAACCAAATTGAAAACGGGTGTACGTCCTATACTCACGCGCTCAATTGGTCTATCCGACTCTATCGAGAATTCGAGGTGGTCCCATTGCAACAATCCCATCTTCCAGAATCCATTTTTTCGCGCGTTCTGTCTACGTCACTTCGAGTTTCGAGGTGCGAGACACGACCTATATTCACCTCAAAAGCCGCAGAGCCTCATTAGAGAAACGAGAATACACACGTTGACTCTCACCACTTGACGAAAAAGAAACAATTCGTTATCGTTGTTGGTTGGTAAGTCAGTTTGCCACCCTGATTGTGCAGCGAAAACTGCCGACCCCATCGCTGTCGCGTCTTCTGCCGCTGACCTCCAAAGCTGACCATGAAGAAGAGAGACTGACAAAACTATCAGCAAAATAAAAAGGATTTTGTTCAAATCATCTCCGGATTGAATTGGACTGTACAATTATTATTTGAAACAGTTTTGCTGGTCGTCAGCTTTGTTTCGTTTCACGTGTCGAAAGTCAAGCCTTAATCAGCCGGCGCCTGCATCAGTCGCACATCTCGACCTACGTCACCTCCATTGCCCCTTCGTCATATCCTCCATCTCGTACCATCTACAACAATGTCTTCTCCCAGTGACACGAAGAACCAAGAAGGCGTGAAACAGGAAGGTAAGTTGAATTGTTTTATCTCTTCTCTGCATTTTGTTGATGTCTTGGTCGTTTGTCATCCCACGTGAAGTGACGACTTTGATAAGCTTCTGACGTCGCGAATCATGGTATACTGACGTAGAGCCATCAACACAGATCAGTCCTCCAAGACCACTACTTCCCCACGTACAGGTATGCCGTCATGTTTCTTGTTTTGACCTGGGCGCGTCCGTACTAATGTCGTCGCCTATTAGAGAACAAACAGAGCGATCCTGTCATTAAGCAGCAAGACGAATCCAAAGCAGCTGTTGACGGCGCAAAGGAGACAACGGCGTCGACGACCAATGCTCCTCTCGCACCGCCTCCAGTACCCAACAAGACCGCTGGTGGAGATAACGACTACTTTAGTGGACCTCACAGCGCAGCCCATCTGTCCAAGGAACCCAATCCATTTGAAA
Organism: Dothideomycetes sp. NU30; assembly: GCA_026013035.2. NCBI lineage: Eukaryota > Fungi > Ascomycota > Dothideomycetes > Dothideomycetes sp. NU30. The sequence goes on along the minus strand of BSBH01000012.1, from coordinate 80,924 downwards.
ACGCTTTTGGAGCACCATCCGAGACCCCAGGAAAACCCCAATTACCTGGAGTAACCAGCTTAACCTCACCTGCTCCCTTATTGCCCGGCCATACGCCAGCTTGGCCAGGATCTCTCCGCTCCGGACCTCTCAGCCCGGCAATGCTTACCGGTCCTACTGGGTCGTCCAACGACTACTTCAGCAACGACCACCATTTCGGCGGCAGTTTCCCTACTCCCAACGAGTCTTCTCTTAGAACTGGATTGACGCCCGGCGGTGGCGGTTCTATGTTCCCTCAGCCTAGTCCCAACTCGCAAGCAATCTTTAACGCAATTCAAAGTGGTGGTGCCACTCCCGGTACCCTTGATTTCCACCGTACTGCCATGCATGCACGCGCAGCAAACGGCGGCAACAACAACTTCCCCATGGGACAGCCTCCAACCTCAGCTGCTGCTGATCCTAACATTCAACCCAACCTCGACAGCAAAGGCTTTGGCCAGCAACAACAGAACGACTCGTTCGAGCAACATGACGCAAACGATGCTGCCAATGGCCTTTTCATGCTCGCACAAGCCAGAAATCGTGGTCAGCAAGCCCAGTATCCCCCACCTCAGCAGCAGCCCCAAATGAACTATATGGGCAATCCGCCGCATCTCCCTGGTGGGCTCGCACAGCAGGGTGGTCACGACAACTCAAATAACATGCCTGGCCGTAACAACAACAAGAACTCTATTGCCAGTAATCTCTCGGGCTCGACTCAGAATGAGCGTGGCGAGTACTCGGACAGCGCAAACAGTGAAGACGTGAAGCCTACCCGAGGAAAGGGCAAGAAGGGCGGCAATGCCAAGTCGACTACCAATGGCCGACGCAAGGCTGAAGACACGCCCAAAGGTCCTAACAAGCGCCAAAAGTCGGTCCACAGCGGCGACATGGATTCTGATATGGATGACATGGACGACGACATGGACAAAGGTCCAGATACCAGAAAGATGACCGACGAAGAGAAGAGAAAGAACTTCCTCGAGAGAAACAGGTACGATAGCACAGCGCAAATTTGGGCAGACGTATACTAATGCAAAGAAACAGAATTGCAGCACTCAAGTGTCGCCAGCGCAAGAAGCAATGGCTTGCCAACCTCCAACAAAAGGTAGAGATATTCTCAACAGAGAATGACGCGCTGGCCGCAACCGTGACACAGCTACGAGAGGAGATCGTGGGTCTGAAGACTCTTCTTCTTGCACACAAGGACTGCCCAGTGTCACAGGCTCAAGGCATCAGCGGTATGGCAATGCAAAACATCGCAGGCGAGCCTCATCAATTCGGCAACCCGTACGGAATGATGTCTCAGGGCATGCAACAGAGCATGGCATCGCAAGCCAACATGCAAAGAAGGTAGCGCCTGACCGGAAGGGTAATTCGAGCATTCTGGGGGCGTTCAAAAAGAGGCGCATCTGCAAACAGGCACTTTGCTGCCACGGAATGTGCGGAAACCTGGGTGAAAACAGGTGGAAGGCGGAAGGCGCAGGGCTCACATAGGCCTCTGGCGCATGTCATTCTCTTCATGACTTTTAGTTTCACTTTTGACTGTACAGCTTTTATCTTGAGGAGTTGCTTGTTTCTCGTGCACAAACGGATGGGTAAACTGGTTGGGGAGTGAGGCATGGGTTCTGCTTGTCTCGATTTTAATTAATTCTTGGATGTATTTGTTACAGAATGATACTTGAGATTAGTTATACACTGATTTTTACATGTCGAGATAACTGAATAGTTTATATCTACTGGAAGCGACACGACAGAGGTAAGCTTGAGAGGTGAAAGTGGTGCCAAGCATATCAACAACACGTCCGTTGGACGAAACGCGTATGCGGAGGGAGGTATAGCGCAGCCAGCAGACAGAGCAGACAGAGCAGACAGAACAGACATTTGGCATCCATGGGCGATGACTTCACGGGCACAGCGCGTGGATGAGGCGCTGCAGCAGCTACTCATCCGATTGATATCATGGAACAACGAGGGCGACGAGGCCGACGAGGACCAGCGCTTTGACGAGGCTCTGGACGCGGCCAGACACACAATAGGCAGGCATGCTCCTTTCCTAGCAAGCATTTTGTATGCCTCAGACTAACAGTGCTGCCCTACTCAGATGCTCAACCGGCTGCGGCCTTAGCTGACGATGTCAATCATGCCGCCGACTTGATCAGACAAAAACTGGTGCGCCAAAACACTCGTCCGGACAACGCCATTCACTTCTCCAACCTCTACTCGCGTCTACTCAGTCAGCCCGTCCTTTCGCAAAAGTGGGCCATCCTATACTTCCTCTACCGTCTGTCCGACGACCAAGCGGAAACGCCTGCTCAGCCTTCTTCTTCATCACGCAATTCACGACCACAAGTGCCCTCGCGCCAGCAAAGTGCCGACAGCCCGGCTTTCAATGATGCTTTCTCTCGCAACGGTCTACCCAGAGTGTCCAACCCGGACGATCCAGAACCTGTCCGTCTTTCACAGACTCGAGAAAGAGTGCCCTTGCGCACGTCAACACGAGAAGCATCTGTAGAAGCCTCTCCCGACCCGACAGCATCTTCAAAACAACCCGAAGCACCCTCGGAAGCTCAGTTGCTTCGCGACTTGCCCTTCACCCTGCAAGGTCTCTCGTCCACAAATCTGGTCTTTTCGGATCCTGCTTCGCTTACATTGCCCTCGACGCTACCACTGCCCATCATCAGCCTGTTGCACACTCTCGCAGAACCTTCTCTACTATATCAAAGTTTGTCTGCATTCGTCGACTCTTCGCAAGGCGGTCTGGTAGGTCAGAGTCTGCGCTCAGCCATTGGCGTTGAATTAAGAGCATACCTGGGTCTGGTAGCCACCTTAGAAGCTCAGATAAGGAGAGCTTTGACTCAATTGGACGAGTCACCTGGAAACCAGGGCCTTGGGAAGGCCGCTGTCACATTGAAGCGATGCGTCGTCTGGACACGAGAAGCAACTATGGGTCTCAGGCTCATGAGTATGATTGTTGAAGAGTCGAAGGGTAATGCCAAGCACCATACTAGCCCAAGACACAAAGCTGACCCTGTTGCGACAGGAAAAAAAGGAGGAGAGTTGATAACCCTCATCCATTCTTACTCGTCATCACATGGTGACCCATTCGTGTACACTTTCGCTGAAAGACTGTTGGTCCACGTAACACGGCCCTTCTACACGATGCTTCAACACTGGATCTACAATGGCGAGCTCGAAGATCCTTTCCTAGAATTCTTTGTCTACGAGAATCGGGATGTTGAAACAGATGCAGATCCCAGACGCGGCGGCGCGACTAGTGTCTGGGAAGACAAATACCGGCTCAAAGAAAGCATGATTCCGACCATCATCACGCAAGACTTTGCCAAAAAGGTCTTTTTGATTGGCAAGTCTCTCAACTTCATCCGCTATGGCTGCGGTGACTCGGTGTGGGTCGAGGATCACAGCAAGAATTCTATGCGAGAACTTCGCTACGGTGACACTGCAACGCTCGAGTCGTCCATTGACTCTGCATACAAGGGCACCATGGCAAGGCTGATTCATCTCATGGAGGAGAAGTTCAAGCTATTCGAGCATCTTGCGGCACTTAAAAAATACCTTCTTCTGGGACAAGGTGACTTTGTGGCCTTGCTCATGGAATCGTTGGCATCCAATCTGGATAGACCCGCCAACAGTCAATATCGACACACTCTCACCGCTCAATTAGAGCATGCCATCCGGAACAGTAATGCGCAGTACGACTCTCCTGATGTATTGCGACGTCTAGATGCTCGCATGCTCGAGCTTTCGCATGGCGAGATCGGGTGGGATGTCTTTACTCTGGAATACAGGGTAGATTCTCCTCTGGATGTCATTGTTACGCCATGGGCATCGAAACAATATCTCAAGGTCTTCAACTTCCTCTGGCGTGTCAAAAGAGTGGAATTTGCGCTAGGAAGTACCTGGCGACGCTGCATGACAGGCGCTCGTGGCGTACTAGGTGCTGTAGGAGACAAAGTTGACAAGGACTGGAAGAATGCAAGAGGAGGCATTGCTGAGATGATTCATTTTGTCTCTCAACTCCAGCACTACATTTTGTTCGAAGTCATTGAAGCTGGATGGGAAGGTCTTCAAACAGCTATGCGAAACGTGAGTTTTACTGAGAACAGATCTAACGCATTTGCAATACTGACTTTCTTGAAGCCCAACGCCACTCTCGACACACTCATCTCAGCACATACAGCATACCTTCGCAGCATCACTCGCAAAGGTCTTCTAGCTCCTTCATCCTCTCAATCCTCATCACTAGCTTCGGCACCAGACTTTACAGCCCAATTGCATGAACTTCTCAAACTCATGTTATCTTACAAAGACGCCGTCGACAGCCTATACTCATATTCCGTTGCCGAGTTCACCCGCCGTCAAGACCTCGCCGCCAAGATTGAGACACGCACAGCGGCAGGAGGCTGGGGCACCGGCGAACGCGACGAAGAAACCTTTGCCGCATCCTCGAGATCTACTCGCCGCAACAACGACAACAACAACAATCACCGCGACCGCGAAACGGATTCTCCGATCCCACCTTTGCTTCCTCTGTCGGGTGCCGATGGGGTTGACGAAGCGGGTATGCTGCAGCAATTACGTTCACGCCTGCAGAGTCTAGCCACGGAATTCAGGGCCAAGGTCAACGTGTTGCTGGGTGATTTGGCGTATCAGCCTGACGTTGATATGAGGTTTTTGGGCGTGGTGATGAATTTCAACGATGTGTATGCGCCTGTCAGGAAGAGTGGGAGGAGGAAGACCACTACTGCTACTGCTCACGGGGAGAGGGAGAGGAGGGATAAAGGTGGTAGAGGGGTACATAGGACGAGAGAGGAGAACGAGACGAATGGTGGTGCTGCCAAAGAGGGATGAATATTGAAGTTTTGTTGTTTCTTCTACTCTTGTGCAAAAGTATGGCAAAGGTGTGAAGGAGCTGCTTGCTGAGCAGATAGATGGCACTTGATTGAAGGAATTAGTATACCTATGTTTCATGTTTCATAGTCCGAGGGAAATGGACATCACGAACTTGATACAAGTGATCAGATCGAATCCTTCCGTCGTTTCGATCACTGGACATAACGTTGAGGTCCTAGAAGATCGTTCTAGTATGAATTCTCACAGGTGTTCTTGAACGAGTGAAACATCTGTTATCAATGTGACACACACACACACACAATGGGGGCCAATTCGCATGACTCCACTTCTTCCGCATGCTTTCTCCCCCCGAACCTGCTTTCAAGGCAATCTCAACAGCACGTACACACTTCTACAACAGTCATGGTAACGCACAAAGATGTCTGCAAGAACTGAATATGTCCATTGAGAGCCCCAGATCTCTAATCTTCTTTCAAGGCTCTCAGTGGACGATTTGATTGAGGAGGTGTATGTACTTCTGCTTTTGCCGTGGTATATCCTTGCTTTTGCATCGGTTTGATCGAGAGATGTGTGGGAATTGGATTGTTGGTGTGTGAGGCTATTCAATCGATATATCGATCTCTTGAAGTAGGTTTTCGTGAAGCTTGTGACCCTGTCCAATTTCCGACCTTGTTTGAAGGTGCTTTCTTGGCCTTTTATTCAAACACAGCCTGTGGTCCCTGCTAGACCAAAGTCCCTTTGGCTTGGTCACTGTGCATGTTGATAGATGTTTGGGTGGTGTGGTGGTGATGGGATATTTCTTGTTCGCTATTCACTGAGAGAGGTGATAGTTGCTCGTTCAATCGCTGTCAGAGTCGCTGCTGTCAGAGTCGGAAGAAGAGGAAGAGGAATCGTCGCTTGAGGACTCTGATTCCGAGTCCGACTCCGAAGAAGACGAGGAGGAAGACGAGTCTGAGTCCGAGGATGAAGTGTCGGACTTGATGTATTTTGCCTTCTTGATCTTCTTGGTGGGTGGCTTCTTGTCGTCTTCATCGTCGCTGCTGTCGTCACTGCTGCTGCTATCGCTGTCGCTGACGTCTGTCCTCGACTTTCTCTTCTTCTTCCTCAAGCGGGCAGTGTCGTTGACAACCGGCTTGGCCACTGGCGCAGGAGCACCTCCAGCAACAGATCGTGAAATAGTCGAGATTCTCTCGCCCTCCTCCTGCTTCTCGCGGAGTACCTTTGTCCGTTCAGGGGCGACAGGGACGCCGTTTGCGAGTTTCTTCTCCTGGTCTCGTTCAAAGGCGGTTCGGAAGGCGGCTTTCCAGGCTTCGGGATCATCCATCTTTTCGTCTTTTACTTCGGGGATTTCTGCCCTGATGAACTTGACAATGTCGATTGAGGCCGACTGACAGGATTGGCGTAGTCGCTGCTTGGCTCCTGCACCTTGAAGACCGGCAAGATATTCTGCGAGGGCTTCGTTGTAGTCGGACGGCACGCGGTAAATGTTGAAGATGTTTTTGAGGAGATCGTTTTGCTTTGACTTGTTGAATTTCCAGGTGCTTCTGGAAGTGTGGTACTGGTCCAAGTAATTGACGTACTCCGGAAGAGACTTGGGTTCGGCGCGGGGCTGGCGGACTTTGATCTTCTTCTCGGTTGGCGTGTCGGTATTGTTTGCGGTTGTGTCGTCCTGTTTGGTCGTCGTTTGCTCGTCTCCGTTCGGTTTGGACTTTTGCTTCTTCTTTGCTTCCTTGGCCCTCTTCTTTTCGGCCTTTGCTTCCTTGTTCAACTCCTTTTCGATCTGCTCGGCTTCCTTTCTCAATTCCTTCTCGACCTTCTCGGCGCCCTTCTTTGACTGCTTTTCGACCGTCTTTGACTCTCTCTTCTCTTGATCAGCAGGCTCTTCGGAGGCTTGAGCAGCTTTGGCAGCTTCTGAAGCGTCGTATGCAGCGGCCTTTTGAGCGTAGTATTCCAGCTCGTCGTTTGCCCAGGCTTGGAAGAGATTCTGAGCGCTTTCGCCGTCTTCGGTCTTGGTGTCGTTGGTGAAGGCGACGGATTTGGACTTGGCGTTCTGTTTGGAATTGGGGGTGTGTAGAGATGACTTTTCCGGAGATGATCTTCTAGACAGAAAGTCAGTAAGACTAGAGTTCGGACTCGGAAGTGACTTGTTCACAAAATAACAGCGGTTGATGGGAGGGAGGAAACATGTGGGCCGTCTTACAGCTTCGAGGGCAGAGGACTCGGAACGGCAGCAGAAGCTGAATTGGAGCCATTGTGATCGAGTCTCTGCTTCTTTGAACCTTTGGGAGTGTCATGTTCGTCTCTCGAGCGCTTTGTGTTGGTGGTTGGTATAGTAGCAGGAGCGGGTGCAGTGTCGTTTGCATGCTTCAGAGTAAGACCCAGGCGTTTCCAGGCAGGAACATGTTGCTCGGCCATTGCTGTTAGTGGAACAAACAGTCGATCTATGTATGCACAAGAATGATGATACAAAACAACAGTAGTTATTTATCTTTCACATGCCAATGAGAAAAAAAGTGAAATTTCCGGCAGGTCGCATGGCCAATTAATCCGGGGAATCGGAGAGCGGAGGAGAGGTGCCAAGCAAAGGAAGCTCTACCCTACTGAATGACATCGAGGCAGGTGCAGGCAAACGCGCGACTGCTTGATACGTACGAGCTTCACTTTCATCACAAATCTATCACCTCTCAGACATCCTCTCGTTCTTTTCTGTTTACTTGATTTGTTCTTTGCTGCTCCCAGGATAACCTCACAACACAGTTGCCCATCATGAGTGCGTGTCGTAGCTCTCCAAGTCCCAGGAATCCATCAGACTGACATGTGTGGCAGGCAGCGCAGGTTACGACAGACACATCACCATCTTCTCAGACCAGGGACGTCTGTATCAAGTCGGTGCGTAAACATCAGAACCACCACCACCACCACTACATCTGGAGCAAAGACTCACAGGACACAGAATATGCATTCAAAGCCATCACCGCAGCCAACATCACCTCAGTGGGCGTCCGCGGCAAGAACTGCGCCGTAGTCATCTCGCAAAAGAAGGTCCCCGACAAGCTCATCGACCCCTCGTCCGTTTCCTATATCTACAAGCTGTCGCCTTCAGTCGGTTGTGTCATGACGGGTTCCATCGCCGATGCAAGAGCTTCGGTCATGAGAGCACGCGGAGAGGCCGCCGAGTTCAGATACAAGTTTGGCTACGAGATGCCCTGCGACGTCCTGGCCAAACGCCTTGCCAACATCTCCCAAGTCTACACCCAACGAGTGAGCAGCCCTTTCGTCCCTCACGTTGACTACCATAACCATGCATGCCACTAACGCACTCTTCCAGGCATACATGCGTCCCTACGGCGTTGCCATGACGTTGATATCCCTCGACTCCGAGTATGGTCCCCAGCTGTACAAGTGCGATCCTGCCGGCTACTACGTCGGCTACAAGGCCACGGCTTCAGGGCCAAAGGCTCAGGAGGCCATGAACCACCTCGAGAAGAAGTTGAGGAACAAGGACTGCGCCGAAGGCAGCTGGGAGGAAGTCGTGGAGCTCGCAATCACCACCCTCAGCACGGTCTTGAGCGTGGATTTCAAGAAGGGCGAGATTGAGATTGGCATCGTTGGCGGTCCTCGTTCCGATGGCCAGGAGGGCACCACCGACTCGTTCACCACTCTAAGCGAAGACCAAATTGACGAGCGTCTGCAGTCCATTGCCGAGAAGGATTGAGCAGTCCAGTATACCGACCATCTCACCTTTTACGACGTCACCCAAATCTGCCACATGGCATATGCCGCAGCCCATCGCCTTCGCCGGTCCTGTATCCGATTCAAACATGTCGCTTGGTCCTATCCGGCCAAGCACACCCACTCGGCGGTGCTCTCATCATGATTCAAGCTGTCATTAGCCTCCTGTATCAATTAAGTCAAGTCTCCTTGCTTTTTGTCTCAATTCGATCGTCGGCACCGCCGGTCGCTGCGCGGTAGCTCTGATTGTGGCGTTCTTCCCCCGCAGCTTCATCACTGAAACGAAACGCCTCACCCATAATGCTCTACCAACCATTACACCTCTGATCAATTACACCCTGCCATTGATGCCTGAACTGACTCTGCTGATTGCTCCTACCATACACGCTAAGCCCTGTTTAATCCCGATACACGTGCACCTCTCCCTAGCTACCCTAGCTACCCTAGCTACCCATGTGTCAAACACCCATCGCTCTATCTTTGGTTCCTTGTGACGTCTTGGCCAATCTGTCCTGCTCCCACTTTAATGTGCTAACGTTCTCTTCTATTTCCATCTGCTACGACCTTTTGCCCAGTTCGTACATCCATAATTGAACTCCCTCCCAGCCTTCTTCGCTTCCACATCCCCTTCAGCTTCCATCTTCTTCAGCCCCTACCCACTGCACGTCCTCTCGGAATCGCCTATGGGCCTATCATCATGAAAGATACCTTGTTCCAACACATCAATTGTAACCGTCAACCAAAATCCTTGTCCTGTTAATTCTATAACAAGTCGTCGATCACTTGCTCTTCTTGTCATCCGTATCCTTGTATCATTCCTCCCCCAAGACTCAATCCATGGCTGACGGATGTAAGAAACATATATACATTCCCTTGTCCTTCTTCCTTCTCAACACCTCATCTTGACTTACACACATATACAGTAAACGAAGCTCGCGCCATGCGAATCGCTGAAATCCTTTCCGACTTTAGAAGTTTACAACATTACATTGCTGCCATCAGATCCACTCCCTCGGTCGAGGAATACTACGAGGACGGGTATGTTGTGCTGCGGCAATGTACTCAAGAAGCACAAGTCTTGCTCAAACAAGAATTTGAATGCCACGCACCCGAACCTGATGGCGATGAAGAGCTAGAGAAAGCCCACTTGCAGCGGTAAGTCTGATGTCGTATCATCTCCCAGCAGCATGATTGGAAGTACTGATCAAACGTCCAGAATATTGCTCGATGCAAGTGTCCGTCGATTCAATATACAGCAAATCTTTCTCAAAGCAAGTGCTGCGCTGAGATGGGTCGCTTCGAGGAATGCAGTGTTGGGAGGTTCACGACCAACTTCGATACACCGCCCAGCTCTGCAGCAGATTTGCAACACTCTACGAGCGGTAAGTGTCTGCTTCAATTCACCCATCACAGGCAGGTCCTTGGATGGCTGAGCCATGCAAGGAATAACAGGGAATACCCTGATCATTCGAGCTTGCGAAGGCTTGAAAGCATGCAATGCAGTTGTGGTCTTTGGAAATGACACTTTCTGCGTAGAGTACCTGACATGGCATGGCATGTTTAGGACACACACACATACACTCCCAACGTCACCACATAACGTCCGCAATGCACGACCGCATTCATTGTCTCAAGAGCTAACTCGAATGTGGTACTAGGAACTCTCATCAATAACGCCTGCACGAACCGAACTTGCATTGCGTTCACAAGACACCGCTCATGGGAAATGGCTAGCAGAAGACCCGACGCTCAATGCCATTGAACAAGCAATACACTCACAATATACTAATAACCACACAATAATTGTACCATCAACAACCGACATATGACGAGCGATCCGACGAACAGAATACTGTCGACATCTTCTACTCATTTGTCAACATACACAAGAATAATTAAATCCAAAGAAAGCAAACAAAGGACAAAAGCTCTACCAAAAAAAACAACAACAACAAGCAGCAAAACGGCATTTGGTGTTTGTTGCATGACGGTTGGCACGTGCGTGACACCAACCGTCATGCTTGAGGAAAGATCCGAGACAGACACAAGCGTCGGGCACCCCGAGACTCCACACATATCGTGGCTTATTGCTTGCATCTACCATCTCTCACGGTAATCTACCACCACCTGCTATCTGTGTTTTTATTAACCTTCCGGTACTCGGAAAACCCGACGGCGCTATCTCTGTCACATCGTCCTTTTCGTTTGTTTTTTGGGTTTTCACAAGTTGAGGCTTTTCAACAAGGTTCCGAAGCGAAGGGCATACCGTTCGAAGCAAGTTTAGCCTTACGAGCTGTGTGGGACCTTTTGACCATTATCTGGGAATGGAAGTCTGGGAAGTGGAGTTCAGTAGGAAAGGGCGTAGCACAGATTTGGCGGCTTCTAACCGACTTCACGACACATCCTATGAGATTCGTGAGCGAAGAAGAGACGACTTTTGGATCAGGGAGTCAGGTTTTGGCGAGAGGGGGACATAAGCAAACGACAGCACAAAGAGGAGGTGAGGTGAGGACGGATTCCTTGGCTACATGTGGGGTACATGGCACGATGGATCAATAGACTTCACTCCCCTAATTAATCTATCACAAGTCATCCAAAGCATCTTCAAAACAGATGAATGTCCCTGAATCAAGGAAGAGCAGTCAAGAATCTATGAATGCGTATCCTTCCAGGTACGACACAAAGAAGCCTGTCATTCTCTACAGTTTCACAGACACCATATTCTGCTTTCGTACAACCTCAAACTCAACTCTGACTTTCCTCTCCGTACTCCGTATTCCTAGACCACGTGAAACGGGGCAACCTTCTTCTGCTATATTAAAAGTCTATCTATCGGGACACACAAGACTTACAGGCGCCATATGACGCACAAGTCTAACACTTACCAGCCTTTCTATTTCCCCTCCTCCCCTCCTTCACCTGCAATCCTTCCAAGAAAACGTTGTCCAAGATGATGACTCTGGTCTAAAGAGAAGACACTTCGGTGGCAGTACAGTTTGCAGCACATCGGCATATGCCATCCATCTACACACAACCGCCAAGGAGGAGTGGGTTTGTCGATGTGGAATGATACCGCTTTTGTCTTTCTGTTATTGACAAGGATTGTTGCCTCGTCGCTGGGAAAAAAGACCAACAACACAAGATAGTCAATGAGTAACCCGACTACAAACAACAAATGCACACTGTGAATGTATGTTGGGTTACATGCATAAAAAGAAAACAGCTTTTCTCCAGGTTTGCAATTACCCTAAAGAATTACAATTCGCCTACACCGCAAGAAAAAAAAAACAAAGAGAAGGGTCAAGGATGCTTTGTTTGCTGTTGTCAGCTGCGATAATCAGTAATGTAATACATGTTGGTGTACATTGCACCTGTGGAAAACCCGTGAGCGCCTCCATCTGTAAGTACGTTTTCCCTTTGAGCAAGAAAGAGGTTCGTTTCGCCGACTGGCATATGGAAAAATCGGACCTTTATCCGATGGGGCTGATACTCTGTGTATCCGATATAGTAAAACAGCAAGCTGATGGATTGCATGTGCCGTTTTGTTTTGTTTCCCCCCTCTTCTTTCTCACGTTGTATGAAATTGCTACAAAGGTAACATGTACTTGACCTTTTTGATCGAGACGAGGCGAACGAGATGAAGTCTGAACGAATCTGATCGATCGTCATGGGAGATCGTCGCAAGAGGAGGAGAGAGAAGAAGCTTATTTGCGATTTTCCCACGTGTGCGGAAGTGAACCCCGGACAACAGGAACTTGTAGTCTTGTATTCCCCCAAATTCTCAATCGAACGGACAGAAGTAATTGTCTTTACTGTGACAGGTCGTACTCGTATGTGTTCAAGAATTTCCCTGGTACAGAAAGTCTATGGACTGCTGACCATCTCTGGTTCGTTTATTCTTTCTCTGGTCGATAGGACAATATGACTTCTTAGCTTACGCTTGCAAAAGGAAAGCTAGCGTGGTGCCCTGGGTTCAAGGTTCATAGCTGTGGGAAAGGTGGGAGGATTTGTTTGGATCCGAGGGGTTGTGTGGCTTGTTATTGGGCAGACGTCATTCGACATGTGACAGCTCGCGAAGATATCAAGATACAACGAAAGTAAGGTACAGTAGGTAGTTGCGAAGCGGAGAGGTATTTGATTTGGTTAGTTTGATGTGAGTTATTTCCGTTATGACTTGTGGGAAACGGGACACTGAATTGCGCTCGATTCCGAGCCCGTCATGTTGTCTCTATGGAACATGGCTTTTCGTATTTTGCACCCTTGAAGCCCATGTCTCACAGCTGATCAGAACTTAGTTTATGACTGCGACCTGATAACAGACATATTATATCGGAAAGGAAAGATGCAACACTTTTAAGCATGCCACACCTGTCCCATGAGCCTGTACCGACTGAAATCAGACCCCAGCTTCTGGCTCTTCGCACTCTCGTTACTTGGTGAATTGGACCAAAACGAGTCAGACTGAACTTTGGTTTGGACGTTTGTGAGCCAGGGTCCAGCAGTCAGTGATATTGAACCAGGGTCCCCTGACGATCGTAGATCTCTGCTCTCGATGTGGCTGCGAATCAAGCCAAAAGTCTCCGTTTGGGTGACGAAAGCTATGAAGGGCGGAAGTTTGATAGCATAAAAAAGCAAACTCAGAAATGTGCCACGTGTGTCTACGCCCATGTGCTATCTTGAGCATGAAGGATACCAGCGTAAGTGTATCTTGTGCTCCAAAGATGTCGTGTGATGGCAAGCACGGACATCAAGTTCACCTATTGCCATTCGCGTTCTTCTGATCAAAAATTGAGAAGCCCGTGCGAGCATTGTTGAGCATATCTGCAGCAACAGATTCTGTGATAGTGGCCTCGGAGTCGTCGTTGATCAAGATGGCTGGATCGTGAGGCTGAGAAGCGATGCGCTTGCGTTTGCTCCTTGTTGAAGAGGTTGCGGTTGCTTGCTGGGTAGCTATAGCCTTTTCGTGAGCGGCAGACCATTTTGCAAGAATGGCGTCTTCTGCTGGATTTTCCAAGTTGTGGTAAGAGGCGTGGTGACCGCATCCGTCACACTCGAATGAGGTAGCGGCCTGGTGCAGTTTGTGAGGATGGATGGTGAGACAAGGGGATGACAGATGTGACAAGCGAGAGAAAGGAAGAGAAGAGAACGTCGTTGGATTACCTTTACAGGGTGTAACATGAACCTCAAGCAAGGACATGAGGCAGACATAATGCCATTTTTGTAGTTACATGAGCCTCGGGGTGGAGTGTAGTTCATGGAAGACCAAACACTGTTTGGAGGTACCTGCGAGGCAGCCATGCTACCAGGTTCACCCAGAACAGGTCTTCCAAGTCTACTCGAGTGTAAGAGAGATGTGATTATAGCGTCGGAAAGATGTGACAAGAAATTGCAATACCGAGCACGAAGTCAGGTGATGTGTATACCCAGCATGCGAGAGATATCTGCCAAGACTTTGAGCGTCTGGGGATGGCTACCAGCAACGCAGCCACCAAGAGAGATAGAGCTTTGCGCCAACGACCTGTTCATACCATATATTCGTGTATCAACGTCGCCATCATGCCGAAATATAAGTTCCCCCTCTCTGCGAATTGCTCCTCGTACTGACATTCACCCACTCTTCTGTAGGTTTCCCCGATTCCGTGTCCGGAAGTGCCACAGCACTTACAATCTCGACTAGGCGATTACTGCGATGTCTACCTTACCCACGATTCCATGAGCGTACGGAAGGCTCACAACAGCGGTCGTAACCACTTGCGAAATGTCGTCGACTATTACCAACGTACGCGATCAACCCTCGCTGAAGGAGGAAGCAATGCGACTGACGCATGGCACAGAAATCGGACACGAAAAGGCACAATCAGTCATTGACTCAATCACATCATCCTACGCCGCCGAAGGTCAAGCAAGCGCAAATCCCATGCTGCCACAAAATGCCCCGCTAGGCGCTGTACCATTCGGCTTCGCACCACCACCAGGAATGCCAGGAATGCCCGGTATGCCTCCCCCACCATTCGGCGGTCCCGGAGGTCCTCCTGGAGGTGCTGGTCGCGGTATGCCACCTTTCCCATTCCCCCCGGGTGGAATGCCGCCATTCCCACCCAACGGCATGCCTCCGTTCCCACCGCCAACGCCTGGATCAGCCGGATCGCCCCCTCAGGGTATGCCCTTCATTCCTCCTCCCGGTGGTCCCGGTGGTATGCCTTTCCCTCCTCCGCCGAACATGTTCCCACCAATGGGTGGACCTAGCCCCATGGTTGGTGCACCTGGTGGTCCCCCACCTGGTATGCCTCCTCATGATCCGAGACGTCAATAGAACAGAGGTCAAATGGAGCAAGGTGGAAAAAGTCAACATCAAGTGGGACGGCGTTAGAGCTTGAGGGATCACATCACATCAAAATGGCGTAATGGAGTCAGAGGATATCCGAAGATAATTGGATGGGAAATGCATCAGACATTGATATATTGATATGAAGAGCGAGTCTGTCTCTATCGACAGCACGACGTGCGATTATTAGAAAACCAAAATAACGACATTTTGACAGACCAAGCATTATCACGTAACAAAGTCTTAGTTGTGGCGACAACGATTTGTTCACTCTGTAAAATCTACTTGTACTGTGCTGTCATTCGTATTGAAGCTCGGAAGTTCTGTGACGTCGAATGCTGAAGCGACAGAAGCCCCTCCAAACAAAGTCATTGTCACATGTGAAGATACAAACCTACCCGTTCCTTCCCTCGCGCAACAACTTCCTCACTTCCTCCAAGATGGGACTAGTCGAGGCCGTCTACATCTTCAACGAGCACAAGTACAAATTCCCCGTTCATCCTCTACAGCAAAATAGCAACTGACGCCCGAACCCAGCAATGCCATCGTAACACACACCTTCACCGCGCGACCGCCGTCAGCAACCACAGTTCTCCCTTTGTACCTAGCCCAACCTGAGCCCCGCCCATCATGCACATATCTCACCGCCACGAATCCCGCGACCCTGCTGTTCGCTATGGTGCAGGATGGACTCTTGTTCCTGAGTCCCTGCTCAACGGATACAGAACCTTTGATCGTGCTTGAGTTCTTGCATCGCGTGGCAGATGCCTTGGAAGAGTTCTTGGGTGCTCCTTTGCTTGCGACTAAGCTTGAGTCGAATTACGATACTATCGCCCAGGTGTTGGGGGAGATGTGCGATGGAGGCTTGATAGGTGGGACCGAGGCCAATGCCTTGAGAGATGTCGTTGATACGCCGTCTTGGATGGGGAGGTTACTTGGTGGTGTCGGATTACCTGGGTGAGTGAGGGAATCCTACAGATTGCCTTTTTTGCTACAATCAAACTGACGAAAAGCCTGTCACGTCTATCAGAAGCTCTCCTGCCATGGGTACCACACCAAGTCCATTTGCTGGCATGGGTAGCAACAGCGGCAGTATGACGCCCACACTCTCAACCACCGGTTCTCAGATTCCCTGGCGCCGCTCCAATGTCCGTCACACGAGCAACGAAATGTACGTCGATATCGTCGAAACATTATCAGTGACATATGCACCCTCCGGTCGTCCTCTAGCCGCCTTCGCCAACGGAAGCATCGCTTTCACCTCAAAAGTGTCAGGCGTCCCAGATTTACTCCTCACTCTACGAGCCAGCAGCGGGTCCGGCGTAGACAAAGTAAAAAGAACAATGGAAAGACCAGTCTTTCATCCATGCGTCAGACTGGCCAGATGGAGAGACCACGCAGAACTAAGTTTCGTGCCTCCAGACGGCAGATTCGTCCTCGCAGGCTACGACGTCGATTTGATGGATCCCAGCGTGTCACCCCTGACTGCAAAAGCACAAGATCTAAATCTACCCGCCTCAGTAGAAGTACGCACAGGACTAGGTCCCATGGGCTCCGACTTTGAAGTCCGCCTATCCGTAAACAACCGTTTCTACGGCGGCAGCAACACTAACTCAACCTCATCACTCAACTCAGCAACTTCGAGTCTCTCCTCCAACCTCGGAAGCCGACCCTCGGCACTGCGCGCCCCTTCAGGCAACACCGATCCCAAGACACCTCTGCTAGAAGATTTGGTCGTGACGGTACCGATACCCGCAGCCGTACGCAACATCAACGATCTCCGCGCCTCGAAAGGCGAAGCCCACTGGAGTCCCGGAGAGACCTCGATCGAATGGAAAATCGGCGCCAAAGAAGCTGCGAGTATCTCTGGTGCTGGAGCAGTGTTGCGCTGTTCTGTCGTTGGAGAAACCGATGCCGAAGATGATTTGATTCTTTCTTCCGACAATGGTATGAAGAGTAATACTTATGATTACGACGAAGAAGAACCTTCGGCGTATCAATCGGGTGGGAAAACGAGTGGGAAACAGAGTGATGGTGAGGACAATGTGGCTGCGAGGGACGCGAAAAGAATAAGACAGAATGCTGGCTTGATGCCCGGGTCGGTAACATTGAGTTTCAGTATCAAAGGTTGGTTGGCCAGTGGGTTAAAGGTGGATAGTTTGACTATTGATACCAAGAGGAGTAAAGGGTTGGGCGAGGGCGTGAGACCGTACAAGGGTGTCAAGTACTTGACGGTCTCGAGGAAGGGGGTTGAGGTTAGGTGTTGATGAGGGCATCTTGTTGTTGTTGTTGTCATGTGATCATTACATGTATATACCCTCGGATACTTTGAACATGAGAGACAAGAAAAATATGATGTTGGAAGAACCAGCACGAGCACATCCCAAAAAGGAAAAAAAATAATTAATGAAACCGGACGCAGAAGTCGGTCAGTCTTCGAAAGTAATCAGAGAAGGCGGTTGTCTCAACATCCAGAATCCGGACTCAAGGTCGAGTTCGTTATTGATCATACTGATGGACATTCACGTCTCACGGCGGCACCAAGACGCAATTCACGAAAAGACACCAGATGACGACCAAGGCCATGAATCCTCCGTCAAAAAACAAACAAGGGCATGCACATGACACTCACAGAACCAAGAAAAAGCCAGCGAAAACAAAAAAATCACCCACAGCAAGGTATCATATGTACAAAGCAGACTTTCGATTTCTCTGTTCTCCACGTCGGAAAACAATTCGTTCTAAGCTTCCTCTCCCCATCTTTCAAAAGGAACCCAGCCCTTCCATCATTTTTTGTTTTCGCAGTCCTTGGCCTCTCGCTTGTGTAGGTGGTATCAAAAAAAAAAGGGTAGACTTTCGTTGAGCGAAGAATGGAGGGAAGCATCGCTCCTTTAGTTGGTGCCGAGGGCGGCGGCTCTCTCGTCCTCGAGCTTGGCGTAGAACAAATCGCGGCGGCGGACGGCGGGGACGTGGAAGCCTGTCGTTCGGAAAAGGTCATCTGGTCAGCATTTCTGGTCTTTTTTTTTCGCTCTTGATTCTCTCTTTCTGGTGGTGATGTGGGTGTATATTCCTGTTTCGGTGATTGTGTGTTTGCGGGTTGTTGGGTTCCCTTTCCAATGAACTCTTGCTGATGAGATATTCCAAGTCTAGGCTTCGCGATGTGGTCCAAGCTATCCAACACTCGAAAGGAAAACGAAAGCCAGAGATGGGATGTCGGTTGCAAAGGAAAGAGAATGCGAGAGGTGCAGGATGAGGAGAGTCGTTTGTTGTTACATACCGTACCACCAAAGGTAACCGGCTGCGGTACCGAGACCTGTACATAAATCATATCAGCTTTCCGAGCCCTTTCAATTGGAACATCTTTCAAGGAACATCATTACTCACCAAAGGAGACTGAAAGGTCGAGGACGAGACCTCTACGGAGCATCTGTTGTGCGAGTTCACCATTAGCCCTTGATCCATGTTTCTTTCCGGGGCAAGATTGGGCGCGCGGGCGCGGAAAGGTGTCGTGGAATAGCGTCGCATTGATGATTTACGGAAGAGGACATACACCAGTGATGGGCTTGACGGGCATAGTGGCGGTTTGTAGTTGTGAGGGTTGGGTAGAGTGGAGAGAGTTGTGCAATTGGCAATCGCTGGGTTCAAGCTGGTGATCCGGATGTGATGTGAGGTTCGCTCGATCATCCGACTGCCAAGACCGGGATACCAACGCCAAGGAGTTCCGTCCCTTGCTCTGTGGAATAATTTATTATTTGTTTTTCGGTTCCCTTGCGGATAGCAACAATAACCATTGGAGCAATTTGCTTCAGCAAGATCAAATGGGACTGAATTAACTTGAGAACGTAGAATTTGTTTTTGTACAAAAAAGGACATGGCTGTAGTATGTCATGTGGTAGTCTCTCCTTCGTCTCCGCACAGAAAAGACTCCCTTCCTATCTTACAGTGGTCACCGAGACTCCCACAAGCCTAGAACAGGGAAGACCATGTATCTCAAAGCTGCTCCAAAAGTCTGACCGATTCTCCTTGAACACCAGTGAATGCAACTTTTTTCTTTGTCCACCTCACCATGTCTAAACAGCCTTGCCCCAGTTCTGCTTCCTCGTCTGCCTGTCCTCCCTGGCCTCAGTCTTGGTTCTGCCCCACTTGCTCTTGATCTTTTCCAATTCCTTCTGCCTTTCCTCCTTGATCTGTGGCGCTGAGCAACACAGACTGACAAAAAATTGACTGCACCCAAACTTTTCGCCAAGACGCACGCGAGTCCATTGACGGGGGTCTTCGGCTCTCAGTCTGCGCATCTCCTCAATATCTTCTTGCTTCAAATGGTACTTCTTTTCATATGTGGGCCGCACGGGTGGTGGGAGGCGTGTGGTGGTCTCAGCGGCTGGTTGCAGTAAAGTGTGTAGGCGGCGTCGCGGGTCGTCCTTGGGCAAGAACTTCAATGGTGTGTGGTAGACATTTGGTGCAGATGAGGGAGGGTTGTAGATGATGTGATCTTGGTGGCCTGTGGCAGTGGTAAAAGATGGGTCGGGTTGCACAAGAAGCATCTTTTTGGTACGGCGGAAGGACGAGACGTGGCGGCTCTGCTGGGGCTGGCCACTGCGCAAGAGGCACTGAGGGCCATTGCTGGTGGCTGTGAGCACCGAGCGAGATATCGTTTGTGTCGGCGGCATTGTTGTGGGGGGTTGTGTGAGTGGTGTGGTTGTGGATAGACGTGAGCACTCTGCACGAGACGGCGACGAATGCTCTTCTCCGAATCCCGCATTCTAATTCCACGCACGGACCAGTCCATTTGACACTCTTCCAGCATGCATTACTGAAGTACCCAAATCGATACTGTATTTACTAACTACATCTCAATCCATGAATCTCATGTGGTAAAAGGAGAAATATAGTTCATGTCGTCTGCTCGTATAACAGTGCATCTCCCTCTCCACCGTCCTTCGAGACGATCGCTGTTGTGTCCATGCAAAGTAGCATGGCTTTGTAAAAGAAGACCAGAACCCATAGAAACAGAATCACCCCTTGTATCGATATAACAGAGACAAAATAACAACGCCAGTCGCATGCTCTTGCTCCTCTGGCTCCAGCATGTCCTCATTTCAGAACGCGGCCATATGTGACGCCCTTGACACTTCCTCCAGCCATGCTCGACCTAACGTTGCGCTTGAAGCCCTCGCGGTCGCGTGCCAGGTCCTCGGCTGCCTCCTTGTTCAACGGATCACTGGCGTTGGGCTCGAGGAACAGGAACTGCAAACCCACGATGACGGCATTGAGGTTGAGTACGGGCTTCCAGTCCTCGCGCAAGATGTTGAGGCAGACCTTGCCCTCCAGGTCAATGTTTGGGTGGTAAATCTTCTGCGTGCACAGCACCTTGGGCGGCTGGTGAGGGAAGTCTTGGCTGATGCTGAATGTAAAGTTGAATTTGCCGCCCTTGTACATGCCTTCGTCGGGCGAGATGTTCAACTCAAAGTGCAGAATGTCGTCGGGGTCGGGGAAGACGGTTTGCATGGTGCTGCCGAGAGATAGTTCCGACAGATCTGTAAACACAATCCTTGTTAGCCCCCTCACAACATCTTCCTTCCCTTCTGACTCACCCTTTTGCACTCGTAGTTGAGCTGCTGTGACCTTCTTCTTTGCCCCTCCAGACGACGCCGCCTGGTCCTTCTGCTGCTGCTGCTTCTGTTCATGTCTGTTAGTCCCTGCCCGCCGCCCAGCTATATGTGTGCCTCCGTACCATAGACCAAATCTTCAACATCGTGATTGTCTCTTCACCCGTTACGAGACCGACGAGGCCGAATAATCTTGTGCTTGTGATTTGATGGTGGGGGGTCTCGACTTGGTGGGGCTACGCAGTGAGGCCAGAGTGAAGTGGTCCGCGATCAGTGACGAATAGAACAGGGAATATGATTTAGCCTATGCCTTGTCGTCTTGAGTCTGTGTTTGTCTGAATGTGGAAGGGTGGTATTGCTGCCAAATCATCATGGTCACTACCTACCATCTCATAACGCCCAATGACGACTCACCGGCACAACTTCACCGCCTTTGCTCCTCGGACTTTTGTCTGCCGATACGCATAAAATTGCTAATCACTCTACTGGTATGCCCACGTGCATGCATTCGATCGTCCTAACCACAACCATCCATTATAGGAACAAAAACATCACTAGTAATGATAATTCGTGTGCCATTAAACTGCTCGCGCTGCATACAAGGAATGTCCGTTGATTGCCTCCATTACGCCCTCGAGAAGAAAATAATCTTTGCAGAGAGTGTATGTGTGACTAGCCCATCCAGTCCAACTAACCGTGTCATACTAGCAACCCGTCAAGAACCCTAAACAAAACAAAGGAAACAGTTCCATATCAATCACAACCAGACCTCAACATTTCGTGTGACTACTTCATCGAGGCAATCGTCTCTTGGTCTGAAGCGTCAAGAATGTCATAGTCATCATCAGTGAGGAAGCCGTCGTCCTCGCTCTCTTCTTCATCGTTGGCACTCAATACCTCGAGGTCATCGCTGATGTCTTCAAACTCCTCATCTCCAGTATCGTTGCTGCTGGGTGTGGCCAAAGGCTGGGATGCTTGCTCGACATCGTCCTGTGGCTTCTTGCTGATGTTTGAGCCGCCGAAAGACTGGTAGGTCGAGCTCGCAGGGCTCTCTTTCTCCAAGGTGGGGAAAACCATCTGACTTCCCGACAACTCCCCCTCAGAGTCCTTGGCTGTAACGGCCTCAGCTTCTTGTGAGATTGCGACAGCCTGCTCTGGCTTTTGTGCTTCCAGCAATGACTTGTCCGACTGCTTAGCCTTTTCCTCAGTCCTTGCCTCCTTGAGCGTCTCCATGCGCTCCTTGTACAAAGCGTAGTAGCTTTGGGAACGTGCTTGGTCGAAAGGCAGGGGCATTTCGTGCGGTCGGACAAATCCTGCTTCTGCGGTTTCCAAGACGCTCTTCTTGACTTCGATGTCACACCACAAACGGTGACCAAAAGGTGTACCATCTTCCGACTTGAGGCGCCAGTAGCTGATGGCCTTTCCTTCCCGTGCAGGCGCCTTCATGGTGACAGCGAAGCTGACTTGTTCGCCTGGCAAAATCTCGCGACCAGTGACATTACTTTCGAGTGCTTTGTCAATGATCGAGACCGCTGCGGCGTGATTGTTGTCAACATTGAGCATGTTGTCGCCACCGACGAAACGCACACTGCATCCCTTGGGCCAAGCATGAGGACCAGGATTGCGAATGGTCCAGGCTTGCAAGAAACAGGCATCGGGTGCCATGATGGTTCCATCCGAGATGCGATCAGAGACGAAGTGGCCTTGCAAAGCAGACGTCGGGGTCACAGCTGCAGTGACCTGTGGAACGGCACTGAACAGTGTGGCAGGTGCCTGTACAGGAGTCGCAGCCTTTTCGTCATCTACTTGTGGGGATGGTTGAATGTCAGCCACAGTCTTTACAGGGACAGTGGCGTTGCTAGTTTGCCTACGAAGTGTAGGATGTAGCAGCTGGTGCCGCAGACGAGGAACCTCGCGATCACCGAGCTTGCGAACGACACCATGCTTGTTCTCGCTTTCGGTAGAGATGGTCAGATGGTTGACTGGGGTCTTGAACTTGACCAAAGGATGAGTTCTGTTGTGGAAAGAAGAGGGCAGAGCCTCACATGCTTCGCAGAAGTCAGTGTCGTGGCAGACGACACACTTGTACCTCACGCCCCGAATGTGAGATTGCGTCGCCTTGTCCTTGCAGAGCGGACCGTCGCAGTAGATTCCGTGATGAGTCACAGAGGAAAGAGGTTGACCCTTGATGGGATCGTAGACAGTGGCGAAGCGATGACCGTGGTGAGTATGGCGTGCGTTCTTGAAGCACTCGGCGCAATAATCAAAGTCGGGACAAACGAAACATTTGTGGCGGACGCCCAGGATAGCCTTATCGCAGCCATCGCAGAGGGCGTGGTGTCTGACGTTGCGGCCTGCAGGGAGCAGGGCCTCCTCAGCGAGAGACAGGACTGTGCCGGAGACGGCTGGCTTGAAGTGATGGCCAGGATGGTGACCATGCTTCATGCCAATGTGGCAGCCACGGCAGAGATCATAGTCTTCGCACTGCACACAAGTCACGAAATCGTGATCGGGAAGAGCTGGTAACATATTAGCACAAACTCGTCGAATGATGGATAGACATAGGGGAGTGACTGACTGATGACGCAAGCGTTGCAAGTGCGAACAGCCTCCTCAGCCAGAGTCTTGACATCGTCGGTGAAGGCTCCAGGCATATCCTGTTCGATCTCGGGCTTCACCTCGGCCACGGGCTTAGGCTTAGGAGCAATACGCTCTGTGGTGCTGCTGACGACGTCACCTTGCTGGATGGAGCGCTTGATCAACCAGTGACCATCGCCGGGGCATGCCTCGCCCTGACGGACACAAGTCTCGCAAAGGTCAAAGTCTCCGCCATCACAGATGCTGCAGTGATAATGGACGTCCGACATGCCACGGTCACAGGAGTTGCAGTAGACAGACCAAGGGCCTTTGCTAGCTTCGACGCTTGCGCGAGCACGGAGTGGGAGGGTCTGGGCAAGATCAGAGTTGGAGATGGGTGCAGTAAAGTCTAGAAGCTGTCAGCATGCTTGTCAAGCAAGTCACGACCAAGGTACCCACTGAAAGGATGGATGATAGGAGCTTCCTCAGCCTTCTTTAGAGAAGCAAGGGCATCACGGAACTCAAAGATGCCAGGGCCTACGGAGCGTTGGTCCAGGGCAGTCGAGTCTCTGCAAGAAGGAGCGGATGCTGGAGTGGGAGCGATGACATTTTCCTGGGTGGAAGCATGGTGCTGAGAGGTAGAGTCGACAGATGATGGAACCGAAGCTCTCAGCCTGAGCTTCAGCTTGGCCTTGGCAGCACGGATGAGAGTCTTGAAGACTGCTGGGTTGGCCGAGTCGAGCAGGACATAACCGCCAGCAGAGTCCGAGTAGCGCTCAAAGACGACGGGTTGGTCAGGAGCGATGCAAAGAATGTGTCGAAGCTAGTAGGCCATGGTCAGCAAGGCTGCAACGCCATGACTGGGATGGTCATATCATGTCATACCTTGAGTGGCAGTGCGTTGGCGTGAAGGTCCTTCAGTGGGAGCTTCAGTCTCTTTGTGCAGTCGTCAAACGAGATCTTGATGGTGATGGGCGTGTCATCGTTGACTGCAGCTGTGGTGGATGCCATGGTGGAGCTTATGGGATGAAGGCGACGCGGAGTGGCAGCCTAAGTGACGTCGTGTAACTGCCTCGGTCAAAGGCGACTGGTAGAGGTTGTAGGCAGGTGAACTAAGTCGATACAAGCAAGTCTGCAGAGGGGTGCCGAGTGTTGGTGAGGTCAGGGAGTCAAAAGTGTGGGAACAGAAGTGTAGGTGTGGAGTGATGGAAGAAGGGAGAGGTCGAGATAGTCATGGCTGCGACACTGATCGTCGGTGATAGCGGATGATACGCCTATGCAAATGCGGGGGCAACCCGCGTTACAACACCGGTGTAGATTGCTACTCTAGAGCTAATTAGCACCTACCTACTGTAGGCTCCAACACAAACTTAATCATGTCCTTTACCCTCTATCTTGCTCGTTTTTGTGTATCTACTGACCTTCCTGTCTATCATAAACCTTCTAGTGGTTTCTCCCCAACGACTATACCTTGAAAAACAGCATAACAATTGGAATGCAAAGGCGCTTGATTGCAGCAATCCCTTTCGGGTCGCCGTTTTGGCAGATGTTCTGACGGCTACATGATAACAACGATGAATAGAAAGTAACAAAAGATGGTATAACATTATCGTTCTCTACCTCTGCCCCGGCGTCCGAACGCCAATGCAAGACCTCGATCCAAGAGTGAAAGGCTGCAACCACAAATCCTCATCATGACTTTCGTTGGATTGCTGTATAAGTAAAATGTAGCTCGAAAGCATGAAACGACCAGGCATGTGCAAGAAAGAGGTACACCAAAAAATTATTGATAGTACATTACGCCAGAGGGAGCATAGTAATAAGCTCCTTCGGGGCTCGGTGTCATCATGCCACCCATCCCCGGGACAGCGTAACTCTGTGGTTGCAGATAGCCTTCTTGAGATGCATATTGAGGCATTTGTGAATAGAAGACCATACCATTGCTCTCGTGAGCCATCATGGCCGGATCGACAACCATTTCAGGTGCCATGTAGCCTGTCTGTGCCGCAGAAGGCACGAAGGAAGGAGCGGCAGCATACTGTGAGGTCTGTGCTGGATAGTAGACCCCCGAAGGTGTATATTGTTGGTAGTAGGAGGCTGCTGGAGGTTGGAACGGTTGTGCATGAATCGCTCTCTCAGGAATGTTGGAGAGCGGCGTACCGCCTGCATACATGTATGTCGGAGCACCAAGAGGTGGTGGTGCTGTGTCAGAAGACGTTGACTGTGTGCTAATGCTACCCTCGGAGATATGTTGAGGCAGTTGATTGTGGAATGGCAGCTGCTCCTGTTGCTGCGGTGCATGTAAAGACAGAGCAGCAGCGGGAGATTCGATGCCTGTCATAGATATAGTCTTTTGAGGACGAGGCTGATGTACGGTGTCCGTATCAGCCCAGTGTTCCACGGCAGGTGTCTGAGGGCGAGGGTAACTATATACGTAAGAGCGTCCGTATGCGGAACCGGCAGGTGATGGGTTGGACGAGCGATGCGATGCTGGTAAGCGCACTACAGGGCGTCCGGAGCCAGTGTGACCGCGAGCCGTATAGGATCCTGTAGGAGAAAAGGCCGATTCTCTTGAGATTTCACGAGCCAGTGAGGATCTGCGGCTCATAGACATGGCTTGTGAGTAAACGCTACCACCGTACAAGCTAGTGCGTCTGCTCTGCGGTACTCCGTGGGCGTAAAAGCTACCTCTTGCCTTTCCGAATCCTTGCTGGTTGGGTCTCAAAGCTCTGGGGATGAAGATGAAAGACCGCTCGGCAGCTGGGAAGACATAGCGAACAGGGTGGTCAGGCAACGATACGCGTACCGGCTTGTCACGGCGCAGAGGCGGACGATGGTCAGGAAGACGTGTGTGAGATTTGACAGGGACGGCGGGAAAGGGAACAGCATCTTTCATGCCAGGAAGAGAAACGCGGATTTGGACGCTGCCAATCTGAGTTGTTTTGGAGAAGTTCAGAGGCCGTGTGGGTGCTGATGAGGAAGCTCGCGATACCTTGTCGGAGTTTGCAGCCGGAGCCTGGAGAGATCTCTGACGTGGCCCTGCAGGAACGGTTTGCTGGTTGATTGTCTCGTGTAAATCATGGGTCCAAGGCGCATCAGCTGTACGCTTGACAGGAGCAGCGTGGCTACGAACGTGTCAGTACTGGCGCCACGAGAGATTGATGCCATGGATACGTACTTGATAGGGGCCTGGGCAAAGGCTCTGCCTCGTCCTCTGCCCCGGCCGGTAGATGCAAATCCACGCTGGTCTGGCGTGCGGGCGTCGTGCATAAAGAAGTTGCCACGGTTGGGTATGAATGTGGGATCTGTGTCCCGTTTCTTCCTGTAGTCGTCATGATCACGCCGGCGCCGGTCCGCCGCTATCTCTGGCTTTCTTGTAGACAGTGTCTGCGAAGACACGATTGGAGCACCCGCTGGCGCAGTAGCGACGTTTGTACTGACTGAGGATAGGTTATGTACCGGCGCATTGTCGTCTACTTGATGAGTGCCAATGGTGGTGGTGACTGGGGAGACACGGTCGCTGTCCGACCTTGTAGATGGCTTGGGATTTGTGACAGACTGGTGCAGTGGGGTGGATTCTGTAGCTATGTGTTCTGTAGTATCTGTGTCGCTGAGCTCGCTAATGTCGACGTCGCCCGTGTGATCGAAGTCGCTGGCAGCCGATGTTTCGCTTTGCGAGTCGTCAATGCCCTCGACTGACTCCTCCTCGTCCTCATCGCCATCAGCTCTTCTGCGGCGGCTCACCAAAGACTTCCTCGATGGCCGGCCAGGCGCCATTGTTTGGAGAGTCGATGTGTAGCGCCTTCACACCCGATGAGATAGGGTTGAAAGACGGTCACCAAGAATCGAGGCTCCACAATCGATATCAGGTCTAGTCTGTGAAAGGCTGAATTATCAGGAGCTCAGAAACTTATGAAGACGAGGTTAGCCACTGTAAGGTCCATGGGTGTTGAACTACAATATGCTCGTCGCAAGAGGTATGACATCGATACTGCAACTGCTTGCCCCAGTCTTGGGAACTCTTGGCTCCCGTCTCCATAGTTCGCGTCACTTGTACCTACCTATTATGGCAGCTGTCACTTTTCACGACACCTCGAGAACACTTGAAGCACAGTACCATAACAAAACACATACTTGTTTCGTCCAATGACGATTCGACCACTCTTTGTTATCGCTGGCCACTAGCCTATCAGTGATTATGATTCTTCTTTTATGCACTTTCACTTCCGAGCTTGGTCAACTCTCCCAAAACAAAGTCCTCCGCATTGACAAGCTCGGTGCTGCCGTACACAATACGCTTCTTGCCTGCTGGTCCTGCGGCTCCTTGTCCACTAGTCCTGTTCGCCCAGTCTTGCAAGTTACCGTACTCGTCCATACTACCGCCACCCACAGTAAACACGATTGCCTCACTGTATCCTTGTCTCCGCTGACCGAAACTTGCTTCGATGCCCCGTGTCATGCTGCTGTTACCAGGGTTCCTTGCCTGTGCGGCTGAAGGAGGCATTGTGCCTCGCGCATTGGCGCTTCGCGGATCGAAATATAGGTAGCCTTCGGTCTTCTGCAGTGCACTGGTGCTTGCATTGGTGGGGTCCATCAGAGATTCAGTGATCTTTGTGAGCGTTAGGTCTTTGTTGGCAGGCAAGAAGTTCTTCACGCCTGATATCAGGTTTTCAAAGTTCGACCCTATGCCAGCCTCCTTGAACTTGTCCGTCAGGCCTTTACTCAACGAGCTGAACCCGCGGAAAAGGTCGTTAGACGCCGAGGATTGTGCTGGCTGGGTAGGGGCCGAGGAGATCATTGTCATCCGCGTGATTTCTCGTACACTTTCATAGTGGTCAGCGTTGTTCAAAATGAACTCAAGACCAAGAAACTCACCGTTTGATATAAGTCAAGGGGGTTGTGTCGACATTTGCCTTGCGCAAAGCCTCCTCGAACTTTTCCATATCTGCCCTAGAAACTTCCTGTTCGGTGCTCAAGAACCAGATGATGAAGATTCTGAGTTTGTCTAGCGATTCCTGTCCCTTGTCTGGGTCTGCGAGCAACTCGAGCATCTGAGCCTTGGTCTGTTTGTTGATGTTCTCTTCTAATTGGAAGAAATTGTCAAGCTGCCTCTCCTTGATGCCTTGCAGCAACGCAGTCGCGATATTCATATGCATATCAAGGATTCCTTTCCTCTCTCGCAATTCCGGCAATAAAGTGATTGCTGCTTTCAAGTGCTGTGCGGACGATGATGTGTCGTTCTGTAAATCCTCAATGGAAGAAGCACCGGTTTTCTTGGTGACTTCGTTGGCATCTTCCTTGTAGCGAGTCAGTTCCGCATCAATATCTTCGGCCACCTGTGGAAAGGGGACACCCGAATTTCGTGCCCAGAAGAAATCGTTGGTGTTGAGATCATATGTTCGCTGGTTTCCCGGCTTTTGCTTTTGTGCGTCGGATTGGTCGGTTGGAAGCTCAACGGTAATGCGATTGAGACGCATCTTGAGCACATCGTGGACCAGGGATTGATACGTCCAGGAATGAGACAGCATCGGGACGAGATCGAGGTTGCGATCGACAATGATCAAGATGGGTCTAGATGCTGGAGTAGCGCTTGTGGTATTCGTGCGGGTATTTGCGCCAGAAAAGAGATTGTCTTTGGCGTTAAGAATGTGATCTCGTAGTTTTCGGTCTAACTTGGCTGCAATCATCTCGGCGGCTCCACCTTTGGGACAGCGAATAATGGGGATAGAGCCTACAATGGCATGTCAGCCAATTGTTTTACGCTGACTCCAGGACAGCCAACTTACCCATGGTCACAGCCACACTAAACAGGCCACTCACGATGCGGTCGACCTTGGCATCAATCTCTTCGTCGCTTGTCTGTGCACTGTTCATGGTGTAGTACACATCTTTGCCCATACCCAAACTGAACAGGTTGGGCTCGCTGACGATAAAGTTCAGATACTGATCATAGACCTGCTCGATGCTCTCCGAGGTTTCGGTGGATGCGATTTGAGCGGCGAAGTCTTCGAGTACTGGCCGGGATATTGAAGAGAGAAAGTTGACGTATGCAGACGAGTAGAGTCCCTTGGAGAGATCGGAAGCGATCAAATTTAAATTCTCAGCAGTCGGCTCAACCAGGTAGAGGGCAGGGACATCTGGAATGGCATGGCGTTTGGCGGTAATGGGCCTGATGCGAAGCTGTTAGCATCAAGTTCGCAGCAAGAGCTTGTGTATGCGAGCTTGTCCTTGCATGCCGCCATTTATATTGTTTCGACATACAGATGTATCGTGACTCCCCATGAACGCAGATCTGCGACACGAAGCACGCTGCTGATCATGTCTCTTCCCAAGTCGTCAAACACAAGTACCTTCCAGATCGGTTCGCCATCAGCATTGAGGATGGGTGTGGCTTTGGTGACGAGCCCGTTCGAGAGAGTAGCATCATGTTGACTGTCGAGGTGCTCGGGGGAGGCTTGGTTGAGGTTGAGGACTCTCTCAATCGAAGCTACAGGGCCTTGGTAAGCACAGGGGACTGGCAACTGGGTACGCAATGCTACTCACCCACTTGTCGGTCTCGGAGACTTTGATGATGAGCAGCCATGATTCTTCGCTGGTTGCGACTCCTCGATGATGGCTGTGAGCAGACGCTTTCTACCTCATGCAGGGGATCAAGACCAGGTTATCTCCTGCTTGTGCAAAAATGCTGTTCGGATCGGACACAAGTCCACGAGTTCCGTGTAATATTGCGAGTACTGTATATGTGTACCTATCTTCAAGTTAACACGTTCACGTCGAACCCCACGATTATTGTTCCAGTAGTGACTTTACTACGTCGACGCCTAGCCCGGCATGACTCTCGTGGAGAGCTCATCATTAGCATGATTGCAGCGGCAGATGCCGGGATCTGGCGTCCAAGCCAATTTCGTGTCCGTCTTGCGCTCAAGGAGGAACTCATCCCTCACTCATCAATCATCATCCATCACAACACCCTTCACTCCCTTTCGTCAATTCTCACTCGTAACTCAGCTTTCTACTTGGCGCCGTACTCTACTGACTAAACAAGAGGCGTCAAGCGCCTGCCTACCTGCCTGTAAAGCTCATCGTTCGTGGTTTAAAAGTGACGGGCAAGTTGCAGTAGAGCCTTAAGTGCTCTCTCTTCTTACAAGTGCAATTGCGACGGTGTCTGCAGCACTCAGGAGGGCTTTTACTACTTGCTTACGGTGAAAACAAGAGGCGCCTTCTGGCTCTGACCCAGTGGTGCTTAGCAATAAATACTTTCTGCAGCTGCCTGCTAGGACTCTTCGCAGCGCAATCACTGTTGCCACATCGAGCCTTAAGCGCATCGTGTATGTCGCAGCGTGGAGCAGAGCAACAGCGTTGATTGCCTTGCCTTGCACACTCTCTTTGGCTCAGTCCAGCTGCGACGCATCGCATAGCATACCAAGGCTCCTGTTAGAGCTCTCCATCTATCAGTCACCCGCGTCAGGTCTTAAGGAGAGCATCGGTCGCGTACAGTTCACGTCAGACAAGCCATACAAATCTGTCAACGGCACCTCTTCTCCGCCCCCCAACAAGACTTTCCACTTGATTTGAGCCGCTCTACGCGTACGTAAATCTCTCAAGCCATAAGGCAGATTTGCTGTTTGTGGACTAGCGCATAGCGCACGGATCATCTAAGCATCCGTTGCGCTCGCTGTGCAGTTGTCTTTGGCTAAGATGGATAACCATCATCATCATATGCAGTCGAATGGCCTCGAGTCTTCCTATCAGAATGGTTTCAATGCATCCGATGAGTTTTCAAACATTCTCGCCAATGGCCATGACAGTGATAACTTCGCCAACTGGAATTTTAACGCTCCCCACAATGCTGCCCCCAACTCTCAGTCTGATCCCTATCTTGCTTGGCAGTCATCAAATACTGGGTTGGATGGCTATAATCCACACGCCTTCACCAAGAATGCTTCAAGTCTACAGCCTGGCTCGTATACAGGATACGGCGACACTCATCAATTTGCAACGTCTTCATACGAGCCCACGTTGATACCGAATAACCCAAACGGATCCACGGCTTTTGCTATTGGCGCTTCCCCTTATGGGCAGCAAGCCACCCAACATGGAACAATAGCCCCGCAAGCTCTAGAGCATGAACGCCCTCATGTTGTTCGTCAAGATCAGGCAACAGAGAATCAAGTAAGTTTTTCTTACGCCTCTCTATTCCGGTTGATATGCTTATACCTCTAGTCTTATGCTCAGCCAAACCCGTCAGATATCGCTTATGCAAGAGCGATTCCTCAAGCGCCACCAGTTGATCAACAAGCACTGTTTGCTGCCATACCACCAGGTGACCGCGTGGGGCAGTTCTCGGTCATAAACTCAGAGCAACTCAGCAAAGCCACAAATTCAGTTCAAGTCCGTCCATTCATCTTTGTTGGACAACAAGAGTTTGAATTCCCTATCAACAGAGGTAATGCTTCTTTATGTCCAAAGTCTGTGATGCAATATGTGCTCATAACATCTCTAGCAACTCTCGCGCCTATTGCGCTGAGAAAGTCAAGAAACGAACTGCGCAAAATTGCAGGAAGTGACCCCAAGCTTCAAGGTTCGCCCAGCGATTCATGCTTGTTGAGGAAAATTACTAACTTTGTCCAGCAAAATTGAGCAAGAAAACCAGCAAGACGCAAACAACACCCAGGATCATCAGACCAAATCTACAACCATCCAATGGTATAAAGCAAGAAGAATCGGCCAGCGAATCTGACTCCTCTGACTATTCTTCTTCGGATGACACGGATGATGAATATGAGCTACCTCCACTACCAACGACACGACCAGATGCACCTCGTGAAGCCGTCAAATACGATACAATCAAAGCTTTATGGGCTAGTGATAGATCTGGCGTCTCCGCTGAAAAAGTTCGTACTGCAATGGTCGAATTTGGTGAGGTTGTGCAAACTGTCAGAAACCGATGGAAGGCCGACTCTGCGGCGCTCTCGGATGCCATGGATAAGAAGAAATCAGGCGAGCTTCCGCTTTTGAGAAGTAGGGTCAATGATCAACTTGAAATGATGAATGTGTCCTTGAAGACTGCGCTTGAACATGGAAACAGAGCTATACTCGGACAGTAAGTTTCACTCGCAGATGCCTCTGCCCATCCTTCCTTTCACTCCCTAAGTCGCACCTCTGATTGCACAATCCTAACAATGACGTATCAGACTCGGGCAGCATCAACCGCTTATGGCTGCGTTCACTCAAATTCTAATTGACCGCATCAAGTCATCTGATCACAACGGTCCATTGACAAGTTTAATCCTCGAGGTTTGTCACTCTAAATGTATAGCCATGGATAGATCACTGACCTTTTTATAGTTTTTGACACGCTGCGAAAATCTCACGGACAAGATTCTGGTGGATACAAAGTTGCAAAAGTGCCTTGTCAATCTGGGCAAGAACGGTAATGCTGAGACTCAGAACATTTGTAGACGCATCAGACTCAACGCCCAAGAGGCAACCAAGAGAATGTCTGGTGGTGATTTACAATCGAAGCCCAGCGTTGAAGCTAGTCAGGGTGCAAAGTCGCCTCCAAGCAACAGGCCTACTCCTGAACCAACTACAGGCATGAAACGCTCTGCTCCAAACAACACTCAAGCAGATCAACCATCAAAAAGAGTCCTTGTCAATCCTGGACTGGCTGGTGCTGTCACCAATGCTGGTGGTAAAGCTACTCTTGTGAAGCGCACGCTTCCTACTGGGAACGCCGCGAAACCGGCTACCACCACAAAATCTGTACAGGCTGGTGCTCCAAAGGCTAAGACTCCACTCACCAAGCCAGCCGCTTCTACTCTGTCTACAGGGCCTACAATCAAGAAAGCCGTTACCAAACCTGCTGCTCCGTCCGTAGTAGCTGCAGCAATGTGAGTTATACCAGAGTTCCACGGAGCGACCGAGCTGACCTTTGCATCCAGAAAATCGATTGAGAAGAAGGCAACTCCCGCTGCTCCTGCGAGACCTGCCTTCTCGTTTGCAGACACCATGGCAAATCTGCACAAGACGAAGGAAAAGGCTCCAACACCCAGCAACAAGCCTGAAGAGAAGCAGCCTCCTGAAACTGCAGAGGAAAAAGCAAAGCGATTGCGCAAAGAAGAACGCCGCAAGCTCCGTGTTACATTCAGGCCTGACAACCAGCTTGTCCAAGTTCGTATCTTCCACCACGATGTCGACGAAGAACTGGGTCATGACGAAAGTATGATCCGTGACGTTAGCGATGTCGGTGGGGAGGGTCGTATGTTCAAACAGCACAAAGACATGATGGATGTCGATGAAGAGGAGGACGGTGCTGCTGAAGAAGCGGTTCGGGAATATATTCAACCAAGTCGTAAGTCTAGATGGTGTGACGAGCATGAGAGGAACAGTTCACTAACGGAGTCAGTCACGGACTTCTCAACGGTCGATCTTGACGAGCGTAGGAGAAACTACACACCGTATGGTGGAGGGGAGTTACAGCCGGAATCTCTCGAGCGCAGCAAGCGTGAGCAGTACGAAGCTAGCACTCTGATGGTGTTTTACACGGATCCAAGCGATATTCCTACCTGTCCTAGAGAGCCAAACGACCCTTACAACGGAGAAGAGGCCAACACGAGGTCTTTCGGCACCCCAGATTCTCAAGGAATAGTTGCTGTACGTTCTGACAATGCGAAACTGTGTGTTTGTCTTACTGACAAACAACAGACAAGAACTGCGCAGCTTGGAGGTTCGATGCAGTCTCAACAGAGTCAACAGTCTGGTCCTGCGTCTGATCTCTCCGCAATTCTTGCTTTGATAAACCCACAGACCCCAGCTATCCCAGCACAACAAGGTCCTAGTCAAGACCCGGGACAGAATCAGATGGCGGAAATTCAGCGCATTCTTGCATCACTGCCTCAAGCTCAAGCACAGCAGCAGCAGCAGCAGCAGCAGCAGCAGCAGCAGCAGCAGCAGCAACAACAACAACAACAACAACAACAACAACAACAACAAACTGTGCAACCTCCTGCTCCACCTCAGCCTGCCCCATCGAGCATGCCACCTAATCTTGCGGGGATCTTTGCCAGCCTACAAACACAAGCGCAAGGCCCCGATAACTACCAGCCTGCCCAGCAGCAGCAGCAGCCTCCTGCTATTACCGAACCTAATCCAGCCAATTTGGCTGCTTTATTTGCTCAATTCAATGGTGGGGCAAATACCAACATCGGCCAGCACGGCTATCCTGGAGTCGGTTATAATATGCCAACGACAGGTCAATCACAGCCATATCAAGCCCCTTATGAGAACGAGGAGCGTCGTCGTTGGCGCGAGACTGGAGACAACAGCGACCAGAATCGCCGAGTCAAACCGGGCAAGAAGGGTGGCTTTGTGGATAAGCGCTTCACAGTGCCATGCAAATACTGGAGAGAAAGCAGGTGTCAGAAGGGTGAGCATTGTACATACTTGCACGATTGATGACTCGTACGCGAAGCATGATAGTGTCGGTCACGAGTCTCGCTCACATTGAGGAAGAATGCATGACTATTGCATCACAAAAGAACACATGAGAGGCGCTAGAAACACGGATATGAAGCATTTTAGAAAGGCGTTTACTGGGATCGCACTCTGTGTATAGATGCCGGAAGGACCAAACTCGCTGAGGAGGATGTACACCATTAGCCATTTGCTTTTAGCCAATTGCATCATCAAGCCCTGTTGACAACAGAGGCGAATAGATTACTGTTCTGCTTTGTGTGTACTGTGCATTGCTTGTAACGTGGCGAGCCTGATACGATTGGGCTTTACTACTTGCCTTGTGAACACTGGACAGCCCCATGAGGTCCCATGACTTGTGCTATCTGAAGCAGCAACAGAAACGGCTGCCGATGATCGTTGATCGAGAGGGTCTGGCGTTTGCTCGTCGAATGCATTCGCCTTGTTTGACGATGGTTCCTCGGCAGGTCGCCGTCAAGCGCCATCAAGATCGGCTCTTCTTATTGGACATAATAAAAACTCTACCGCCATGATAGACCAAAGCATAGAGTAGTCTGAGGCTTAGACTCAGGAATATCGGCGCGGTGGCGCTCTAGTCTTCCATTGGAGACATGCATGTGTTCGGTTGTCGTTATTCATTCATCATGACCGACTTGTGGTTTGGAGGAAGGCTCGGGCCCTTTCCGCATGTGCTTGTTTCGACATAAAACTTGGCTTCGATTGCTTGATGATCGTTCTAATGATGATGATGAAGACACCAGCTACTATTGGACACTAAAGTCATGGTCATGCAGGGGTAATTGATAGCAGCGTGAAGCTTGATTTGCTCAGACCATCTCCTCCGACATCACGCTGGCTGTTTGATCAGCCCGCCATACTTGAAATAGTGCACGAGGCTCTTGTATGTTTTCAGACTCATGACATATGACGATGTGCCTTTGACAAGCAGGTTTCCGCCTGCAACGCGCCTTCCTGATTGAACATGTGCTTTGTAGCTACCTGCTTTGTGACATGCAAACAAGCGTATCTAGTAGGTAGCGATATATTTAAAGGCTTCATCTTCCATAATCAGTCCCATCTCAACTTATCATCCTCACTCTCATCTCTCATCAAACCATCCACCAAAGTACATATTCATCATGACGAGCAATCTGTCCCGTGTCAAGCTCATCCACAACCCTAACTACACTCGTTCGGGCATCAAATCCTATGTCTCCCTTCTGCGCAAGTGTAAGTCTCCAAAGATAGAAAGTATGGTTGTATCCTAATCTGGTGGCTAACCTTCTCCTCAGACAATTTCTGCCCTTCCATGGAAGGACCCTACTTTGTCGGCAACATGGTCCATCAGACTGGCAAACACACTCTCGGTCTTGCCAACAAGATGGCAGCCCCCATCGGCGGCAAGGCCCATGTCAAGCAGCATGTCCTGATGAAGAAGGATCAAAGCAGTGGTCACAGCGGTCAGGTTCCCGCCGAAGACCAGCAGAACGACGCAGAGTACTTGTGCCAAGTCGGTATCGGCAGCCCAGCCCAGACGCTGACTCTGGACTTTGACACTGGCTCTTCGGACCTCTGGGTGTGGTCCACCAAGCTCAGCCGCAGCCTCCAGACTCAGGGCAAGGAGAACGGCCATCACATCTTCGACCCCAGCAAGAGCAAAACCTGGGAGAACATGTCTGGTAGCACTTGGCAAATCCAGTACGGTGACCAATCCTCGGCTTCTGGTGAGGTTGGAAACGACACTCTGAGCCTCGGCGGACTTTCTGTCGAAGGTCAAGCTATCGAGCTCGCTGAACAGTTGTCCGATCAATTCGTCCAGAACGCGGGAGATGGTCTCTTGGGTCTTGCATGGGGCAGCATCAACACAGTCCAGCCCAACCCTGTTAAGACGCCTGTTGAAAACATGATCAGCCAACGGGACATTCCCAAGGAATCCGAACTTTTCACGGCACATCTCTCCAGCTACAAGAGTAAGGAGGAGAGCTTCTACACTTTCGGCTTCATCGACAACGAGCCTCTGACTGCTGCTGGCCTCAGTGGCGCAGCTGCCATCGACTACACTCCTGTCGACAACTCTCAGGGCTTCTGGTCGATCTCTTCTTCCTCTGCCACGGTCAATGGCAAGACGATTCAGCGCAGCAACAATACGGCCATCATGGACACCGGCACCACTCTCTGCTTGGTCGATGATGACTTCGCCCAGCAAGTCTACGCCGCCATTCCAGGATCCCAGTACGACAACACTCAGCAGGGATGGCTGTTCCCATCCAACACTAACACGGCCGATCTTCCTGTTGTGAAGGTTGCGATTGGCGACAAGCAGTACACAATCAACAAGGAGGATCTCGGCTTTGCTGATGCTGGTAATGGCATGGTCTATGGCGGTATCCAGAGCCGTGGAGACATGTCTTTCGACATTTACGGAGACGTTGTCCTGAAGAGTATCTATGCCATCTTCGACCAAGGCAACAAGAGATTCGGTGCTGTTCAGCGCACATCTTCATCTTCGTCAACCTCCAGCTCCTGATTGGATGAAGGTGTTCCTTGCAGAAGATTGAGATGCTTATGGCGGGAATTACAGTAGCTTAGCAATCACCATGGAAGATTCCCAGGAGCTCACTGAGGAGCTTCCTTGCTGACTTTGAGCAAGACACCACCTAGTTATCGGATAGAATTAATGATATGACATGTTTACTATATCTCTGATCTATGCTGCGTGGGATTTCAGTCTGAGTGACCTTGTTCTCGGAGTGGAATGTGTAGAATCAGCATGTTTTGGGATCCATAAGTGATCATGGCTAGCTTGTTCCCCTGATCAAAGTTAAAAGTTACTGGTGTTGTTGCGTTGTAGTGTAGTAAAGAAAGCGAAATAGGGAGCGGAGGAGAAGGAGAGCAGCAGTTGAGCTTGGCACCTCCTTGTCCCGCATCAAAGCTCAGAATACGTACACCTAAACAAATCCTCCCCAAGACTCCCTCTCATTGTATAACGATCAACCCTCCATCGGGCTCGGAGAGCTACCTACAAGAGAAGGGAAAAGGGACATAAAACAAAACGAAACCATGGAGTCACGACCCACGACACTGATGCGATTGCTACTGCTGGCGCTGCTGCCATTGAGCTGGGCCCTCAAATTCGACATCCAAGCGCATCCCGGAGCCGAGTCTGCGAGCAAAGAGCGCTGCATCCGCAACTTCGTCGGCAGAGACCAGTTGGTCGTCGTCACGGCCACCATCAGTGGATACAGGGGTGATGGACAAGTGTTGAACATGCACGTACGTGGATTCCCTGCAATCTATTCTGCTGCCCTTCTTCCTTCACTTCCTTCAAAGATTTTGGAAGTTGGTCACGAGAGGTCGTGCCTTGAGGAGAAGGAAATGTTCGGGATCATGTGGATGCTGATGCGACGCAACAATACAGATCAAGGATGCGGTTGGAAACGACTACGGACGCCCCAGGGATGTCGCTGGCGAAAACAGATATGCCTTTACCGCGCACGCCGACTCTGCCTTTGATGTTTGCTTCGAGAACATCCTGACCTCCAGTACGTTGTTCCTTGCTACTGGATCTTCTTCACGCGCATGTTGCAGTCAAAGACTAACACAAATTGCCAACAGGCCAAGCTGTCATGAACCCTAGCCGCCACATCGAACTCGACATTGACATTGGCGCCGACGCAAAGGACTGGTCCGCCATCCAGGCTGGTGAGAAGCTGAAGCCTGTCGAGGCTGAATTGCGCAGAATCGAGGAATTGGTTGGCGAGGTCGTGTCTGAATTGGACTACCTCAGGACTCGCGAGCAAAAGTTGAGAGACACCAACGAGAGCACAAACGAGCGTGTCAAGTGGTTCGCTTTTGGCACCATGGGCATGTTGGTCGGTCTGGGTGCATGGCAGATTGTCTACCTGCGTGCTTACTTCAGGTATGTCAACCACGTCGACTTGGTCAGGATGACGACACCAGAGCTGACATTTTTGTTCACAGGTCAAAGCACCTTATCTAAACGAGAAAAGGGTCGTCACGTTCATGTCAATGATTTCCAGGTTCAGAAAAAAGCTGCATCTCCACCATGTGCAGCAACGATTCATAGGTACTGTATCAGCAATGACAGCATCTTCATGCCTTCTCGCCTTCTCTCTACCTGTTCGTCCTTCAATACATCGCGTGATCCACTAATGTAAACCCCTTGTCTTCCTGGAGCAACCAAAACTTGCATCATTTGACCTGCAGTCCCCTTCTTACAAAGACATATATGGCTCCTAGTCCTGTGCAAGGCACTTCGCACCGTTCGAATGTTCGTGCCAATCACACTTGGCCCCTTTTCTGGGATCAGGAAATTCGTCTCGGGTCAGCTTGACCGCGGCGTGACCAAAGTCGACCGAGAAGTCGCCGCCTTTCTTCAGGAATCCTTTGATTGACTCCGACAGATAGACACCCTTGGCTGCAGGCTCACCGCACAGGGCGCGGTAGGCGGCAGTCTCGGTCAGGAATCTGCGCATGTGGTTGGGAAACTCGGTGAAGGTGTAGACGTATTCGATGCGGAAAGTGGGTGCCGTCATATTGTTGGCTCGGTAGTAAGCGCGGACCGTATCAATAACTACTCGAGGTGAGTCGGCGTTCATCTTTCTCGTTGCGATCAGACTTACCATCGTTACACAAGACCTCGCAATCCCATTTCTGGCCCATGACATACAGGCACAGGTAGTGTTGGACCGAGTGGAAGTCCGTGGGACCGTGCAGCTTGCCGCCATACAGCCAACGGATGAAGATGGCAAAGGCAAATTCGTTAAAGTCGGCAAAGGCCAAGTGCTCAGGAACCGGTTTGGTTGTGGTCGACAGCAACTTGTTGAAGTATGGGATCTTGGTGGTGAGCAGGTAGTTGTACGCCTGGAATTTCTTGTGGGTGCTGCCGGCGAACAGAGTCGTCATGGGGAGGTCTTCTGCATTTGGAGTCTTTGCATTGGGACTTTCGGCATGAATAGTGGCAATGAGGGACCTATCAGAACACATCAGCCTGGCTTTCTTGCAGGACATTCATCGCCTTGGCTTACTGGACAGCGCCATCGGGAATCACTGGACTGGCCAGACCAGATCTGAGGTCGCCGGCGCTCGCAGCCTTGAACGCAGGGAGTTTGAGACCCAATGGGCGCTCTTCGCTCGTACCACCTGCACCCACTTCTGCGGTACTGTTTGGGGCTGCACTGATTCCGGACTTGACGACAGTACCGAGGTCCTGATGCTCGTCGATGCGTTCAGGAATGCGTTGCACGCTATTGGATGAGCTTGTGCGAGACGCTGCAGGACGGGCTGCACCCAATGGCACTGCAAGCTTGGAGTCGCTAGACATTGGGATGCTGCTGTCACCGAGACTGTGGATAAGGATGTAGATGTTTTGTAGTAGTAGGAGGTAGGCTTGATGATCATCTAACAAGAGAGGGGTGTAGAGTTTAGGAGAGAAAGAGAATGGAAAGCACTCTGGATGAGTTAGAAGACGGCTCTGTGGTAGTAACGCCAGTCCAACGCTGCTTCAGCGTATTGAAGAAGGTGCGACTCTGTAGCCAATTTTCGTCGCTTACTGCCATATTCAGAGACTTGTGGACCACCGTTGTATTCTACACATACCTTCACCATTAGCTGTTCATACACCGCGAATCAACGCCTTTGACACTACTAAAGACATGCTAATCTGGTGTTGCTTGGGTGTCCGGTGAATCAGGAACCAGGCAAACAGTGGATTGCCGTACAGCCTCACTATTTTGGTCACGAGCAGCTACAGACTGAGCACCAACATGACCGATTAACCTGTATTTGTTTGCCGAACATGTTGTAGAAATGTGTGGTTCAGATTTGACATATTCTGCTTCCTTGTTTCCTACCTTTGTTGATGTAAGTCGCTGCCTGGAGGCAAGGTACCTAAAAGATACTAGGATCATTGGACCGGAATATTGTCGCTATTGCACGACAAGACGTTATGCGTTTGGTTTCTGTGGGTAAACAGATATGTAAAAATGGTTGTTCAATCAAAGAAACGAACCTGAGCTGAGATTGAGACACGAAAACTATGACGTCGTGACGTCGTTCGTGGAGCTCCAGATCGAGCAGCGTCTTTGCTCCTCCATCTTCTCGGTACTCGTAGCTCTCGACTGTTCTCCAATCCAACTACACAACTTAGACAAACCAGACAAGATGTCATCTGCAAGAATCGTTCTCAGATCCGCCCGCGTCGTTCCACGCATTTCACGACCCTTCAGCTCATTCTCGGCCCGCCTCAGCGAGAAGAAGCCTGAAGGCAATGACACCGTCGACGCATACCGCAAGTCTCAGTTGGAGAAGCCCTTGAACCCTCATATGACCAACACCAATTCGACCATTGCCAACGAGATGCCCTCCATTGGCAAGGACAACGTTCCTCCTGAGATGATCACCAGCGTCGACCCCAACTTCACTCCCAAGGACTCTGTGCCCGAAAACACGGAGCGCATGGTTGGTGGTACCCAGAAGAGCGCACCTGAATCTGGCGTCAACGCCGACCTTGATGTAGGTGAAATCGAGGGAGGATCGTTCCGTGTTGAGCCCATAAAAAGAACCGGCGAAGATGCCAACACCATGCGGGCTAGACTCTTATGTTCGTCACTTTTTTTTAGAAT
Source organism: Dothideomycetes sp. NU30 (assembly GCA_026013035.2). Classification (NCBI taxonomy): domain Eukaryota; kingdom Fungi; phylum Ascomycota; class Dothideomycetes; species Dothideomycetes sp. NU30. The sequence goes on along the minus strand of BSBH01000012.1, from coordinate 39,669 downwards.
CCGGATACCTGCCATGAGCCCTTGCTGACTTTCCTTTCTTTCAGACCAAAGCAGGAAAAGGGGCACACTAGAGAGTGACCTTCTTCTGTCTACCTTTGCTGATCGTTACCTCGAACACATGACTCCAAAGCAATTGCAGCAATACGACACATTCCTTGACGAGAACGACTGGGATATCTACTACTGGGCTACGCAGGAACCCACGCCCACTTCATTGGAGTACGCTGAGGGCGGTGGTCCTGACCAGGCCACGCCAACAGCTCAAGGCAAAGGTGTTCAAACCAAAGATGAAGTTCGTCGTGCACCTGGCACAGGCGAGTGGGCCCAGACCGTAGGACTTTTCAAGCCAGCCTATCGCCCTGTTCCTCAGCGATGGAAGAACTCGGAAGTGCTCACAATGTTGAGGAAGCACGTCATTGACCGTAGCGCTGGAGGAGTGCTCGAGGGAACATCAGAGGGAGATGGAAAGGAACCTGATCAAAACACCAGTGGAGGTGGTTTGGGATTCATGCCTGAACTCAAGAACTTTGACCGATAAACGACTATGATTTAAGCCACTTGTATATGTATATACCTTGCACTATGCATCTCTACTACCAAGTCTTCGAAGATGACTTTATAAGGGATTCAAGTTCGCCAACGAAGTTCTAGTAAAGATTATGCTACCAAGGTGAACTAAGTGCACATACACAGGGATGGACATCAACAATGGAGAGGTCCACTGAAAGCCACAATTTGAGACAACAACTATAATGGTCAGAGCAATGGTTATGAATTGAAAATTAATATGCTTTTTGCCATGTCAGGGTAGACAAGCCCTCATCTCGCTTGGGGTCTAGGCAAGCAGCAACAAGGCCGTCTGGCTAGCACGATATCAGGTAGAGAGATGGGTGATTTTTGTTGCAATAGTGTAATTTCTGGACTAACATAAACAAGAGGACGGGTGAGCGACGGATAAAGAGAAGATTAATGAAGACGTGTACAGTTATGGGTGTTGTTCATAACGTACTCTAGAGTAATTAATTTCCCTTCCCCAAGCAACGCGACGGACGCTTGGGACGGGTTTCGGGCTTCGCGAACAAGGACAGAAGCAGCTGAAAGATGGAGAAGGTCGCGGCGAGTCAGCGGGAGAGGGAATGTAGTGGGTCTTTTGGCAGGTGCGGCGAGCGGGATGATGAGTTAGCGGCAGATGGCTGGTCCTCAAGGGGCTCGTGGCCCTGCATGAGGCCGAGTGCCGTGTGCATCTACTCCACGATTGCCATGATAATCTCATTTGTGCCAACGTCTTGTGATTGTCACCATGACCTGTTTTGGTGCTACTGCTGCTGCATGAGGAGAGTCGAGACCGTTCCTGCTTCTTTACTCTCCTTCGACGACGACTGCAACTGCGACTCAAGACACTTGGTGAATTGGCAGACGGTGAGCAGAGTAGAAGGCACCACACTCAACTCGGCAGGAGCGAACCAGAGGGCTTGTTTGAATGGAGAGCTACTTTGAAGACGACAGTCCACTTGCTGCGGCCCTGCTGCAAGGTACTTTGCACAAAGCGTCCAGATACACTCGAGTTTCCATCCATACTAATCGATGCAGGCCACGGTACTGCCGACGACTCGTTCAACTACCTTCACCACGACCAAGTCTCGCCCACACACTCGCCAGCCCTCACCCCTTCTCTCGCGCCTCAGAACCGCTCCGTCAAGACCTTTGCACAGCCCCTTCACCTCCGACTCCCCCAGCATGGCGCTTTGAAGAAGGCCCATGAAGCTTGGTCGGTATGTTTACCTTCCCTTCCATACTCAACAGGATACACAATCTCACACAGCCATAGCGAGCCGTGAACTCCCGCATAGGCAGAGCCGAGAACACACGGTTCCTCGAACATTTCCGATACCTGCTTGTCGCCTCCCAACTCCTAAACGAATATCCGGATCTGGGCTCGTTACACACGGCGCAGATCAATGGCCAGCCCTTCGAACGTCCCGAACTCAGCCCCAATGCATCAATCAACGTCACGGGCGTCGCTTTCACGGCCGGAGTATCCTTCTTCCTGGTCTTGCTTCTGAACTGGGCACGAGGTTCGCGTCTTAGCAAAGGTCGCGTCTTGGTCGCTTTGGCTAGCGCTGCAATCACCTCGGTTCTCTTCTATGCATATGTCCGCCGACAATGGCTGCAATATCTCCGCCACCAGGCTGTTGACGCTGCTTCTGCCCTGACCACCAATGCTCGTGGATTCGATGTTACCACCTCCGCTGCCTTGTCCTTGATCCAGGAAGTCGAGCTGGTCTCTAAAGGCTACAGATTGTACGCTTGTGGTGGTTCCTGTGACACACTGACCTTCAGGCTAACAACACGTTATAGGAGCACTCCACTTCCGCCTATTTCGCGCTTCGACGATGTCAAGGCCAACAGAAAGTGTGCCAAGCTGCGAAGCGCTCTACAAAAGGCCTACGCCGAAGCACTGCCATCTTTCCGAGAAGCCACCCTCTCTCTCAAGCTCTTGCTTAGTCAGGATGACATGGAAAAATACCTCGATGTCTACGATATTCCTCACCACGCCGTTCAAGAAGCTCTCAACCCCGACTTTGCCTGCATTGACCAAGATGACACGGAATCTCTCAAAAGTCTTCGCGTTATCAGCTATCAGTACAGCACGTTAAGACGATTGGTGCTCTGTTCTTTGATGTCACTCGAAGCCGATGGAGGCCACCCCGACTTTTCACGCTGGTCCGCTGCCACCAAGATCATGAATTCTCTGAGTACTGTCACAGCCACATGGGCTCAACGACTACATGACCTCCTTCGTGAAGTCGAAGGTAAGTTTCTCGATCCGTCATCTTTTGAAGAGCAAATGCTGACCTTGCGAAGATTTTGCAATTCCTAGAGAAGCAAGGCTCTCGTCAAGACCCGCTGGTGAGCGTTTACGTACTCAAGTTCGTAAGATTACCGATCTATCCCAAGGCATACGATCATTGCAAGCAAAGATGGCCTTGATGAGAGAGGAGTCGAGCAAAGCGATCGAGGCCTCGGACGATCTCACCGACCTGGGACCCAATCTCTTGCTACAGTACGAGTCTATCGGCGCAGATCTGAAGATGCTGACCCAAGCATGGGAGAATGGCAAGGCCGCTCTAGCGAACAATATCGACAAGCAGGAACGACGTATCTCTATGGCTTCAAGTGGATTTCGATCTCCCGTTCCGAGCCTTGGTGGTCTTACTGCTGTCGAAGAAGGTGGACCCGACGACGCATTGCGTGCTTTGAACGGCGAGTCGAAATCCAACAGATCCAGCATGGCACTTTCCGGATCAGATGAAGAGGTCTTTGAGGGTCTCTCATTGCAACTGCCTCGTCAACGCAGTTCCATGACGAGGGAAGAGCGTATTGTCAAAATGCAAGAAGAACGCGTACGGCAAGCCGAGATGCGTGACAAGCGTGAATCAGGCACCAACATGATTCGCGAACTTCAATCGGTTATGAAACTGCGACCCAAACGCAATTCAATCGGCCGGGTGACATCAATATAACGCGCATTCACCATGCAACCCTAACCAACATCGGAGACCAGACCACATGACCATCAACTCACGATTTCGCATTTTCATACTCCTACGGCATTTTCAGCGCGACAATTTCTGTCCAGCGCCTTAACCACACAGTCCTTCGCTTCCTCCTTGTCTTGAATATCCTTATAACTCATTTCGGGGCTGGACCAAATGATACCCCTTTTTCTTCTCTTTAAACTTCTGTTTATATATTTTTGGCGATCTTTTGTTCTTCTATTTTCACAGCATGGCGATGCATTGTTAATTCCGCTATCTACTACCAAACATTTTTCAAGGCGTAATCTTCATTTGGTTTTGCATTTCTGTAAGGGGAGGGCAATGGTTGTAGGATCTGCACTTTACCGGTAGCGTAGGAAAATCACATACAATGGACCAAGCATTTATCAGAACACCTCTACACACTCTTTGTACTGTTGTCTAGATATTTTCGGAGAAACACGAAATTATTACCCATAACCTGAAATTAGAAGGGGGTCACTACAGCCATAAGAGGTAGACATCATATATTTACTGCTTCCGAGAAACATCAAGTATCTCGACTACGCATGCGGTAAGTGATGGCATCTCACAACAAACCAAACCACCCACGTCCAATCAGACCGAATTCTCTGCTCAAGCGCAAGTCTGTTCAAGCAAAGGGTGCACACCAAACCCTTGTTTCTTTACCTGAATTTTCATGCTCTCGAGCACGCTCTTCTTGACCTCCGCATCTCTGATATCGAAACCGTGGAACAATCCGTGAGCCACCGTGAAATCGAACGGTTCTATTCTTTTCCACATGTCGAGGATGATGTCCGGGGCCAAGGGAATCATGTTTGGGATACTCCTGGGTTGTTACAATGTCAGACTATCTGATACCAGAAAGGGAAAAGGGTAAAAGAAAAAGAGGTCAGTGACTTACCACATGAATGAAAAGGAAGTCATTCCTTCAGGTCTATCTTTACGACGGAACCCAGACTGGTGTTGTCACCACGTCAGCCAAACACTTCCATCCCAGACTTCGTGGGGATTTTTTATTATTTTTTAATTTATTTTTATTGAGAGGGAAGACTCACAGGTACAATCATAAAACTGTCAGCAATGCACAAATGCCCGTCCCAATGCAAAACCATACTTCCCTCAAAATGTCCTCCGACCCTTATGGCAGTAACGCCCGGCACAATCTCCGTAGTATCTTCAGTGAGCAATTTTCTCCGATTCTTGGTGTCTTTCCTGTTCAACCAGGTGGAATCGGCCGAATGCATGTATATCGGACAGGAAAATATCGTTGACCAGGTCAGGTGTGTTGTGTAGAAGTGGGGGTGAGATATCACTATTGCTTTGAGGCCGCCTATGGAGTTGATCTAAGGAAAGGAGGACTTGTGTGTCAGAAACGAAAATGGTGGGATGGGAATGGAGGGGGGGAGGAGTAAGGAGGGGTCCTGAATGGACGTACAAAGTTTATTAGTGGAGAGTCGAGGTAGGCGATGCAATCCCACATTACGTTGCCGTGTTCGGTTTGGAGGATTATGGCTCGTTGTCCGATGCCCAACTGTTTGCACATGTTGATCAGTCAAGAGAAGGACCACAAGATTGAGTACAATGCAAACCAGGAAACGTGGAAAGCAGAAGCGTGCCATTTTCCTTATCTGCTGCTTGTTTCCTTCCTTTGTCCATGGGAATAGTGCTTCCCATCCCAGACTATCTAATGTAAGGAAAATAGAATTATCTACTCACCTTAGGCTCCGCCCAGATAGACCATACCCTATTGTCCTTCTCATCTTGTGCCCATTTGGTCTCATGTTTGCCCGCTTCGGCCTTGAGACTGGTCCATTTCTGTCCATCTTGTGGTATGTATTGTCTAGGATCCTGATTGCCGTTCATGTCGATGAGCATATTTATGATGGCTTTCGTTAACTTCGACTGAATGGGTTCGACTTACACTACAGATTCTACAGTAACCTGACGGTGGTTCGGCGGCTGGTATATCGAACTGCGTTCCACAGGTTGGGCAGAGCAATAGGTCTTCGCCTTCCATGTCAAAAATATCGGATTGAGATGATAAAGTTTCGGTATCTCCCTGAGACGCAACGATGCCGGAGTGCGTCTTGTAGTCCTTGATGATTGATAGGTAGATATCGTCACGGCGTGGGACATCGCCAACGACGATGTTACCCCACTTACATCACTGGATGTGATTACACCTTAAAGTGGGGACACTTTTTGTGAAGAGATGACATGGCACGTGAAGATATACCCATCATATTCCATTCCTGATCTTTTGATACAGTTGCAATCTTGCTATTCTCCCTTTCGAGTAGGAGAACTATATACTGTTTGGAAAAAAGGAGCATCCTTCTAGCCTTGAGTACTCCGGCCTGATGATCGGGAAAATAATCAGAAAGAGAAATAAACAAGAACGGCAAGCAAATTGGTATCGCCATGATGAAAGAAGGAAAAGGGCGTGAACATGAAAGAATTCAAAGGGAGGGAAGGAAAAGAACAGAACGGAACAGCTGCAAAACTGCTCTGGTATCATATGAAGAGGGGAAAATTAATCTTCGTAGAGAAAGCAAAGAACAAAAACAAAAAAACATTAGAACCTGGAAGAGAGCAGAGATTCAAATGAGCCGGCGTTTTGCAGGTCTTTTGAACAGATATTAGAAAAGTTTGGTGAAAGTTGGAGGAACTCGAGATTAATAACGTGGTGTCCTTGCTGGCATGTCGAGATTGCCTGTCAAGTGAGCGACACGGGCTTTGATGCGGGCTACCCTTTCCTCGATGGCTGGAATCTTGTCAGTAACTTTTAACATGTCAAACTTCCTCAGAACACTTACTCTCTTCGCCGCTAGTCTCTCCGTCATCTTCAGTGTTTGTATGAGAAGGACGAGGCGAGTCTTCTTCCATGCTCGCTTTGGCAGCTCTTTCTGCGGCATTCTTTCGAATTTGCGCCCATCTGTCAGGGGATTGGGACACTTTTTGAACAGGTTGCTGAGGGAAGTAAGTAGGCTCTGCTACATCTTGGCCGTCTTGCTTCTTGTCCAGCGGAGTATTATTCCAGCTAGCAGGAGTTTCGGGGAAACCCCCAGGTGCATTCAGATGACCAGCCAGCAGCTCGGCCTTGTGAGCTTCTTCAGATTCCATGTGAGAGTCGACCGAGTCTCTGGGATCCCGGGACGGAGCATCGGACAAAGGTCCTTGGACAAATGCTGAAGATTTCGGCTCAGCACCACCAGCAGTATCATAAGACACAGGAGAGATTGCAGGCTCGTCCACGCTATGCCGAGGACGATCTTGGGTGAAACTAGGTTCCATAGGACTGACTGCTGGCGGAGAAACTGTTGGGGTTTGCAGCTGGGAGGCTAGGCGTGGTTCGGGCTGCTTTGTCTGCCATGGGTGCTTGAGGGGTTTTGGTTGCGGTGGTGGTGGCGTGACAGCCTGGGCCTTCTTCCGCAAGAGCGAAATCTTTCTAGCAATATTACTCTCGGTTGAAGGTAAGCTTGTCATGGAGGGAGATTGAACGGGGCGGTCAGGCCTTGCATCTTCTTTCTTTTTGGTGCTAAACATTTTCTTCAGACCACCGGGCACTGGCCTGTTGGCTTCATGAGAAAGAACGTCAGGTTGGAAATTGGCTGCTTTGGCCTGCCATGCTTCTCGAGCAGCGCGTTCTGCTGGGGTTTCTTTCGTCAACTTGTTAGGTTTCTGGGTAGGACGGAAAGCTGGATGATTTTGGACATTGTTTGAACGATCAGGAACAGGCTTTCTCTCGACATTTGTGACTTTAGGCGAAGCTGGCAGCGCGGAGACCTGAGTAGTGGTAGCATCGTGTACAACTGGCCTTTCCAAGATGATCGAGGCGTTTAGTGACGGCATTGTTGCGGATACTGGAGATGCGTCAGACGAGTAGGGGACTTCGGATTTAGAAGAGGCTGCATGTAGGGGTTCTGTAATCACTTCCGGTTCGGTAGGATGTGTCAACGGAGGAGGCGGATCTGCAGCAGCGACTTCGTCTTGTGTTGGTTTCGGCGACAGACTATGCTCGATGTTCTGTTGGATTGGAGCAGTGGGAGATTGAAGCGCCTCGTTGACTTCTCGCTCGGTATTGATACTAGCATTCTCTGACATGAATCCCACGGTAGATCCTTTGCCAGCAAAATTATCGCCCAGGTATTGCTTCCGGATCTCCTCCTTGTCGAAAGCATGAGCCCATTTCATGGCGGGCCCAGCTTCGCTTTTGAGGCCCAATGTCATGACACTGTTTGTCTTCAAGGATGAAGAGTCATCCTGACGACCACGACGTTGCGCTAATTCGGAGTTGTTCTCCTTTTTCCCTTGCATTGCCAGTGTGGCAGCGGCCGCCCTAATCTTTGCCTGCTGGTCGGGCGTCACACTGACCATACTTGGTGTTGTTGAAGCCGCGCGGGGCTCGGTCTGATTGACCTCTAGAGATTGTTTTTGGGAGAATATGGCTGAGGCTCTTCGATTCGTCTTTCCTCGACGACTGAAGCCAAAGCGGGACTTTTTCTCGGCAATATATGCGCCATGCATAGGCTCTATGGCTGCTCCCTTGACCTGTTCTTCCAAAATCATCCAGCGTCCTTCCAGAATGCCGGTTTCGACAAGAGCACAACGGCCGAAGACGGCTTTCCTCTCGGATGGTTCTTCATTTGCAAGACTCGTGATCCAGACCCACCAAAAGCTGTCATCAAGGTCGATCTTTGTGATGCTGGCCAATTCTCCAGGGTTCAGGTCCTCCTCAGTACCTCCGGCTGATCTTGGAGGACGGTCTCCGATGGGCGGTAACATTTTGTCCGGGGGCAAAAGCAAGGTTGGCTGAGTCGAGCCAGCCCGCCCGTCCTCGACAAATCCAGCATTCAAGAAATCAGCCCAGGAAGGAGTGGTTGGGCGACCAGCGTCAGCCATTCTGGAACGAGGCTTGGAGCTCAAGGCACTCATCTGTGGCCGTAACGAATTCGGTGACGTAGGAGCATTGGTGTTTGTGTCTTCGCCGATAGAAGAGAATCCGAAATCGGAAAAGTGTGACCAAGATTCATCGGGCTTACTGGTGAAGTTATCGAGGGCGAGTGCTGTACCGCCTAGTGATCGCTGTGCTGTGGACTGATTGGCCGACGCAATACAATCGAGAACACGCCTACACTCTTCGGTCAATGCTTGAACAGGGTCGGAGAAGTCGGAGAACATCTGCAAGTCCTCGTCTCTATACTCGAAGTTTTTAGCTCTGCGTAACAAGGCAAACGGACCAGGCGATACGGAGTCTACAAGCATGACAACTTTTGGTGTGGTCTTTTGCATAAGAGTTGGCCTTTGTGGAGGGTACTCTGTCTGAGCCAACAACGCTTGCAAGGAACGTGGTAGGCCATTGATTCCGGAGAATCCATCCAAAGCTTCGGGCTGGAGAGATCGAAGGTAGGCAAAGAAAAGATGACTACTCGCATCTGCGGCACTGTGAAGGGTCAGTCGTGCTTTCGGCGAGTTGAAGTAACGAGTCAAGGCGGAACTCACGCCAACCAAGTCTTGTAACCACCCTCGAAACCTTTACCATCACCAGATTGTTCAAAAGCCCACCATCCAGCCATGCGCGAGAGCTTTCGTCCGCCGTGACCGTTAGTCTTGCCATGCGCTGCGACAGCCGCCAGGAGATCGTAAAAGTCGTAGATGATGTTTTTCCTCGCTTCTGAAGTAACAGTTAGAGGGATAAAGGTGTCAAAGGCGTTCCTGGCCATGTTGGAATCTGGTTGTTGTCAGCTGCATGTATGTACAAAGACTCTGGACGTGGTTAGAGGCGTACCTCGCTCTCCCAAACAAAATCCCTGATAGACAGGCCATGAGACAACGCCTCCAGGCAGTCGACTCCAGCACCATTTGAGAATGCTGCAAAGGATCTGCACACTCGTTAGTCCAATCGACAGTATTCAACCACCACTCTTGCTACTTACAGCTGGATCCGTAAGAACAAGCTCCCTGCGCAGAGCTGACCCAGTGTAATCCCGAAGCCCTTCCTTATTACTCTTGAAAAAGTTGTTGATGAATGTTTTGGCTGAAACCGTGTCGACGTCAGGTCTGAAAGGCAGGAAGAGAAAGGGTGTGTCCAGCGCCTCGGCTACAGGGAAAAGAAAAAGATGTCAGCGCAAGTATCCAGGACCGGAGTGGTTGTTGGCTACCTCTTGATTTCAAGATCAGGGTGCATACTCTGATCAGTTCTTCTACCTCGACGGCCACAATCTCCTTGCTATCCCAGGTTGAAACGAATCCAGGCCTTGCATTGGGCGGCATGTGCTGGCCATTGCTGGTATCAACGTGCTGCAGTTTTGTTTTTTGTTTTTCCTTGCTTCGGAAGACTTTGGTAAGGAAAGCCATGGCGCCGAGTTGTGCTTGAGTGTGAATGAGCGACCTAGACACTCGCGTCTAAGGAGGATTGGGTGCGAAGAGGCTGCGATTAGACGTAAAGCATAAGTTTCGGTGCTCTGAGCAGGACGTTCTGTTGTCAAGCGTGAATCAGCTTGTGATTGCGCAACAAAGCGTGGTCAATCAGTTGTTGAATTGCGCATCTGACGCATTGGACAAAAAATCGAACACAGGGGGGATGCTGTGTGGTAGATATGGAGGGGGGAGAGAAAACAGGTACCTACCTTCAGATACCTGGTCAATGAAATTAAGTAGATCCACACTCTACAAGTGGTCGATCCTGCTTTCGGACAGCCGAACTGAGACAGTGAATGAGCCTCGTTCTTCGTCGACCCCGCGAGACTTTTGGCGGCAAACAGAGACAAGAAGAAGAGTGCGAGTCGACAAGGACAGAAGGAAAACGATACCGTGACTTGACTCGCTGCCTTTGGCGGCGGCAGCTCACTAGCTAAGGCTTAGATGAATGGCTTGAAAGTTGAACGTGGTCGACACCGTAGTGGACTCTCTCATGCAGGCTTCTCCGTCTCCGTTATTACTTGACCCCATGTTTCGGTCCCTTGATTGGCAAGGATTGCTTGGTCCAACCACGACTTTCCGACCTGCCCTGGCCATTCGACACAGCAACCCTGTATTGGTCCAAGATATCGACAGCCATCACTACCGCCAGCGCATTGGCGACGATCAATTTGCCATTCAAACACTTCGGAGTGCCAATTGCCATGCGCGGCTGGGTAGTTTGACGGGTCTACGGATTATGAGCAAGCTCACCGCCCCCGACTCGCCAGGGCTGCTTGTCATGTACTTTAATCAAACTTAGGGACCACGCCGTTTCATCATCCTAAAACATCAACGCCCCTTATTATCCGCAACCTTAAACATGTGTTTCTGAGAGATTCACGTGAATTCAAGGGTCAAGGTGGGTACCCACCTATTAAAGTGGGTTATACTACTAGTACTTCATGTACAAACTGCACTCACTTCGTCAAGGCGACAGCAGAGTAATAGGCACAAATACCAGTCCCCTAGCTGGTCGTCCTGGTTGTGGGGAGCCACTCCATAAAGTAAAGAATTGATGAACCATGTTTCCGACGGCTTGGGCTGTACGGTAAAGTGCTCGCACTATCTAGCTTCCCAGAATTCCAACATGCTGAACGATGAGATAAATTGCACCGAGGCCGCGGTCGAGATAACCCGTACATAGGCTTCCAGCACACTCCGCTCTTGTATTCGACATGTTCGCAGCTTCCGCTTCCTGAACCCCTCTTCGCAACGTCGTCCAACGTCAAGTAGGAAAGCATCAATGGTAATCATGGAAGTTTGCGCTTGTTTCTGACTTGTCCATCCTCGAGACCGATGGTGATGTCATGATTTCTCAAGTAACAAAGACCGCGAACAACAACAATGAACCTCTTCCCTCTTGCACCGCATGTTTACCTCGACTTCTGTATCTCGTATCTCAAAACCATACATCCAATTCTACACCGCCAAATCTAAGATACCTAGATCATTCTCAGCTTGCGCAGTCAAGATGGTCAAAGACAAAGACACAGTCATCAAGTAAGAACCCCGCTTAGTGTTGCAAGTTGTGCCAAAGGAACATCTGTGTCCTCCAGAGCGTTCAATGTGAAAAGCATTAGCTAACAGACGACTAAGAGAGTTCAATGAACTCGTCAACATGAATCCTGACGAATTGAAGGATTGGCTTGGTAGGGAAGACTCTGCTGGAGCTGGCTGGAGCAAAGACGATGGTTCGGGAGAGACGATCGGACATGAGAGGTAAGCTTGACCAAGCCTCAGCACGGAACAGGACAAGACATTGACTGTGTTTAGTGGCCGCAAGATCATCGAGATATTGGAGAAGAACCCAAACAAAGACCCAAGCAAGTACGAAGAGGACGACATCAGCCACATGCGCAAAGTTGTAGCGTACAACAAACGCCACTTGGCCCAAGAGGAGTCAGCTAAGAAGAATCCGGACAGCAAGAGTGCCAAGTCACTGAAGAATTGGGGACATGATCCTCAGCAAGACTAGATGGACGCGGGAGAACAAGATATCCAGTAGTAACCACTCACTTTACCTACAGGGTAGATATTAGCAGCTAGGCGGTATACTGTACCTCTCAGAATGCCGAACACACATGATCACAAGCCTTTGAGATACTCGACTAGTCGTAATAACAAAGCTATATGTTACTAGTTATACTTGTGAATGTACTAGAAGAATGTGTAGACGAAACCATGATCGTCGGCTTCTTCGGTATAGAGTTTCGGACTTGAAGATCATGTAAGATATGATTGTCCATCGCTATCCGACGCAAAGGAAAAAGCTACCTGTGCTCGTTGAAACCGGGTCACTTTTTTTTTTTCTTTTCTTGATGACCACGGTGCTACTTGTTGCAATGTCATGGTAGGCGGGCGGGGCAAGATGCCTTGGACGTCTGGCGGCTGATGCTTCGGATTCCACCTTGCTGGGTAGGTACGCAAAAGGACAATAGACAGAAGCGTTTCTGACAGCAAGCGGGCAGGGACAGGATCGCCAGGGAGGGACAAGACCGGGAGTTCCGCAAACGAGAAGGCGCCAGAAGGAAGCCGAGGAAGCTCCCAAGAGGGTTAGCAGTCTGGCTAGTACGGCTCTCATTGGCGGCCGTTAGGGTTACACAGTCGGTTTCAGCTTCCCATGCTCGGCCCACGAGCGTTTGATGATTTCTAGTGGGTTTTAGTTGCTGCTCGTTTCCAAGAATAGGACCTTTCGCTGGCCCACGCTCAGCGATTTCTGATCTGACGCAGGACACCATTCTTATCACGCGTTGACTCGCATCTCTACGTATAGAGTGCAGTAGTAAAGCATTCATACTCTAGCTTCTGCTCGACGACTTCGGAATCTTGGAAGATACGAGTTGCTGCTGCAGCACTGTCAGCGACAGACAGCCCGGGCAGTCGACGCAAGTTCAACGCGAGCAACCCTGTCACTCAATCAATCGATCATCTTACCTTGCCTGTCTGCCTGCCTACCTTCCTCCGCTGGATTCTAGCCAGCCAAGCCGACCCTTACGCGCCGTCGCATGAAACATACTCTTTTTTCTTTCCTTTAGTTCTTGCACCAACACGCGTGCTGCGCCGCGAATAAAGACATCTACCTCTACAGATCTTTGACAAGCGATCATGGGTCGCAGAAAGATCGAGATTCGTCCCATCAAGGACGACAGGAATCGCTCTGTGTAAGCTCAGCCTCGGACCATCAAAGCGGTACGGGAGCTCAATGGATATGCCGGCTAATTTTCTGCTCATGACAGCACCTTTCTCAAGCGCAAAGGCGGTTTGTTCAAAAAGGCGTACGAGCTGAGCGTGCTCTGCTCTGTCGACGTCGCTGTCATCATCTTTGGTAACAACAAGAAGCTCTACGAGTTCTCGTCGGGGAACATCAATGAGACGATCCAGCACCATGCTTATGTTCGCGCTGACCCCTGCCACTCTATGAGCGAGATCACAATGTACTGACGCGTTCTCAGTATGGAACACCGCACGAACACAAGACACCGGCAGACTTTGCGGGTAAGGGTGGAGGAGACGACGACGAAGAAGAAGACGACAATGCCGTTGATCAGCATGAGTCGCACTCACCACCCGAGCAGCCTATGATACACCATCCTCTGCAAAATCAGCCTGGCCTACAGCATATGCGAAATGTGACGCCCTCGGCCTCGCCGCCAATCCCCAATGGTGCAATGCCTGCTTTCCCACAACGAATGACAACCCCTCAACCCCCAAATGGCTCGCGCCCTTCATCGCGCCTGTCACATCTCCGACGAACGAGTTCCAACTTGGTAGCCCAGCATATGGCTACCCCATCGCAAGCCCCACAGCCTCCGCCGACCTACACCTATTCGCCCAACCCGCCTTACAACCAACCAAATCCAGCCGCTGTCATGCAAAGACAAGCACAGCAAAATTATGCCGTCCATGCACCTCAGTACTACACCGCTTACCCCCCTCCTACACAGCAACAAATGCAGCAAGCACAGCAGGCCTACCTGGAACAGGAACAAAGAAGACAATCTTCTTCAGTACCGCCTCAATTTATGGGCCAGGTCCACCCTGGCGCTCAACAACAACAGCAACAACAACAACCACAGCATCACCATATCCAGCCACCGCAGCAATCTTACAATCCCAGTCAGACCAACAGTGCACAGCCATCTCCACAGCCTAACCAGGGCACATTCCAAAGTCCACCACTACCCCATCAACCTAGACCACTCCCTGCACATGCCAGATCCCATAGCATTTTCACACCAGTCGACGACAGTCGCTCGCTGCTCGCACAACACTGGGGTGGGACATCAAATCCGAGAGACCCGGCCATTAAGATGGAAGCACCTCGTTCACACTCGGTCGATGTGTCGGCCGTAACCCGTGAGATGATGAGTGGCACACCACCGCGACCTACAGACACGGCTCCGCCCGACGTGAAGATGAACCCTCCAATGCAAGCACCTCCTCCAGGACCTCCGCAGCGAACAACATCCATGTCTTCAATAACAGCGCCCGTACGGCCGATCGCAGCGCCAGCCGAAGCGAAACGGCCACGATTGAAAGTACAAATTCCGAGCGAGCAATCGGATGGTGGGGGCAGCGCGACAGGAGAATCATCACCCAAGGACGGGGGGAACACAGCGGGTGCGACGCCCATGCGAGTAGGACAAGGCGTTGTTCTACCGCCTCCATCGCCATCTACGAACAATGTGCTATCAGCAGGTGCTACGGGACCTCCGAACCCGTTCGCCAGACCAGCGCCGCCCATCAGTACAAATTCGCATGCAAATCGTGAACGCGAGACGATCGAGACACCATTATCAGCACTGCCGAGCCGCGTCATGGATGGCAATCAGCTACTACCGAGTCCTTCATCTTTTTGGCCAGATGCATGGTTCGGACGTGATAACAACATGATGCCCAGTCCGTTGAATTTCCAAACACCGGTAGTGATGAATGGACCTGGGTTCAGCAGAGAGGACGACGAAAAGAAAAGGAAGGCGGACGAAGAAGCAGGAGGGGGTGGAAAGAGAGCCAAAGATTGAGATTGGTAGAGTCAGCAGGTGCAGCGGCTCTGAGGGTCAGGTAAAAACAAGTATCAGGGACTGGGAAAGAAGCATTGCATTTCACAGTACAGGGATAATTGGAGGTGAGCATTGGAGCACCAATATATAAAGAATATTAGCATCTTAAATATTAATGTCTGCCAGCCAAGCAAGAGGTGTCGCAATGCAATGCATTTTACTTGCCTAAATTGATTCGAATGACGGTGGGTCTCTACGGTATACAAGCAATATGGTAATAACCAAAAGCATTTTGCAGAGAAGAGGCACGAGTCACTGGCGGCTCAAAGCAAAGTGGCATGCGCGGGGCTGGTCAACTGCGCCTTGGCCGCCATTCGTTCAGGACATTGGATGAATCGGATGCTTACAGCTGCCCTAACGATCGTACTTGGTATTTGATGCCCTGAAAGCCGCTCCCTTCACTTGTTGATCCAACCCGCCAAAGTACTCATCCACCGGCTTATCCATCCGACTAAACGAACGGCACCAAGACCAGGCTCATGGCGTACAATCGCGGATACACGGGCAACCCGGACTCGCTCCCAGCGTACGCATCATCACTTTCCTCGACACGCTGATCTTCGAACCGTGGCGCTAATCTGACTTCTGCTATAGACACGCAGAGCCCGAGCAGGCGGCGCAGATGATGTCGCAGCCACAACAGAGACAGTCGTCGTCGGGTAGTTACTACAACAAGCCTCAACCCCCACCACCCGTACAAGCACAGTCATATTCACAATCACGACCCGCCCCTCACTATCCGCCGCAACAACAGCAACAGCCAAATCAACGGTATGGCAGTGGTAATTATGGTCCGTCTCCACCGCCCTCGGCCGGTATATCTGGACCTGCCCCTCCTGCACGCAACCCTTACGCTTCTCCCCCACCACCTGCCAGCTATGGCCAGGGCCCAAGACCTACGGGCTATCACAATCGGCCGCCCATTCCCTCAGGCCAAAGGCCACCTACAGTAGCGCCCCCGCCACCACGAGATGGTAATGATCGCGACGCTCTGTGGCCGCTGTTCATGGCTGTGGACAAGGACCGCTCAGGTCAATTGAGTGAGGGTGCTCTCCGCAGCGCTCTGGTCAATGGTGATTATACTGCTTTCGACGTGCACACGGTGCGCATGATGATTCGAATGTTCGACACGGATCGCAGTGGAACCATCAACTTTGACGAGTTCTGTGGCCTTTGGGGATTCCTCGCCGCCTGGCGCGCTCTTTTTGACCGCTTTGACGTCGATCGTTCAGGTAACATCAGCTTCCACGAGTTCTCAGACGCCTTGGTTGCGTTTGGCTACCGCTTAAGCCCGCAGTTTGTGCAATTGCTTTTCAACACATTTGCCAGAACAAGCCGTGGACGTGGCGACGATGCTGCTTACGGAGGTGGACGGGAGAAGACTCTCAGCTTCGATCTGTTTGTGCAGGCCTGCATAAGTCTGAAGCGCATGACGGACGTCTTTAAGAAGTATGACGACGACCGCGATGGCTACATTACTCTATCCTTGTAAGTTTCACCCATATCCACACTTATACTGCGTGTGTCAAATGTACATGATCATGCTTGCTGACACCTGACAACAGCGAAGAGTTCCTCACAGGTGCGCAAAGCCTTTTCCTCTTCAACTCAATATCCCCCGTGACCGACAATGGCCTTTACTGAAACCTTTTGAAGAGATCATCCGCCAGCGCTAAACGTCAGCTTCATGGTTTGACTACCATCATGCGTTTTGACGACTTGCGTTCTTCTGGACCGATCGGCGTGTGTTCTTTTAAGCCGAGTATGATACCCCCTTATATACCAAATATCAAGACCAAAGTAGTTGAAAATGAGTCTGTCCATGTGGTCAAAGGTGTCAAAGCAATACTGGTCGAGTATTGTAGTTATTGTAGTAATGTTTTGGACCCTGAAAGCATGTGAAGGTGAAGTGCAAACAAAGCAAACAAAAGTCTAAACTTTCTTACGTCCAAAAAATCTCAAGCTTTGTCGACGATCAATAGACAAATTATTGTTTTTCATCACAACAGACACAATGACGGCAGCCGCCATGGACACCAAGATGTCATCGATACTACTCAGTCTGACCGAATCGCTAGAGTCTGCGCTGCCAGCGCTGCCCACACCGACCAGCATCCTCCCTCCGGACAATGGCATCACTCTCCTCGACGCAAAGAACGAACTTTTCCTCTCATACCTACAAACACTGGCCTTGCGCAACCTCGCCGTCATCCGTAGCCTCAAATCAAAAGACTCGATCCCCGCCGAACTCGACGAGAAATTAGTAAAAGATCTCGTCAAGCACCGCGTATACATCGAGAAAGGCGTGAGACCTCTGGAAGACAGACTCAAGTACCAAATCGACAAGGTCGTCCGCGCAGCCGAAGATGAAGCCCGCGGCGAAGTCCAAAAGGCTGCCGTGAGCAAGCGTCGCGATGCCGCCGCAGCCTCCAAAGACGACGACGACGACGACGACGAGAACAGCGAAGACGACGATGGCAGCGACGAAGACGAGGACCAAGCCTCGGACATCGACGAACTCGCCTACCGACCCAATCCAAACACCTTCGCCCGACCAACCGAAACCACAGGCCCTACAGAGAAATCTTCAGCGGCGGCGGCGAGTTCGGACGGCATATACCGGCCCCCACGCATCAACGCGACGACAATGCCCACGCCCCTGTCCCCTCGTCGCGAGAAATCCAAACCCATGCGCAGCAACACCATCGACGAATTCGTCGCCGACGAGTTGTCAGGCGCCCCCGCGGCTCAACCCAGTATCGGCAGCACCATCGCGAATGGCGGCCGTCGCGACAAATCTGCCCGCGAACGTGCCGCCGAAGCCGAACGCACTGCGTATGAGGAGAGTAACCTCGTTCGTTTGCCTAAGCCTAGCAAGAAGGAGTTGGCCAAGAAGGGGAATAAGAATAGAGGTGCTTTCGGTGGTGAGGAGTGGGATCTGCTGGGCCAGGGCATTAGCAGGATTGATAATCTGACGAGGAAGAAGAGTGGTTCTGGAAAGGGTGGTGTTGGCGGTGCTTTGGAAAGGAGCAGGAAGAGAGATTTCAACAGTGAAGATGGGCCTAGAGGGTCTGGAGACATGGGTAGAGACTTTGAGAGGAGGAAGAAGAGGACTATGCGTAGGACGTAAGACGGGCACGTTGTGTTGTGTCTTACTTCCCATATATAATATGTGGGCAGCTCAATGGTCGATACGAGATGTATCTACTCAGAACTGCTGCTGGAATCTACCTTTACTCTGTACACACCATATCTCTTACGCCTCATGCCTTCCATAATTTCTTTCGCCCATTTCAGCAACTTCTTCCCTCTCAAACTTTCGAACCGAGACTGCTCACTTCCATACCTGTACTGCAATGCTCTTCCTGCTCGCTTGCACTTAGCAAACCGACAAATGACTAGAGACCAGCAATCTTGCTCATCTCTGCCACATCAAAGTCGTACATGTTATCATCGTCAAAATCATCCACAGGAAGCAGTACGTCGCCCTCAACAGGCATGCCGTTAGTCAGCTCCGATGCGCCTAGTGAAACGACCTCGCTGTCCTGAAGCCGTCCATCTGGAAAGAAGTTAGTAGGCGTATAAGTCAAGTTCTTGGACAACGACTTGGTCGTACTGGGTGTCGAGAGATCTGGAGCTTGACCGCCACGAAGATTGGCTTTTGGTGTCGTGTGCGTCTTGATACCGACTTGAGCATTGGACATCTGCACAACTGGCCATGGTGATGGCATGCTGTCAACAGACCACTTGATTGGAGAATCCAAATACCATTGTGCCTTTGTCGCAGATGGCTGCAACATCATGGCAATGTCCTCGGTCAACACCTGAGTGTCCAGCTTGGGCTTCTTGTTGAAAGCAGGAGTGGTGGGTGATTCTGCAGCTCCACGCTTCATCTCGTTTGCCTTTGGTGTCAGCTTCTGATCCGGCTTCTTGTTCGTGCGTCCAGTCTTGATGGGAGACACGGCTTGATCGTGAGCATCCTGGTCTTGCCATTCCTCATCTTCATCGAGCACTGTCTCAGCTTCGCTACTGAACTCGTCTTCCCGGCCTGGAAATTCTTCGTCCTCCTCTTGAGCTTTGCTGTTTCTCTTCCTTGTGGACCTTCTCAGTCCTGCCATGGCGCTGACTTCCTTTGTTAATTTGACAGCAGTTTTGACCTGGCGAGGCATAGACTTTTCCTCGACCGGCTCTGGAGACGCAGACGTGGACGACTCTGCATAGCTAATGTCCTGCTTGCCAGACAAACGACCACTGCGTCGAGTCCCAGGCGAGGGTTCTTGAAACTTGGTGGCCGCCTTTCTACGGTTTTGTTTTGCCGGCGTAGTCTGTGTTTTGTTCAATTCGCCCGTCTCGGGAGCTTCTTCTTCTGCTGTCTTCGTCTTGGGTGGTCTTCCTATTCTCTTCTTTGGTGGAGAGGTTTTAGATGGTGATACTTTGGTCTTGGGCAGGGCTTTGGCACCAAGCACAGGAGTCAGGGGCGTAAAAGCAGGAGAGTTCAGTTGAGGAGAATGCCGGGATTGGGTGACCCTAGGCTCCATCTTCTTGTTGTCAGCATGGCTGAGACGAGGCTGAATAGGTCTGAGGTCATTGGGCAGCCATACTTGGGCCCGAGGGTGAGTTTTGGTTTGCTGAATTTGAAACCTTCCAGAGGTTTGGCCAGAGACCGGCATCTGCATGGCAGGCATGCCAGATGTGGTAGGTGTGATAGCCACGTTGGAGCTAGGCATGGGTATGAATTTTGGCATCAGTCGAGGAGCTTGAACAGGCACGACCGGCTGCTGCACGGCAGGCATGTTCAAAGAATGGATTGGCTTAGGTATAGACATGAACGTGGGAGCCGGTTGAGGATATTGCGCAAGCATTTGACGCTGCTGGAGTTCCTGCTGCTTGGATACGTGATGTCTCTCCAAGACTTGAGCCAGGGTCTGAGCCGAGGAACTGAGCTTAGCTTTAGTCGTTTCCATGCCATGAAGTATGTACTTTCGTCTCTCCTTCCTGTCCTTCAATGTTTCGATCAGATCCACGGCGTGCTCAC
Organism: Dothideomycetes sp. NU30; assembly: GCA_026013035.2. Classification (NCBI taxonomy): domain Eukaryota; kingdom Fungi; phylum Ascomycota; class Dothideomycetes; species Dothideomycetes sp. NU30. Next base: position 19,549 of record BSBH01000012.1, on the reverse strand, counting down.
GAAGGTCTTTGTTTTCCTTGACCATCTTGGGGTCTTGCACAGGACCCCAGCCTGCCTCGAAGCGGCTGTGAGTCTTGAGCCTACGCTGATATGTCTCGAGTCGACGCATCAAGTCATGGATTTCGTGATCGCAGTCAAATAGCTTGGCCAGTCCATTCTCGATCCAGTCGGCCTGTTCTCTATCTTCCTTGCAGTAGAGACCGCCGCATTTCTTGATCGATCCTGCGCGGTAAATCCTGTAGTTGTCGCAGAAGAGAGCTGCAGTAGAGGTCAGAGTAGGGTTGCATTGTTCTACGGACACAGTCTTGTGTCCGCAGCTGTGTTTCAGGTAGAGATGGTGGCACATCGTATGATTGAATAGGCTTTGATGAGTTTGTGATGGTCGGTTCGGATCATCCCAATAACGAGGGCTGGGTAGAGGAAGGTTCTCGGGTCTGCCAATGAGATGTGCAGTGCAAAGGAAGGTGCGAGTGTTGGATGTGATGCAGCAAGAAGTGGATGAACCAAGATTCAGACAACAAAACAAACAATAGTGACGGGTCAAGAGATGAGGGGATCGATGTTTGGTAGTATCTCACAGAACTTGATGTATAACGCAACAACATCTGTGCCTCCAGGTGCATACCTAGAAAATGCACTACGCCCTTTTCCCAGACACCTAGACAAAGAACTATGAGCATGGTCACATACCTGAACACCTAATGACCTGGAGATAGGTGATTAAGTCAGTACAATATTCTGATCATCTCTACAGATATGATGAGGCTCTTCACAAAGGAAAGTAGTATGTTTGCATCTACACGTAGCATATTACAAAGAACTTCGTGGTTAGGAGCTGAGACACGCTACAGACAGCTATCCTCTACTCGGTCAGACTTGAAATCGAGAAGGTGACTTTAAGTCTCGTCGTCGAACAAGTAGATTAGAAGATGAGACTAAGAGGTGCTGTAGGTACGAAGATTGTGTGTTCAGATCGTCTCTCCTCAGTTGACCGTGTTCATTCATTGCCATTGTGTTGAACATCGAAAGGAACAGGTGTCGGAGACGACATGAGCACCAGCAGTAGTGTACGGTAGTTGTGCTGGGAGGTCCATGGCATATTGGGGCACGGAGATGTGAAAAGAATTGACCGACGCTTGACGATCACAGGGCAGCGATTTGCAAGGATCACTCGGGCAGGGTATCCGAAAAGAATATGACATTTGACAGGCTGCGGCTAATGTCATTTAAACTTTGAACCCTTTGAGGGATGATGTCAGACAAGGATGATGGTGATTGTTCTGGATGGAGGGATGGGCGGACAACTCTCCACGATGGCTTAGAATATGAGGCTTTCAATGGAAATGACAAATGGCTCAATAATGATTGAGGCAGGTAAGCAGACCACGTACTGTACAAGATATGAGTAATTAATCAGATTGTCAGATCGATCGGCCGCCATGTCCGCCGCCTCGGCCGAGCGCAATGACGGATCGCACGGCGTTAACGAAGAAGTGCCCTCTTCCAGACTTTTGATAGGCAAAAGAAAACAACAAAAGTAGCTCGTCATGCGCTTCCCCTAACACCAATCGTTTTTCACCTAGGATTAGATTTCTGCCAAAGCCTTTGGCTTCTTTTCCAAAATCAGTCTTCACCACTACTACGAAGTATGAGCGAACCTAAACGCGAGGTCGCTGAGGACGAAGCCATGGCCGAAGCTGGCCCTGGTGCCACGACAGACGCCACTCCTAGTGACCGGCTAGCCCATGATCTTGAAGAGAGGAGTAATTCATCACAATCAACCAAGCAAGATGTCACGCCCGACGAGAAGCCAGAGCTGGTCCGTAAGGACTCGACGCCTTTGGAAGAGCGATCGCGTGCCAAGATCGCTCTCATCATGACTGCTCTTGGTGTAAGCATACAGATAGATGCAACCAATCAGACAATGCATAGTCATGATGGCTAATTTCTATACAGATGGCCGTCTTCCTCGCTGCGCTCGACGTTACAATCATTACCACCGCCCTTCCTACAATTTCGGAGCACTTCCACTCGTCTGCCGGTTATACTTGGATTGGTTCAGCATATCTGCTCGGAAATGCTGCCAGTGTGCCGTTATGGGGCAAGATATCCGATATCTTTGGTCGCAAACCCGTCCTTTTGGCGGCGAACGTATTGTTCCTCATCGGATCCTTGATTGCTGCTCTTTCCACTAGCATTGGCATGCTCATCGCTGCTAGAGCCATCCAAGGTGTTGGTGGTGGTGGTCTGGTCACCCTCGTCAACATCTGTATATCTGATCTGTTCAGCATGAGAAGACGCGGAGCTTACTTTGGCATCATCGGAGGTGTTTGGGCACTTGCAAGTGCCGTTGGGCCAGTAATCGGTGGTGTCTTCACCGAAAAGGTGACATGGCGTTGGGTATGTTATCCCAATCATTAGCCCTTGTCTAAGACCCCTGCTGACCACGCCATAGTGCTTCTATATCAACTTGCCTCTGGACGGAGCTGCTTTCCTTGTCATCTTGTTCTTCCTCGACCTTAAGACACCTAGAACTCCTTTGTGGGAAGGCTTGAAGGCCATTGACTGGATTGGCTCTCTCCTCATCATTGGCGCCGTTCTGATGTTCCTATTTGGACTCGAGTACGGAGGCGTCTCCTATCCATGGGACTCCGCCACTGTTCTGTGTCTGATCATCATGGGTATTTTCACCATGGGTTTGTTCATCATCAACGAATGGAAGTTCGCCAAGATTCCTGTCATGCCATTGAGGCTGTTCTCGGATCGCTCCAACGTCTGTACCCTGGTGTGTTGTGCAATCCATGGCATAGTCTTCATCTCAGCTTCCTACTATCTGCCCCTGTATTTCCAAGCTGTTCGAGGCGCAACCCCTCTCCTGTCTGGTGTCTACATTCTGCCACAAGCTTTGGCTCTGTCATTTGCTTCCATGGGTACCGGCATCTACATTCGCAAGTCCGGTCAATACTTGCCAGCAATCTGGTTCGGCTTCTTCTTCATGGTTCTCGGTTTTGGCTTGTTCACCGACTTTACGGCTAATAGCAGCTGGGCTAAGCTGATCATATACCAGATCATTGCAGGAATTGGAATAGGTAAGACATCCAATAATAGGTCCCCGGTGCTTATCGACTAATGCTTGTGCAGGACCTAACTTCCAGGCGCCTCTTATCGCCCTTCAAACACGAGTTCCCCCCAGAGACATCGCCACAGCTACAGCTACGTTTGGCTTTGTCCGCCAGATCGCCACATCCATATCCGTCGTCATTGGTCAAGTCGTCTACCAAAACCAGATGAACACCCATACCGCCGAGCTTGTGGCAGCGACAGGCCCTCAAGTTGCCTCACAACTATCTGGCGGAGGTGCTGGTGCCAACGTCGGTGTGGTCGACGCACTTCCTCCTGCGCAGAAACGAGTTGCGCAAAATGCTTTCGCGGAAAGTCTTCATCCCATGTGGATCATGTACGTCTGCATCGCTGCAGTCGGTTTGCTTGTCAGCTTCGGCATCAAGAAAAAAGTGTTGGATAAGACACACAAGGAAACCAAGACTGGACTTGACGTGCAAAAGAAGAACGATGCAGAGCGTGCTGCCGAAGATGCAGAGCGAAAGGCTGCAAAGAGGAGGAGCGCCGACGTACGAGACGTCGAGAAAGGCACTGATTGAAATTGATCATGATGCCAACGTACATACATGAACGCTTTCCTTTTCTTCTTTTCCGTTGACGTATTGCATTCGGCAGTGCCGCTGGGATATGGTACACAGCCCATGCTTGACCTCTAGTTACTACAAGAAGTGCACACAAGCAACTTTCTAATTTAATACTTTTCCCTGAGATCTTTGAAAGAACTTGTAAACAGACTGGCCACTACCAGTATAGTTATGGTCAGCCAAGGGATATCATTAGAGTGTCTATATGTAACATGAACAGATTTTTAGCCATCAAGTGAGTTTTCTGACTCTTTCCTCCAAATCCTTCACCCAACCTTCCACAGCGGTATTGTTTTCACGCATACCTCCTTCGGCTCTTGCAACAGCATCTTCGACCTTTTTCAGACCGTCACGCCATTCACGAATCTCCTTGTCTGCTTCATCTTGCCTTCGTTCAACCTCATCCAAAGTCTGGCTTGCCGTAGCAGCATTTGCGTGTAGTGTACGGAGCGAGCGTAGACGAGCCAGTAATGGTGGTAGTGTAGGGCTCAGTGAAGTCAATGTAGGTAGCAGAGCGTAGAGAGCACGCAGCTTTGTCATGTCTTCCTGGCTGAGAGCAGCTTGTTCCCCTTCAGTTGCTCCAGCTGCCGCTGCTCCTTGTTGGGCTTGTTGTAGTTTCTGGGCCAGGGCTTCGATGTGCGGTTGTGTAGGGGAGGATGTCAGAAGTGCTAGCTGTCGATCCAACAACGACAAGGTGGGTATGATCGGTGAGAATGCAGAGGTCTTCGAGGCTTCAGGCATGTCGAGAGAAGTGATGCCCAGTTGTCTTTCTAGAGTCGCGAGTCGGGTGTCGAAATCGGCGACTTTGTTCAGAGATTGCGTGTCCGGTGCATCCTTGACGGTTTCACCACGCGTGCTTTCCGGTATTGTCGCGTCGTCCAAGGTCGGTTTGGTATGCGTAGATAGACTCTTGTCCAACCGGGCCTGAGCAGACTGCGAGACGCGCATCTTGTCCAAAGCCGCGCTCAACTCTGCCAATTTTCCAGCGACATCGTTATCATCCTCTTCCACAGGTGCGTCACCATTCGTCTCGTTCTTCCTCTTGTCAAGCTCACCTCTTACTTCCAACACCTCTCTGTTCAACCTCGCCAATCGTCTCTGTAAGCTCTCTTCCTCATCCTCGCTGTCCCAGTCTTCACCGCCATCTTGGTCTCTACTGCTGACAATATATGCTTTCCTTTTACTGCTTACACGGTCCGAAAAGTCCGTGTCTCGTGCGTCTACCCTTGAGGATGTGAATTGTGTGCGTGCTTGGTTGGGTTGCAGTTTGGATGTGCTGATTGACGGGTTCAGATCGGCCGACGATGCCGTCGAGCCACTTGGTGACGGCGAGCGTACGGTAGAAGTTCGCAAGGTGGAATTGTCGTCTGTCAGGTCTGGAGTTTCATAGGTGTCGGGGCTTTCGTCCTGGTTGTTGTTAGATGCTTGTTTTGCAGTCGTTATAGCTACTCCTTTATTGTTTACTTACCAAGTCGGGCAAGGCTGCATATTTCCGCCCTTGAGCCATTGTCTATGTAGAGGTGACTTGCTTGTGCCGTGAGACGAACCGTGTATAAGTTAATGTGAAGGGACCGGTGCCGACAACCCAGACAGCGGATGTTAGCATGTGATGTAGCTGTCGAATAAATATGAAACATGTGCAACTCACAATTCGCAATTATGGCGTCCACATCACGTGATGATATATCGCACACTTTGCACACTCCTGGTGTGTTTAGATGGTTGCTACAGATGTTCTAGCTACATGGGTAACGGCACGAGTATATGTATTCTAGTGGTAGAATGGTTTTGAAATTTGAGCTGACGTTTGCTGCCTGAATATCGCTTGCTTGGTATGCGTGGTAACGTGTGCTCGCACACAGCTCGAGTCACTCATCCACTGATGCACATTCTCTCTATGTTGTCTGCCTCCTATGGTATGATCCATCAAGTATTTATTGTTATATCTTCTCTGTGACATGATTATGGCCTTTCGATAGTGGGACATCGTCTGTGTCGCCTGGCTTGGAAGTGCTTCTGTTACAGTTTTCATGTGTCGTCCCAGGTCAAGGCGCTGCGGCCGGCAGAGTACCATCTTCGCCCTTTGAACGACAATCGGCTGGATGTGTGAAGATATAGTCAGGTTGTGATCTTTGTGGAAACGAGCTCTGAGGCATGTCTAGTTGCTGTCTAGTTGCTAAAGCTGCTCGATCCGTCGAGTCTTTATATCTGTTCACGTATTGACATGGCCATACATTTCCTGTGTACTTGGCAGGAGATGTCGTGTTTCTAGCTGCTGTTCTAACATGTATGTATATCCAGAAGTTATCCACAGATTCGTTGTATCGAGCATCGAAAGATGTACGCAGAATGTCTCGATTTGTAAAGCTTGTAAGAATTGCGACCTCATCATGTTGAGTTTCCGTTAAAAGTGAGTCTGCGGATGCAGAGACGATATTTCATTTTAAGATTGTGACGTGGAAGCGATCGTGGGCGGTGAGGCGTTGATCTTTTGCTTGTCGATATATCGATGCGGACCTAGAGCTTGTACATTATTCCCTATTCACACAGTCAACAAGGCCAAGTCGATCAATCTGCCATGACTGCAAGACGTGTTCGAAGCACGGTGATACGTGTCGCACGAGGATGCAGACGACAAAGAGTTGAGGTGAGGTTGAATCAAAGTTGAAGCCGAAAAAGCGGAGGGCGAGGAACGTCGAGAAGACGCCCACCAGTCAGAATATGTCGCATCCGTATCGCCATCACCTTATTCTACCTGCACCACTGTGCAAGCCTCGCATAACCTTTCTTTCTTCTACTACTATCGCTGTCGTTTTACCACTACGCTTGCGGGACCAAGGAGCATGCTATAATCTCATATCACCAAGCGATGCACCCTCTCCGTGGCCAATCGTCGTTCGCCTCCACACACACATATTGGCAGCATGGAGCCAAATAATCAATCCAATGTTCCTACAAACCATTTCAAAAACTTTTCAGATACTACCAAGTCTCGAATGGCACAATTGAGTTCTGGTAGTATGGCTTCAAATGCCATAGCATCGGTTCCGGACCATATTCGTCCTGCCTTTCCCACCATATCAGGCCATTCCAGTGGCCAAGAAAGTCCCGAGCATTCAAGCTCAAGCCTGTCTTCTGTCGAAAGCGAACATTTCGATGTCGTTCCCGATGCCCAAGGGACCATGTTGACAAAGGTTGATGTTAATGGTATACTGAGATATGGTTCTCTAGACGCCGATGAGACCGGACTCTCATCCATCTCTTCTGGCCCATCTACCAACAAGCGCACTTTCCAAGACATGCACAATTACTCTGAAAGTCAGGCATCACTCGATGACGATCGAAATGCAAAACGACCCGCTCTTTCTCTCGAGAAAACTCAGTCCTCGAACAACATCAACCACTCTGCAAGCCATCGGCTATCAGAACTATCACAAGAAACGATCCAGGCTGCTGTGGACCCAAAGACTTCTTCAGATTCGAAGAAAAGCCAGACTATATCAAGCACCAGAGCTCCGTCTTTCAAACCTAAGAAGACATCCAAAGTTGAGAGACTAGTAACTCAGGTTCGGCCAAGGTCTTCCATTCCTACCGATATTTCTTGGGAGGATTATGGAAGGCAATGTGTCCTGGCAGCACACGCGTCACGACTCAATCCCTACGCTCTGCATCCAGGCGAATACAGACTCTTGCGTGATCACATTACACAGCCTCAAGTCACAACCTATCTTAATATCCGCAACGGTATTCTACGTCTATGGGTCCGAAACCCGCTGGTTAGTGTTTCAAAGGAGGAGGCAGCTGGTTGCGCAAAGGACATTCGTTTCTACGATCTTGCTTATACGGCATACCGATGGTTGGTCAGAAATGGCTTCATCAACTTTGGCTGCGCCGAGGTACCTCATGTGGGCTTGCTCAAAGTAAAGCGCAAATCTACACCAAAGCAGAGAACAATCGTGGTCATCGGAGCTGGCATGTCCGGGCTTGGATGCGCTAGGCAGCTCGAAGGTCTTTTCGCACAACTCGGCGACCACTGGACCGAAGTAGGTGAACTGCCACCTCGGGTCATAGTTCTGGAAGGCAGAAAGCGAGTCGGTGGTCGTGTGTACTCGCACCCTCTTCAGAAACAAGTCCTTGGGAGTCTGCCCGATGGTCTTCGAAACACTGCCGAGATGGGTGCTCAAATTATCACAGGCTTTAATCACGGAAATCCTCTCAACGCCATCGTGCGTGGCCAGCTCGCGCTACGCTACCACTTGATGTGGGACGAGATTACAATGTACGACTCTGACGGACAGGCCGTTAACCACGAGCGGGACATGATGGTCAATAAGATTCACAATGATTTGTTGGAGCGAACAAGCGATTTTCGGCTCAAGCCGTCACCAGTGGAGACTCTGGAAGGAGATCCAGACCAGGTTGACCTCTGTCAGGATCCCATCGAGATGAGATCTGATCGGGCAAACGCTCCCGCCGTGAACAGAGGTAGACAGCAAGCAGTTCCTCCTGGTTTCGCGAAGCTGCAGGGTCGAACACAAGTTATCGCAGGAAACAGCTCTAGTCGAACAGCAGCGCAGGCTGTCAAAGAAGCTGGATGGCCGCTAAAACCCGGCATCACAAAAAGACACTCTCTTGCTTTGGAGGTGGTGGCGAAACAGTCGAGTAGTCCTACATTGGGCAGCGCAATGGATGAAGCGGTGCGCCAGTATCAAGAGCTCGTCGAGTTGACACCCCAGGACATGCGTCTGCTCAATTGGCACTATGCTGACCTGGAGTATGCCAATGCAGCAACAGTTTCAAAGCTCAGTCTGAGTGGTCATGACCAAGACAGTGGCAACGAATTCGAAGGCCGCCATTCAGAAGTAGTTGGTGGATATATCCAAGTTCCCCGAGGTCTCATGATGTTGCCAACGCCTCTCGATGTTCGCTTCGACTCGATCGTTAAGAAGATCACATATGCCAGCGAAGAGGACGGCCAAGATGGCTCAGCTGTCGTGGAGTGCTCTAATGGACAGACGTTCCAAGCTGACAGAGTCATCCTCACTTCTCCACTTGGAGTGCTGAAGGCTCAAACGATCTCGTTCGAACCATCTCTGCCAGAATGGAAAGCTGGTGCTATAGATCGCATGGGCTTTGGCCTATTGAATAAGGTAGGTCTTTTAAAGACGTCTTACAAGTCAGCCAGTGCTAAACTTCTCTAGGTCGTCTTAATCTTTGAGCATTCCTTCTGGGACGGTCAATACGATATGTTCGGTTTCCTCAATGACGCTGAACGCGCTGACAGCTTGGATCCTGACGACTATGCCGCACGCCGCGGCCGATTCTATATGATGTGGAATTGTGAAAAGAACAGTGGCAGACCTATGCTCAGTGCTCTGATGTCAGGCAATGCTGCTCATGAGGTGGAGATTACAGATGATGACACTTTGCTTCAAGAGGCTCTTGTGAAACTCAGACGCACATTCGGAGAAGAGAACGTCCCGGCTCCTGTTGAAGTCATCGTTACGAGATGGAAGCAAGATCCTTTTTCGAGGGGAACATATTCATTTGTCGGACCTGCTACTAATGCTGGCGACTACGATGTCATGGCCAAACCGATTGGCAATCTCCATTTCGCTGGAGAAGCTACTTGTGGCACACATCCTGCAACTGTTCATGGTGCATATCTCTCGGGATTGCGAGCAGCCGTTGAGATTGTCGACTCAATGATCGGTCATATGGCGGTTCCTGAACCACTAGTCTTGCCCAGACAGAACACTTCGGTGCACAGTGGACTTGAGGGCACATCGGAATCACCTATCACGGGCTCGCCTCTGGTGCACACGGCCGTTGACGACACTGCAGCCACAGGGTCAGGCAAACGTGTCGGTAGACCCCCAGGCAGACCTCCAGGCAGACCCCCAGGAAGACCAAGGAAGCACGTCGAGTCTTTCCAGCCAGCACCTGCAGTGGCACCCGTGCCTCTGGTGCAGCAGAATCCTTACAGATCAACCAACAGTAAAACCTCGCAAGACGAGGCATACGAGGCAGCCATCATCGATGCCATATTATCAGAAATCGGGCCTCGACCTATCAAGCCTGCAAGACCTGGTGCGAGCGTAAACCCATACCTCTTATTCACCAACGATTACTGGGCACGATGCAAGGACGAACTCAGCAAGGCTCGACAAGAGGCAAGCGGAGACAGTCAAGCCAGAGCGTTGCGAGAAGAGATCCGCACTGAGGTCGGGCGACGCTGGCGGATGGCAAGTGATGAGATCAAACGACCGTACATTGCACAAACGCAAGCGGCACAGCAAGCAGCCAAGGAAACGCGTGCACAGTATGAGGAGGCAGCGGCAAAGTGGGATATAGAAGCGCGACGAATCAGGGTAGAGTACATGAAAGGACACCCACCTACCAACGGAAGCGAGTGGACGGGCGGAACAAGCATCGAGATAGCAGCTCGACGCAAGCAAACGGTCAACTACGCAGAGGCGTCGGACGGAGAGTCATGAGGGGTAGTAAATATTTCGTGGCGCATGCAGCGCGCATAACTTGTAAAGCGTTGGTGGGTTTGACGAATATCTACCGCAGTCGTTGGCGTGTATTGTTGTATCCCTACCCTACCTTAGGCAAGAATCATGTGATTTGCAAGACAAGCCCGTTGGCGGCTATTTTGCGCGAGAATCGAGATCGGCAAACGTGGAAGACTGGAGAAGCACGCGGCACGGGGGTGTCAGAATTCGAGGGTTTCTCACCAAACCCTACACCAACAAGACGATTCGTCCATGTATACAGAAAAATAAAGACTGTAGGAGACAGGTCCGTTCGAGCCTCAAAATACTTGACTTACGTTAGGGCCTCCAATGAAACAGTCCTCAGTCTGTATACAGATGAGTCGTCTTGGTAGCATTGAAATATTGTGTTCACTATCACCGAGAAACCCTCGTGAACCTTGACACCCCCGGTCGGTCTGAGGTCAAGCCCGAACAGGACTAGCCAAAGCATGGTTCAGAGGTCGGGAGGATCAGGGCGATGATGTAAAGTCGCACCTCTGTGCCCCGGACTCAGAAATAGGTACGAGTAGGTAGACACGCTGACGTAGCATGGGCATCGTGTAACAAGAGGATTATTTTGGAACCAAAAGCAGGACAGCAGCCAGGTCGTTCATGGAGGACGATCGAGAGGGTCTGGTTGGAAAAAGTGTGAGCAAGAAGAGGCTCTCACAGAGAAGGAACGATGGTCTAGTTCTTGGTTCGAACTGGATGATTTCAGCCACACTCGGCTAGCCCCGCCTAACAATCTGCTCCCCACAGAAAGTCGGGTCCTCTTCCCCCCCATCGGTCGAACTCGAGGCGATGGAGTGGGAGCCTTGGGAAGGCCGCCGTCTTCGAGTCTACCTACGTGGGGCTAGAGTAGCCGTTGCCTCTTGTTCCGTTTCGCGTCTCCGAGCCTCCTCTTCCTCCTCTTCAGCGCTCTTTCAGTGATTGTTTGTTCTCTCTTCAGCCATCGTACAGATTCATAGTCGCATTGTTCGTGCCCTCATCTCGTGTCTTGCGCCAATTCCTCCGAAGCCCGGCCAAGTCTCGTTCATTGTGTATATCAGTCAACCCGCTGTTGTCTCGAACAGTCGTAAAGCGCGGGATTTGCAGCGCGCATCGCCCCGACCTTGATGAGTGTCGTGGAACAGTAGAATGTCTTTCTTCGGCAAGCTCAAGGGCAATGCAGTCAGTCGCACCTGCCCGTCCAGAGACTCCGTCATGTTCCTAACCACCGTCATCCTCAGACACCTGCGAGCCCCGGCCTCGGCGGCGCCCCCGTCAAGAAAGATGCCATTGTCGTGCAGCCTACCTTGCTAGAGAAGCACATTGCCGACTTGTCAGGTCCTGCGCGACCTGATGGTAGCGACAAGTTCTTTGGCTTTGAGAACGTAAGTTGGTCCTAGCCTCGACGCCGCTCTGTCCTATTCTATAAAAGTCTCCGGCTGACCACACTTCTGACCCTCAGTACGGAAGCACATGGTACATTAGATCCTTTCCCCAGATGCTGTGTTCCCATGCCTGCTGACACGACCATTTCAGTTACGCCAATTCGATCATACAAGCGCTGTACTACTCGACGCCGTTCAGAGAGAATGTCCTCAACTTTCCTCCTTTGCCGCCATCGCCCGAGCCTACTGAAGCAGGTCCAGAGCGCCAGATGAGTCTTCAAAATGGTTTGCCTTCGCCAGGCAATCATCTGCAGTCTATCGCCGCCAATAATCTGACAAGTAGCTCGCCGGCCCGTAAACCCATCATATTACCAAACTCTCCCGAAGCCCAGACCCAGAAACCTGATGATAAGGATTCGCCAGACTTCAAGAAAAAGGTGGCAATGCAGTCAGGGCCTCTCTTGGACCTACAAAACAGCAATGCCGCCAATTACGGCATGGGGGAATCGCTCTTTACCTCTCTCAAAGACATCTTCGAAGCCATTATTGGCCACCAATCTCGCACTGGAATCGTTAGCCCTCTGAAATTCCTTGAGATTCTGAGAAAGGAAAACGAGATGTTCCGTTCAGCTATGCACCAGGACGCTCACGAATTTCTGAATCTGCTACTCAACCAAGTCGTCGATAACGTGGAGCTGTACTCTAAGACGCTACAAATGAGTAACGGCAACATGAATGGAGCAGCCGAGCCGAGTTTAGCTGGTGCCATGGACGCACTGACAAAGGCAAGCAATGCCGTCAACGGCAACAACGCTGGCTGGGTACACGACTTGTTCGAAGGGGTTTTGACTTCCGAGACCCGGTGTCTCACTTGCGAGACGACATCTCAGAGAGACGAGGCTTTTATGGATCTTTCGGTCGATCTGGAAGCTCACTCTTCCGTGACATCTTGCTTGCGCAAGTTCTCGGAAGAAGAGATGTTGTGCGAACGCAACAAATTCCATTGCGACAACTGTGGAGGTTTACAGGAAGCTGAGAAGAGGATGAAGATCAAGAGGTTACCACGCATTCTGGCCCTCCATTTGAAGAGATTCAAGTACACGGAAGATCTGCAAAGACTACAAAAATTATTCCACCGAGTTGTATATCCTTATCATCTGCGACTGTTCAACACAACCGACGATGCAGAAGACCCGGATCGGTTGTACGAGCTCTATGCTGTTGTGGTACACATCGGAGGCGGGCCTTACCACGGACACTATGTTTCCATCATCAAAACCCAGGACCGCGGCTGGCTGATGTTTGACGATGAACTCGTGGAGCCGGTAGACAAGAGTTTTGTCAAGAACTTCTTTGGTGGAGAGCCAAAGCCTGGTGTCCAGGATGCTAAACAACTTGCATGTGCCTACGTTCTGTTCTATCAGGAGACAACTCTCGAAGCAGTTCAACGGGAGCAGGAGGCCGAGGGCAAAGCTGCCGCCGCCGCTGCTAGTGCACTTAACAATGCCGAGCTCACCACAACCACGTCTCAGGGTGGTCTTTTGATCAACGGTCTTCGCAACACATCAACCACACAACCTACGATCGATGAAGAGCCAGGCTACTTTGCCAATTTGGCTCATGCAGCGACGGCTCCCGCACTATCTGCACAAGCCTCACGTCCTGGACTCAATAGTCTGACCACGTCACCGTTCTTGGGATCAGGCGGCAAGGACGATAAAAAGGCAGCGAAGCAGGCGGAGAAGGAGCGCAAAGCACAAGAAAAGGAAGCAGCGAAGCAACTCGCAGCGAAGAGGAAGGAGATGGCTGAAGCTTCACGGGAACGGTGGAAGAAACAAGAAGAAGAGCTCAAAGCTGCCATTGAAGCAAGTAAGGCTACAAAGCAAGAAGAAGACAGCCGCGCGGGACCAAGTGGGACGCCGACGGCGTCAACACCAACCATGTCTTCCAAGGACAAACCGGGTCTCAACAGATTCAGACACAGCTCGATGAGCCTGCGACAGAAGCCCAAATTTTGGTCAACAGGCAAAGATAAGGAGGGTGGCAGTCCTCTCATGACACAGACGGAGGAAGAGTCATCTGCGCTCGTGGAAGAGAAGGAGCCCAAGAAGAACCGATTCAGCTTGGGGCGTAAAAAGTCGATGGCGCTTTGAAAGCAAAACATCTTGTGCATAGTATACAACAACTAATCTTCGGAAGAACGTGCATATGGGGCTCTTTGGAACATATACACGGCAGAGGTATCAGACATGCGGCGTTCTTCAATGGACACTGGGAATCAATTTGGTGGTGACATTTACGGCTACGGCCGTGACTGGACCATGCACTTGTGGTGATTTTTATGTAGTGTTATGTATCTAAAGACTGGGTTTCGAGACCAAATTGAGCCAGCTATCTCTTTGCATGGTTGATGGATCGTTCTGCAAACAACGAATATGGACTGCATGCAATAGCACAATCAGTGTCTGGTATAGCAGCAGAAAGCCACAGCGTTGAGTTGAGCAGTGGTGTCAAGCCGTCGCGTGCTCGACGTTCCCTTCCAGATACAGGTCTGGAGAGTGTATATATTTGAGTTCTGGTGTATCGTTTCTTTTCATTGCTCGAGCTAAAGCGCAGGGTATACGTAAAGGTCCATTTTCATCCCAGTATCAGTTCGTAGACAATGACGAGCGTGTTGATGATGATGAGCGGTACTAGAAACGATGGCGCATTAGTATGACAGCAGTCGTCGCAGCCTGAAGAGTAAGAACGTACTCCTTGCGACGGTGCGAATCGAGTTGATCAGGTTGACGACTTTGGCCTTGAGGCTGGCGTTGTCCTGAGGAGCGCCGAACGCAGGCTCACTTTGTACAGTTCCAAAGCCGACTGGAGGGCATGTCAGTCACATTGTTCATGGTCCAGGATAGGAGATAAACGGTAAGCGTACTTCTGGCGAGGAAGCGGTCCTCTGAGAGGATGGCGATTGCGTTGACGCACAATAGGCCGACTGTGTTGTCATACAGCTGTCAGCTTTCATGTCATGTAAAACATGCATTGAGTGCATTCTAAACAGGATGGGGAATACTGTACCATAGAAAATGCCACCAAGTCCAAAGAAGAACATATTGACGGTAGTAGCTGGTCTTTTGTGGAGGGACGGATGCTACAGAAGAAGGAGATGTAATTAATAGATGAAGCATGCGGCTTTTGGCCAAGTCTGTCAACAAGTGCCCTCCTCTCTTTCTGGAGAAAGCTGTCTACACCTTCGACTTTCTCCGCACCTAAAAGGCCAGCATCGTTCATGCTCATGTCAAGAACTTGATCATGGCTGCCTCACTTGGTATGTTAATAAATCATAGACACTTGTCTTGTAGTATTCTGCTAGATGTATCCATGTGCAGAATATTGATCAGAACGTAGATAAACTTCTGGCGGCTCTGCTGCCTTTGACAATAATTCTCCATCTCTCGCTAGCCCCGTATACCAAGGTCGAAGAGTCCTTCAACATCCAAGCCATCCATGACACTCTTTTCAACGGAATCCCGACAAGAAATGCTTCTGCATTCTTCAAAGAAAATTATGATCATTTCACGTTTCCCGGACCGGTACCTCGTACCTTTGTCGGTGCTGTCATCTTGTCTGGTCTGACGAGGCCCTTGCAACTGGTAGGCAGTATCCAGGACAAGTTTGTGTTCCAATTCTTAGGTACATCACCGCCTTACTTTTTGTTGCACGAGAAATCACTGAGCTCGATAGCTCGGTCCGTTCTCGGTATTTTCAATGCTGCGGCTTTGATTTACTCTAAGCGTGCTATTGATACGGCGTATGGCAAGGTGGCAGGAAGATGGTATGTTATCTTGCAGATCTGCCAGTTTCATGTCATGTTCTATGCTTCTCGCACGCTTCCGAACATGTTCGCTTTTGCTTTGAGTAAGTGGAACTTGCTTCTCAAGTCTTTTGAAGATGGAACTGATCGTGTCTGAAAGCCACCATTGCATCGGCTTGTCTTATCTCTGCTCAGTCCATAGCTGTTAAATCCCAGAAGAGTATTGTGCGCCGTCGACTCGCGCTGTACCTCTTCACCTTCGCCGGTATCGTCTTCAGATCCGAGATAGCGATTCTTCTGGCCATGCAAACTCTCTATCTCATTGCACGAGGAAGGGTATCTTTGACAAAGGAGATCATTCCGGCGGGTTTCTTCGGTGTAGCCATCGGTCTCGCTGTGACCGTTCTGGTCGACTCTTTCTTCTGGCAAAGATTCCCTCTCTGGCCAGAATGGATAGGCTTCTACTACAACACTATCCAAGGAAAATCCGCAGATTGGGGCGTGAGTCCATGGCGTTTTTACTTTGTCAACGCCATTCCTCGCTTGCTCTTGAACCCCATGTCTTGGGCCGTCTGCATCCCTATGGCTCTGATTAACAAAGCGACCCGCATAACCAGTCAAGATATACTAACCCCGCTGTTGGCCTTTGTAGCCATCTACAGCTTCCTACCGCACAAAGAGTGGCGCTTCATCATCTACATCATTCCCGGTCTCACCGGCGTGGCGGCAGCAGGCGCCTCTTGGATCTGGACCCGCAGATCCAAAACTCTCATCTACCGACTGTTGAGTCTCGGTTTGGTAGTATCCACCCTCTTATCCTTCACAGCAAGCATGAGTCTCCTCTACATCTCAAGCTTGAACTATCCCGGCGGCGAAGCCCTCATGAGTCTACAACATCTCATTCCAGTTTCTGATCACCATCAACAACCCATCAACGTTTACATGGATAACTTGGCTTGTCAAACGGGTGTGACACGTTTCCTCGAACGGGAAGCTGCTGGTGAACAACGCGTTTTGTATGACAAGACCGAAGACAAATCCACGCTTTTAGACCCGGCTTTCTGGCAAAAGTTTGACTACGTTCTTTCCGAGACTCCCGAGCGAGTGATAGGGAGTTGGGAAGTCATCGACACCATCTACGGATACGCAGGCGTGGGTCTTGGAAGGCTGGATGAAGTCAAGGACAGCGCTCCTCCGATGGGATCGAAAGGCAGTCATTTGGCTCAGCAAGTGAACAAGTTGTTGGATGTGTACAATCAAGGTGCGAGGTTGATCAGTGAGAAGTTTACGAGAGGTAAATGGGTGGTGGTCAAGATGGAACCCAAGATCTTTGTGTTGGGGAGGCAGGGAAAGTTGGGTGTTTAGGGTCACCCTGCTCGTTTTGATACAAGCACGGAAACCGCATTTCTTCTGTACTTTTCGATTATCTTTCTGGTAGTCACCCGTCTCTGAGTCGTTCTTTCCCTTGTGCTCTGATGTATATGTTCTCGGTGCATGGTGGTGCCGTTGTGGCTGATATATGTTTTCGATTTGACGACGTATCAAACGATAGTAGCCCAAGTTGAGCCGATCATGTTATAAGTCCATTTCTCACAAAACTGCCTACAAACACCATTGACTTGGACAGCTGCTTGGTACTATCCGTGTCGAGACCAACACGTCCTAGTCTGCACGAATTGCCAAACACGATAATCATCACAACGACAAAGAAAAGAGAAGAAAAAAAAAAGAAACATAAATGCAATCAAATCTTAAATGGCTACCACCCAATCCCGACCATCGAAACCACCATCCGAACCCCAATCCAAAATCAACAAGATACCTCCCCCTTCTTCAAATCATGGGCACAGCACCAGGTATAGCTTCCAACGGCACCACATCACCACCTCCTCCCATCCCGTAAGTGTCAAAAACACTTCTCTTCCTCCCCTTGACCAGTCTCCCATGCATCCCATTCAAATAATTGGTCGCATAAGTCCTACACGTACTAGAACTACTTGTCGAACTGGGGAAAACGGAGATATACTTTGTGATAACCTGCGTGATGGTGATGAACTCGCCGCCACCGAGGGTAACAGTGATAATCCTCGTGCTGCCGTAATTGCTGGGGAATGCTGTTGTGATGGCGGTGGATACTTGGTTGGAGACGGAGATTGAGAGGGTTGTGGTTGTTGTCGTTACCGTTTGGGTTTGTGTGGGAGCGGGTGAGTAGATTACGCTTAGGGCTGTGCTGACGCCGTAGGTTGAGAAGATGGTTTGGCCGAGGGAGATGTAGGTTGATACCGCTGTGCTGGTGCCGTAGATGGTTGAAGGGACGTAGGATATGCCTGTGCCTGGACCGGTGCCGGGACCCGTACCTGGACCTGTTCCTGGGCCTGTTCCTGGGCCTGTACCTGGGCCTGTACCTGGACCCGTACCTGCCCCTGTGCCTGCACCAGTTCCAGGGTCATCACTTCCACTACCCGAACCACCAGATCCTCCAGTCGGAGTGGCAGACATGGTTGTACTGACAACCACAGATCCACCACCATAATCACCTGGCCCGCTGTTTCCACTAGGACCCGAAGTACCATTACCAGAGCCTGCCAACCGGTTCAAAAGACGAGCAGAGTTGACACCGGGGGTTGTGACATTGCTGTTGCCTCCCTTCAATTCACAATTGTCTTGGTTCAGAGACGAAAAGAACGATACACCGAGACATGAACTAGGTGACGTGAAGCTCATCAAGTTGAACATGTCGCAAGCATCGACACAAGCGACGATTGAGCTTACGTTCTGAGTAGCCAAAGTTGCGTCTGTTATGTAGCGGCTGCAGCCAATCTCGTACTGCTGACCCATACTGCCGACGAAGACGGTGCCATCGGAAGCGGGGCATGTTGGCAATGGACTCGACGCGCTAGGAGCCGTAGAAGAAGATGGACCTGGTGTCGTTGAGGAGCCGCCTGATCCTGGCGAACCACCGAAACTGGTCGAAGCTCCAATACTGCTAGGGCCAGGAGTAGGAGAAGATTGAGGAGCCACATTGAAGCTGCTGAAGTTGCTGCCGAACAAGGTACCGCCCCAGCCGAATCCTTCTGGAGGACACATGCCAGCGGTTGGGCACGCAATGACAATTTCTGTGGTAAATATAGTCATGGTTCGTACTGGAACTTGGGCGGAACATGCACCTCCATTACCAGTAGGCGAGAATGTAGCCGGGTCTGTGGCGTTTCCAGTGATTAAAGTAGGTGTCAAGGCGCATGTAAAGCAAAGAGAGCCAGATTTCGATGTGTTACTACCATCAAGAGTGTTGTCTGGAGGCATGCCAGTTGCGAGAACGGTGCTGACATAAGTGACAGTAGCAGTAGCTCGATTTGCTGCAAATCGGTCAGAGAGGCAGAAGATTAAATTCGTTCATCTGTGAAACTTACATGTTGTAATTGTGACTAGCACAGTGCCACTGCTTGATCCAATACCAAGAGTGTAAGTAGGAAGAGAGGATGTTGCAGACGACAAAATAGTCTGGCTTGCCGATGTCGATTGCGTCGATGTGACAGGAGTGGGCGGCAAAAGCGACGCAGCAACATTACCGGGATCCTCAACTGTACCACTGATTTGACTGAACATGGTGCAGTCGGTCGCTTTGTAGTTGACGCCGACACAGGCGGTGGTACCGCTGCATAGATTCAGACAGTCTGTATATGTAGGCTCGTAGACCCGCTTGATTACTCTGTGCTTGTTAGGAGCATCATCGATGATAGTTCCCGTAAATGCGCTTCCACAACTGACGTCGTAATTGTCTGCATTAGAGTTGGAGCATGTCGTTGGAGACTGCGATTGGCAGATGGTCTGGGTGGTCGAAGGGCATGGAGGTGCAACATAGTACACAACAGAAGCGCTAGTAGAAGAAGCAGTAGTGACTATACTGGATGTGGTTGAAACGTTTGAAGGCGCAGAGAGCGAGGAACTCAAGGTACTACTACCACTAGAAGCAGTTGATGACTGAGATGTAGACAAGCTCGCGAGAGTCGAGGAGCTCGTCGACTCAACGGGCGTAGAAATTGTAGACGATACCGAAGAAGAAGAAGAAGAAGAAGAAGAAGAAGAAGAAGAAGAAGAAGAAGAAGAAGAAGAAGAAGAAGAAGAAGA